>QLOH01000452.1:0-600000 GCA_026901365.1 Sesbania bispinosa | reverse complement strand
AATCAAACTCTCTCACTCAATCACTAAGGTAAGTTTGTAATATTGATTTATTAGTTGTTAACGTTGATTGATGCTTGTTAAATGTGAGTTTATTGGTTGCATTCCCGTTTTGGAGTTGAAAACCGGAACGGGATTTATTTTTCTCTGTTCAGGCAACTTCCGGAACTATATTTCCGGAAGGCTCCGGAATTTTCCGAAAATATAGATTCGGAATTGAAAAGTGTATTGATTCAAGCAGATTAACCTTCCGGAACCTAACATCCGGAAAGTGCCCGGAACTATATTTCCGGTGAATCCCGAAAATGCATTTCTGGAAGTGAAAAGAACCAATTTCTCCCGGAACTATACTTCCGAGAGGTTCCGGATATATGGTTCTGTAAATTTCCGGATGTTTATTTCCAGAAGCTATTTTTTTTAAATATATAATCTTGAAGTTTATTGATTTTGATGATAAATTGTTTAATATGTTGTTTTAATGACATTTCTAAGGCATGGTGAAAACAAGAGGAGCACCCCCACGTAGAGGCGCTAAATCATCTTCTCAACCAGTGGAGCGGGTTTGGCCTATAGCTTCAGCAAGACAAAGAAGGTTGAGACGGGAAGTTCAGGAGATCCAGGAAGATGTGGTGTCGGATGTAGACAAATAGGAAGTATCGGCCGATGATGAAGCACAGGAGGGCGATCCTGTGGACGTCCAAGCAGAGGTGTATGGGGGAGGACCTGAGGATACCTCTGTATTGAGCATATCATAGGCATGTGGCATTACGACTATGGAATGGCGAGGTAATTATTTATTTTAACAATGTTGAGCTGCATTTTTATATGGGTTGTTGTGACTTGTTTCTAATTCCTCTCAAATTAATATTTTGAAGGATCGTGGAACCCTGAAGTTAGTGTCACATGGGAGGAAGCTGACGACACCGGTGGAGGCGTACATCAGGGACATTGTTGTTAATTCAGGTCTAGTGCCTCTTATTGATTGTTCACATTCTCTAGTAGATAAGGGGTTATTATCAGCCTTTGCAGAAAGATGGCATAGAGACACGTGTTCTTTCCATTTACCGGTGGGAGAGATGACCATCACCTTAGATGATGTGTCAAGCCTGTTACACCTCCTAGTTACTGGTTGTTTGTTCTCCTTGCGGACTATTGGAAAAGATGAAGCGAACATGATGTTAGTCAGTTTGCTTCGAGTCTCACACGTTGTTGCATTTGCTGAGACTGAGATCACAAGAGGAGCATATGTCAGGTTAGGCTGGCTGAGAGACCTCTATGCCCACAGTGTCCAGGACTCCTCTCCCATTCCTAATAATGCTGAAATTGCACGATACCCATAATTACCATCTCTTGCAACATCTACAACACTTTCAATGAAGTCATGCATAACTGTAGGAAACTGGTCTAACATTGGCACAACTTTCTTTCTTTTCTGGGTCTTAGTGTGCAAAATTGATGATGAAAGACGAGTTGAGTTACTATCATTGGGTGACTGCATGGCATCAACATATTCAAAAAATGAAGGATCACATTTAGTTGAACTCTCTGTTTGTGACTGCCCCTTCGTTGAATCCTTTGTCCTTACCTTCTCAGGAGGTGGACACATTGAAGTAGTGTTTGGAAATGCAAGTTCACGTACTTTGTACTTGAAAGCCACCTTGCCATCCATATTAAATTCATCAAATCTCCGCTCAAGTTCATTTAACTCAAGGCGAAGTGTTACCCCTGCACATTCAGCCTCACTAACTTGGTCAGTAAATGTTAGTCTCCTCCAATGTGCATGAACCTTTTCCACTGGAATAAACCCAAAGTACATTTTGCATATAGCAAGCTGACACGCACAAGGTAGACCATAAGTCATTTTCAATTTGCAACCACAAGTTGAAGTGTCAATTCCAATGTACTCTACTCGCCCCATCTCTTGAGCAATATGAACCATTGCATTCTTTGAAACAAAACCTAACAACTTACCGTACAACCGGTTATTAAACCGATGCTCAAGATTCATTATGCTTCTTTGAAATGATGCCTTTATTTCAGTGTGTTGAAGAATTATCAAGTTGTTCATAGCATCCCAATAATTACATATGTCGCCTCGACTATCTTGAAGGAGTCTTTTCAACCTTGCATGTGCACTTTCAACCCTAATAAAAAATATCAAACACATGTGTCACATAACAAGTTTACCAATAAAATAGTACCTAAATCAATAAAATAGTATTTAAACCAATAAAAATACCTGTTAGTGGTGGTGTTCCCTAGGTGCATGACCCTGTCAATCCACGCAGCCACAAATTTTTCTTTATGAGGACTGATTCATGTTTTATTTACATAGTCAAAGAAAGTAGGTGGACACAACTCTTCAAACTGAGCGAAATGATCATCAAAATCAACTTCTGTAGGGGACTGTATAACACTCATCCAAGCATCCATAATCGGTTGCTGAAGAGTACTTGGAGCCACAAGTTGCTTGCATTTGGCTTTCACATTCTTAGCAATATGAAATTGACATAGTAAATTGTATGAAGAAGGAAAGACACTTTGAATGGCATTCATCAAGCTAAAATCTCTGTCAGTGACAATAACTTGAGGTAATGCATCTGATCTCCTTATCATACCTCTTACCTTGTCTAATGCCCATGTGAAGTTATCTTTTGTTTCACACTCCAAGTATGCAAAAGCCACAGAGAATGTGAGCTCTGTAGAAGTGACAACAACAATCTCTAACAGTGGCAAGCGGTATTTGTTTGTTTTATATGTTGTATCAACTATCAAGACAATATGGAATAGATTCAACAATTTAACAGCATCTGGATGTGCCCACATAATATCTCTCACAACATCAGACGTTTCTGCCCTTCTATGCCAATATAGATAGTTATCATGTTCCATTAGATTCATAAGATGTTGTAACTCTGTCCTAGGCCCTCTTTCTGACTTACGAAATGCAGTGCGTGCATTATAAATCTGTTTGATTGTTGTAACATTATGTACATTGTGGTCCTTCAATGTTAGTAAGATGCTCCGAGGCTTCACCATGTTTTTGGTCATGTCCTCAAGTAATAACTTCTCCTCAACAGTTAAACGTCTAGCATAAGGATGCCCCTCCAAGCTCTCAGCTACCTCATGGTTGTGTACACCACAAACTACATTAAGCTTCCACCCAGCACCATTGGCCAATGGTCTTCCTCTTAGTCTGAAAGGACATTCACATTTTCTAGAGCCGGTAACATTTCGCACTAACTCACTCTTGTAGGGCCTGTACTTCCCACTTCTTTCACAGCCTAAAATTAACTTTATTTTTCTGTCAATACCTCCACTGTCTGACCTCATGATAACAACAACAAAGCCGTGATCCATAGCAATACCACGAACCCAATTTAATAATTCATCTCGAATTTCAAATATCTGCATAAGAAATTACTATCTCAAACCACAATTAATTTACAATAACAATAAGCTCAAGCACAAAAAATTACCTCATCTGTGGTAAATACATCGCTAAAACCAACTATCTCCTTTTTAGGTATGACCATCTCCTCATCAAACTATAATTAGACAATAAATAAGTCATTTATATTTATTATGATTAATCTTAAAATTATATAGAAAAAACAAATTACCTCATCAACCAATGTAGAGTTCGGCACACTAAAACCATCAACGCTATACGACATTCTCACATCATAAAAAACTTTAGACCACCAACCATCACTTTCATCCGTCCTTGTAACAAAAATCCACCTCCCTTGAAAAACAAAAAAAAATAGCTTCCGGATGTTAGCATCCCGAATCAACCGAAAATTAGCTTCCGGATAGTTACGGATTTATAAGTCCGGAAACATCTTTTAATTACTTTCCGGAATCTTAATTCCGGCATCTCCCAGAAGTTAACATCCGGATCCGTCCGGAAATACATTCCGGAAGCTAATCTTCAAAGAACAGCTTCCGGAAACGATTTGGGAGCTTTTTATTTCCGGATGTTACCGGAAGTTAACTTCCGGAAGGTTCCGGATTTTAGTTTCCGGAAAGCAATAAAAAACGTGATTCGGCCGAAATGTGAGCTATAATCCAAGTGAGGATCAAATGTGAGCAATTAATAATATTCAACTTACCAACTATGGAACTTTGTTAACTGTTTTGGGAACAAGTGGGGACCAAATGTGAGCTATAATCCACAAAATGCAACCATTGAGGGAGACAGCAGGGACCAGACAGAGAAGAAGACTCATTAGTGATTTTGACATTATATACACATCATCAGGGGTTGGTTCGGGATTTGAAAAATTCCAAACATTAGGGGGGTGTGAATAGCAAAAGGGGGGTTCCAAAAGCAACTCCCTAAGAATAACCCATAAGGGTGATTGACTTTTAACAAAAAAAAAAGTAAGGGTGATTGACAAAAAACCAATAAGGGTGCATTGCATTTGCACTTGTATTTTTATAATATTGACAAAAAAAAAACCAAAGAAATGTATTTTTATAATATTAATTAATGTAATTAATAGAAAATTGTTTTATTGATAATTTGTAAACATTCAATAATGTCTAATATTAATTTGAAGAAATTAAATGTTGATTAAAAATTTTTAAAAGATAAAATTTCTAATTAATTAAACAATTATTTATAAAAATTAATATTAATTTATTTTAATATTAGAATAGATATTATAATAGAGGAGTAAACAAAAATTATGATACACGAAAAAAGAGGTATCCCCTCTGAACTCAAATATAAATAATAAAAATTCTACTTATGATGGTCCAAAATATAAGTAAATCTCAACTAATTTTACCCTATTTAATGGCCTTGTACCAAAATACACTTTAATTAAATTTAGATTTTATTTTTTAATGGCCCTATTTAATGAACCATGTAGAGAGAGTGTTTCCACTTGGAACAAGTTTCAATAAAGGGTAATTTAAAAAATACAATTGATTTTAAATGACATCAAGAAAATTAAATAAAATTAACTAATTTTCTTAATTAATGTGAGTTAATTTTTTTTTACTTATATTCGAGTACAGACTAATATGATAATACGAACTTTGGAATAAAAATTCAAGAATACAATTAATTCGGATAGCAATAAGCCAACACGGGACTTTGAAATCAAGTGCCACAATTGTAGACAGATTTCAAACATTTGCTTTCTTCTCACAAGGCCCCGCCCAAAACAGCACGTATTGCACCCAAAGAGCACGTTGCCTTCACTCCACAGATCACGCGTAGCGTAGGTCAGATTGTGTTCAGAATTGTAATATGAAGTATGAACTGTTGGGCAAGAAATGGATCCAACATAATTTGGGCCTCATAGAGGAGGGTTACAACCCATTATGTAGAAAACAAGTGAGACAGAAGAAACACCAACCCACCGACCGCGAGCAGACTTGTATTTCCAGTCTGATTGCGGACCCTAGCGCCGCAGAAGAAAGACAAGGAACCCTAGCGCCGCATACTTCGTCCCCCTTGGTGGCTCTTTCCCTCCATGGGAGGAGCTCCTCCCTCTATAGGAGGGTTTTCTACTCACAATAGGTGAGTTTCTCTCTCTCTCTAGTGAGAGTTTTTATGTTCTGTTTTTTTATGTTTTGTTTTTCTTTTTTAATTTTTTTTCCTTTCTCCATCCACTACCACCACCACCACCACCTCTCCCTTCTTCCTTCCGGCCACCACCTCCTTCTTTGCGAGATTCTGTTAGAGCCATCATCTTGCAACACTGCTTTTACTCAGTCTTGTTGCCTTCTTTGCATTTCCACCAATAGAGCTCAATTTTGCAGCACTGCTCTACTCAGATAACTGCGGTTGATGTTGTGGTTTTTGCTTGAAGTTGATGTTGAACATGTGCTGATCCGGAAGAAATTTAAAAAAAGAGAAGAAAAGTTCAAGTTGTTTCAGAATCTTTGTAATAGGAGGTGTTTTTTAGGACTGCTAAATTGTTTTAATTGACCGAGTATGCGTGCTCTATTTGTTGTTTAGATCTATAGTGCACTGCTGTAATACTCTATATTTAGCATCCTTAAGTTTTGTAAGTGTCGTTGGGCATTTTTCAATGAATTTTCTCTTGACAAAAAAAAAAAAAAGAAGATACACCAACCCAAAATGTTGATACCTTATTGACATGATGACACGAATGAATCAACCCAAATGGTTGATAGCCTGGTACCATTTGCTTATAGACTATAAGTTGTAACTTATTAGTCCAAAAAATATATCTATCTATATATATAGTTGTCACTTATATTTCCTCAACTTATCAGATACGTACAAAATATTACAAGCCAACCGACCCAACAAAACGTTCAAAACCCAAAACTAGAGAAAATAACAAAGAAACCGGGTATTACTATCCACACCCCCCTTTTAACTATCCATGCCACCAATTTTATTTTATAGTATCATTCCTAAAATACCATTCCCATTTTTTTTTTCTCTTCCTCCTTCCTTCCCCCTCCATTTTTTTCCTTCTTCTTTCTTCCCCTACCCTTACCTTGCTGAAGCAACAGGCCTCAACCATCCCCTTTTTTTTAAAAAAAGTTAAATTTATTTTATATAATTAACATCTAGAATTGTATATCAAGTTCCTGTCTTCCTGATACACAATTTGAATTAAATAACAGGAATTGAGTTTACGGTGTACAATTACATACCAAAAACTTAATGTTCAGTACGTGTTATAAGTTAACCCCAATGGGTTGGTTGAGTGGAGCAAGACAGGGTATCGTATCTCATAGCTCGCAGGTTTGAACCTCCACTCGTCCCCTTTGGGTGAGGTAAAATATAAGTGCTATTTGAGCTCAGAAATTCCCTGCTTCAGACTGGGGCACCATCCCCTCATCCTAAATTTTTATCACCCAAAAAAAAAAAAGTACGTGTTAATTAAATTGAATAAAATCAAATATTTTGTTATAAAATAGGATGAATACAATATATATTATATTAATGAAATTTAATTAATAAACTTTAATTAATTAACATATTATAAACCAATTAGAATTGATATTAACAATTATAAATTTATAATTATAAAAAATTAGAATTGATAATTTTTATATTTTTAATAAATTATAATTAGTCTATTATTAAAATTATTATAATAATTGATTAATTATGATTATTACATTATAAATTATAGCAATTGTATATATATAATTTCTAGAATTTATATAATATTTGGTATACAATTTTATATCAGAATCTGGTACACAATTTTTCAAAATAAAAATTGTTCCAAAACATAGTTTTTATTCTTAAGAGTTGTGTATGGGAAATCTAATTTCTGGAATTATTGTATATCGAACAATTCTCAAAAATAAAAATTGCATATCAGAAATTATAAAGTGTAAAAAAATGATGGAGGATTGGAGGATAAGGATAGTGTGGCAACAAACACATGAGGAAGGGACGGGAAAGGGATAAAAATGGGGAGGGGAGGGGGAATTTAAGGGGTGAGGGTAATTTAGGATCAGTAAAAAAAAATAAAAAATATGGGGTGGTGTGGGAGTAAAAAAGGGTGGTATGAATAGTAATATTCAAAGGATTCTGCTGGGTTTGGGTTTGTGGCTTTAAGCCCAAGGATACTCATAGTGAGCAATACCTTGGTGTTTGTCATTGTGATTGAGTCGACCTCTTTTATAGTTACTGGAAATAGGGGTGGAAATTGATCGAGTCAAGTTAGGTTTTATTAGACTCAAGTCTGACTTGCATTATATTTTTTAGGTCCAAGTCTGACTTGTTACTTGTCATAGACCATTTTTTAGGTCTGGCCTGACCTATTTGAAAGTTTGATTTGGCCTACCGGTATGTTAAAAAGGCTATTTCATATGTCAACAAAAAAAAAACCTATTTCATATTATGATATTTAAATAGACCGATATGTTTATCTCTAAATAGGCTAGGAGCTTTACGGACTAATAGGTTTACTTTTCAATAATGTAAATATATCACCGACATATGGCTTTAAATTGGCCAACAAACATATCTCTAAATAGCGCAATAGGAGAAATTAAAAAGTTATATATTATTATACTATATATTATATAATATAATTATATTTTTATTAAAAATAATAGTATTTATAAATAAACTAGCCCTCGAAACCTAATGGGCTTTTTAAAAAGCCTTAGTCTGACCTATTTAATTAAAAAGACTTTTTTTAAGCATAGGTTTGGCCGTAGGCTCCGATTAGTGATTTGACATATTTTCATCCCTAATTGAAAAGTAGTTTTCTGCAGTTCCAGAAACTAATATCTATACTCTTCTTTGAAATGAAAAAAATAAAAAATAATAATAAATGAAAATGAAGATCATTTGGGAATTGAAAAAATATGGGATGTATGAGAGAAGAAATTAGATGTGTTAAAGAAAGTTCACATAATCAGAAGAGCATCAAAAAATAATCTCAAGCCCAAGTTATATATATGAGTCTGGACTGACAATAAAACAAACCCAAACTTAATTTTCGACATGTGCCATATATAAGTTGCATGTGTTATTGCTATACCTAAAACTCATGTTAATTTATTTATTATAACATATATAATTATTAAGTTATATAATAAATAAATTATATATTATGAAATTATAATAAAATTTATTATGTTATATATATTTAGAAAATATTTAATTTATATACTATACTAAAATTTTATTTTTTTTATAAAATTAATAAATTGAATAAAATCAAATATTTTGTTTGAAAATACAATGAATAAAACATATATTATATTAATGAATTTTAATTAATAAATTTAACTTATTAACATTTTATAAACAACTTAGAATTAATATTTAGAATTATAATTATAAATAAATTAGATATAGTAAATTTTATAGTTCAAATAAATTATAATTAATTAATTATTATAATTATTTTTTATTAAGCAAAATGAATTTTATTAAGGAGTATAAGTGGTACTCCATGCACCAAGAGTGTTAGAATACATTACTATAACACCTAGGAGAGCAAAACTTTAGCAATCCATAAAGAGCCACGTAGAATGTTAAACATCCTCAGTACGCATAAACTATAACTCACACACCAAAAATGAAAAAGATTCCATTTGGCACTAGTAGGGCTGTAAATGAGCCGAACTGAAGCTCAGGTTTGACTTGTGAAAAAAATGGGTAGTTCAAGTTTGGTTCATTTATTTAAACGAGTCAACTTTAAAGCTTAGACTTGACTTGTTAAAAAAAACAAAGCTTGAGCTTGAACTTCATTTATTTTGCTTTTATGAAAACTTTATTTAAATCTTTTTAAAGTTTATGAATTTAGTATTTAATAAATATTTTAATATTAAATTATAATATAAAAATCAAAATATATTCTTAATATATGATATATATAGTTAAAAAAATTCTAAAATATTATATTTTTCAAAATTCAATACATCACTTCTTCACTAATATATTAAATATTTCAATACTTATTTTTAAATATATAAATTAATTATTTTATTATTTATTTTAAAAATAAATTTATAACTGTATATTTTTTTTATATTAATCTTACTTTACTTTAATTATTTATATTAATTAATTATTATATCTAATAAGCGAGCTATTCACGAGCTTTTAATGTCAAGCTTATAAGGCTTGGGCTGGGCTCATTTAAATAATTGAGCTCAACTTTAAGCTTGAGCTTGTTTGTTTAATTAAACAAATGAGCTTGATCAAGCATTTAACCAACCGAGTTTAAATAGTTCATGAATAGCTTAGCTCATTTATAACACTAGGCACTAACTTGAAAAGCCAAATATGACAAATGCTTTCACGGGTAGCCATAGAAAACCAAATCTTTTTAATTGAAGTTAATGACCAACAAAGAAATATACAATAGTAGTGACCCAGCAGAGTAAAACCAAGCAACACCTGAAAAAGAATGAGAGCAGCAAAGCAGAACCAATAATATAAATCAGCAAAAGCAATGTGAAACCAATATGAGACCAGCAGATTTGCACCAATATTAATTACTAACAGACAAGCAAAAATAGTATTAGAAAATACCCATAACCAATAGCCATTAGAACCAGTGAAAATAATTTCAGCTGGCACATAGTGTAGATTAAGGCATCCACCAGGTTGCTCTACCCGGCAAAAAATATAGCAGAAACCACTATTATTTGTTTTCAACCACTTCCTTGAACGCAATTTTACCACCTCTAACAAATCATATGGTATTACAAACTAGTTAAAAAAAATAGCTTCATTTATAGCCAACGAAAGGCTCCATAAAATAAATAACCAAATGACAGACCACCGATACTGATTTTTTGAATTACATATGGCAAGGCCCAAGAATTGATCAAAGTGAGAAAAAAAGCATTTTGATGGACCGAATAGAAACCACACCGATTCAAGCACATCATCCAAATCTAGTATACAAATGGACACTAAAAATATAAATGAGAAGAAGTATCTAATTAAACTTTGACTGCACCACACACATCAAGCATTCAAAGGTTGTAAAATTCTCCTTTTAACAAGATTAGTTTTTGATGGAGTTTTGTCTAACATCACTCTCCATGCAAAATAAGAGACCTTGGTAGGAAGGAACCAAATTACACCTTATAAATATGTAGAGATGTAGATCCGCAAAAATAGAAGTATTTACAATTACATGATAAACTGACTTGACTGAATAAATCCCTCTTGGATATGTTGTCCACCTCTAAGAATCTCCATTGCCGTCATTAACCTGACCAAAGCTTAAATCCAATAGTAAACTGTAAAAGTGATAGTTAGGCTAATACCCATTGAAAAAGTTGCCTCCTCCAACTCTAATTCCACCCAAATTCACCTCTTCTACTTCCTACCATATCTGCCACATATGTCTCTTTATTATTAGTAATTGAAAACAATCTACTATAGCGCTCACAAAAAGGTATAAGATTACACCATGGATCTCTCCAAAAAGAAGTAGTCTGCCCATTCCCGACAACTCTAACACAAGCATTGGAGAACCAATCACAATAAATATTGATGCCTTCTTCAATACTCCACAGGTCCAACCACCACCTAGAACCTTCTCCTCTCTTACTTACCCTTCTCAAAAGTCTCTCCATATATAGATGTTAACACTCTATTCCACAAACTTCCTCTCTCTATTAAAAAATGCCACCTTCATTTCCCTAAAAGAGCTAGATTAAAAGCTCTCAAGTCTCTCACTTCCAACTCCCCATGATGTTTTTCTTTACAAACATCGCCCCAAGCAACCCAATCTATTTACCTATTTTTATCATCCCATCCCCAAAGGCAAATTTTAAATAAAGATTCGAGTTGAGAAATGATACGTATGGGAGCCTTGAAAAGGGGGAAAAAGTAGATCGAGATTGAATTTAAGATTGATTTCAAGATGACAAGTCTGCCACCAAAGGAGAACAATTTGCTCTTTCACATAGTCAATTTTTTTTCATCTTTTGAATAAAAGGTTGCCATGTTTACAACCGTTTAGGATTGTCCCCGATAAGCAAACCCAAATATGAACAAGGAAAAGACTCAACTTTACAATTAAGAAACTGAGCCATAATCTCCAACCACTCCATGTCAACATTAACACCCATGAGTTTGCTTTTATGGAAATTAACTTTTCACCCAACCAAAAAAATAGCGTCATCCAATTGAAAGGGAAAATTTATAGCCGAAACATTACTCAAAGAGGCATCACCCACAAAAATAGTGTCATCCACATATTAAAGGTGTGACATCATAATACCATCTCGAGCAGCGAAATTACCCTTAAAAACCTGCTCCTGGACTGCTTTACATCAAAGAATTCAAGCCCTCTGTAACAATTAAAAATAGAAAAGGTGCTAGTGGATCTCCTTGCCTTATACCTTTACCCATCCCAAATTCAGTTGATGGGCTACCCATTAATAAGAACTAAAACTCTGCTAATAGATAAACACTCTGCAATTCATCCTCTCCACCTTAATAGGAATCTCATTCACTTCATTACAGATGAAGAAAATCCCAATTAATAGAATTATACACCTTTTCAAAATCCACCTCGAAGAATAAACATGGCCTTTTCTTCCTCCTTGCCTCCTTAAACACTTCATTAGCCACCACAACACTATCAAAGATTAATCTACCTTTTATAAATGCATATTGGCACTCAAAGATTACTTTTCCAATCACCTTTTTCAATTTATTTACTAGTAATTTTTCTAACACCTTGTACATACACCCAATAAAAGAGATGAAGTGGTACTCCTCCACCTTTTGGGGGTTAATTGTTTTAGGTACAAGGACAATAAAAGAGCTATTTGCACATTTAACTAGCTTGCCATAAATATGAAATTCATGAATAAAGGCCATAAAATCATATTTTTCTAGTGCCCAAAAGTCCATGATAAAATTAAAATTGAAACCATCTGGCCCAGGCTTCTTAAACCCTCACAATCCCAAACTACTTCTCCATAATATCTAAATTTTGAATAACCGCATCATCAAGAGTCAGACCCTGTACCCCTAATTGCATCCCTATCCTCCAAACATGTGCAACAACTAATGTAGGTAGTATCCAATTATAAAAGATTGTTATCATGAACTTATTCACAATCCAAGACAAAAGTACTTACATGAAAGCTAAGTTTTTTCCTCAATCCTCCCTTATTTACTTCGCACAACTGGCCATCTTCTACTCCGTCAGGTACGCTGTTGGGAGCTATTGAAGAATCACTTGTCGCATGACCCCTTCCATGGTTCACGCTATTTGGAATCAATCGAATGGATTCATTCTCCAACGCACTAGACATAACTTCATTACCAAAAGCTTCCAAAATGGTCCTATCATAAAATTATGTTCCGTGAGCCTGCTATCATGAAATTATTCACAATCCAAGACAGGAGTACTCACATGATAGCTAATTTTTTTTCATCCGTCTTCCTTTTTTCTCTGATTCCCATTGTCATTCTTGGACATTATGAGCATGGATACAGAAAAAAAAAATCGGTTGATGCATCTGCAAAGGAAATTGGTACATCGCACAACTGACCATCTTCTACTTCGTCAGGTACGTTGTTGGGAGCTATTGAAGAATCACTTGTCGCACGACCCCTTTTATGGTTCATGTTGTCTAGAATCAATTGAATGGGTTCATTATCCAACGGACTAGACGTAACTCCAGCACCAAAAGCTTTTCAAATGGGCCCACCATAATTATCGGTTCCGTGAGTCTCACTAATGGCCGCTTCATAAGCATAAGCAGTTGGATCCGTCTTAGTTGTCTGTTGGAATATCATGGCCCACTGCCAAATTGTTCTTGCACCATCATCCTTTAAGCTATCAGAATTTGTATTACATGTTACAGTCGACAACAACATTTAATTCTTCCCCCACTTGTTGAATCAAATTTTCATGACCCAAACACTATTTTTTTCACCACTGCTTGAAAGCACATTTTAGGGCCCAAGTCCATATGTAGGAGAACTTGTCATAAATATTAATGTTTTGTCACCAAGATCGTCCATATTAATCTTGCTTTAGATAACCTGTCAACCAATTTGGGCCCAGATGTAATTCCCACTGCAACGACATGGCCCACTTCCAAAGTGCACCTAATAACTTCCTCCTCTCACGGATCATTAGCCAATTCCTTATCAAGAATTTTCTTCATTAATACCATATTAGTGTGAGGCAAGTTTGTTTCCTGATTGAATGCAATTAAATCAAGATCATTACTCAATGGATTGCACATCTCATCTCTACCATTTGAAATTCAAAAACACCATCACCCCTCTTGCACATGTTGATAAAAATCCTCCCAACCGCTTCCACCAATAGAATCTTCTCTAGAACATTGACTTGATTTGTTTGACTGAAAACTATGAACATGACCCCTTGATACAACTCTCCATGGATTAAGGAATGGATCCTTAATAATACTAATGGAAAAAAAAAGAATAATTAACCTTGATTTTCATCCACCCGATGATCGTTTCCAATGAAGTAGTATGTATAAGCATTTGTTCAACATCTAATTTGTCCATATTCTTTGTACTACCATCAATACATACAAATCTACCAAATGGAATTACTATTGACCTGGAAAATGCTTCTAACCATATATGTGGCGGAACTCCAATACTTCTAACCCAAACGCACCTTCCATGTGCAATATCAACTTAACTCCATGGGCGTATTAACTCAAACCATAAGACAAATATGTCTTCTAGCTCATTCATTAATTCCTCAAAATTATCCTTTGGATCTGTTTGAATGAGAACTAGATCATCACCCATTTGACTAATCTTAATAGAACGAATACCTTCTACAATAATCTTATCTTGTAATAAAAACACTTCATCAATTTGACAGATTTGTCCAACGTAACACTCTTGTAACCATTCCATCTCACCATTAGAAACAGTAAATTCAAGTCCATTCCATTTATCCTCACTATTGAGTCGTTGATTAACTCATTGCTTCCACACCCTCATAAATGTTCCTATAACAACATTCGCGTAAGTTTCTCCTTCCACCACACCTTGGACATGCTTTTGTTGTTGATTTTTCCCATTCGTAGAATCGCCTAACTCTGTACTTGATTCCTTGTCTCTCTTCTTTATGCCAAAACAAGAAATATTGACATGAATCTTAAAAAGACCAATCTAGATTCGTTGGAATCTCTTCTCTAACCAGCCAGAATCTTCATTTTCCATGAAACGGACAAATCCAAAGCGATAACCATTCTTACTATGCTTACCCGAAATATTCGGTAACCTATCCCCCAATTTGAGAAAATTTTCCACATGTCTTCAGTACTGAAATTATCCAAAAGATTGGTGAAGAAATATGAAATGAAGCCATCTTGATTCTTAACAAACTGTCTTCCACGTCGATTCCATTCATTCCCATTATTTCTCTTATCCTTTAGCAACCTCTTATCATCTTACATCTTCAATCCTGATCAAAATTCTTTTCTTCTTCTTGATCCCGCCAAAGTCCACCATCCCCCCATTTTCTCTCTCTATCTCACCAATTCTCTCTCTTGTACACATTAGTCTTTTTTACTTATTTTATTATAATTATTATAACAATTGATTAATTATAATTATCACATTATTATAAATTATAGCATGATTTGTGATAACGCCAACTGGCCCAAGACTATCCTTATAATAATTTAAACATGATAAAAGAAAAAAGATTTTAGGCAAATTTAACAACAAATATTAATCACAACCTACCTAAATAGACACATATAATTACCACTAAAATGATTAACTGCTTCAGCATGCGTTTTCATTATTTTTCCTACGTAGCATGCTTCTCCATTTCCTAATAACAATTAGCTTTTCCAATAGATTCTGTTAGCTGGAAGTTGTATTGATTGAAAGTTTTTAGGCAGCTAGATGTCATTTAATAGTATAATGAAAGGAAAACAAACAGTCAACTATTGTTTTTAAGATCTGTAAACATGTTGATATTGTGTAGAACAAACCATGATTTACAGAGTTAAATAATATAGACATTAGACTTCGAAAATAGGTATTAGAACAAAATTTTCATAATATAGGCACGAGACTTTGAAAATGCTTAATAAGAAATATTTCTGAATTTACCCGGTCAGGAAAATAATTCAGATGAGGAATATCATTCATTTGTATATATAGGTAAAAAATAAAAGAAATTGACCAGAGAATGATCCGGATGAAAAGTAATTGATCTGACTAAGAGAGACCCTGGTCAGGAAAATAATCCGGATAAAGAGTCATACTGACTGCATTCGGCTAAGACAATAATCCGAATAAGTAACAATATTGATTCCATTCGGCCAACACAAGTGATCCGGATAAAGAGCGATATTGATTGCATCCGGCCAAAACAAGTAATCCAGATGATGAGCGATATCGATTTCGTCTGGCCAAAACAAGTGATCTGGATGAGGAACCATACTGATTGCATCCGTCCAAAATAATAATCCGAATGAAGAACATTGCATCCGGCCGAACAAGTAATTCGGATGAAGAATGATACTGATTGCATCCCGCCAAAATAAGTAATTCGGATGAAGAACCATACTGATTGCATCTGGCAAAAATAAGTGATCAAGATAAAGAGCCATATTGATTCCATCTGGCCAAAAGAAGTGTCCGGACGAGGAGCGATATTGATTGCATCCGGCCAAAACAATAATTCGGATGAAGAACATTGCATCTGACCAAAACAAGTAATCCAAATGAAGAACAATAGTGATTGCATTCGACCAAAATAATAATCCGGATGAGGAACCATACTATTGCATCTGGCCAAAACAGGTGATACGGACAAAGAGTCATACTGATTGCATTCGACCAAAACAATAATCCGGACGAGGAACCATACTAATTGCATCCGACCAAAATAATAATCGGGATCAAGAGCGATACTGATTCTATCCGGCCAAAAAAGTGATCCTATGAAGAGCCATATTGAATCCATTCGGCCAATGGAAGTGATCGGATAAGGAGCGATATTGATTGCATTCGGCCAAAACAAGTAATCTGGATGAACTATACTGATTACAGCCAGCCAAAACAAAATTCTGGATGAGGAACCATACCGATTGCATCCAACCAAAACAATTGATCCAAATGAAGAGCATTGCATCCTGCCAAACAATAATCCGGATGAGGAACCATACTGATTTCATAGGTTTTATTCTATTTTTTTATTTCTCTATTTTTTAGATACCCATTTTTCAGCCTTTAATTCATATAATTTTGATCTATTCTCCACCATTGTATTGTATTGTTTTGTTCCCTATTTAGTTTTGGTTTGTTGTTACTTAATCCGGATGGAGAACCATATTGATTGCATTCGACAAAAAAATAATTGGGATGAAGAGTGATACTGATTTGATCTTGCCAAAAGAAGTGTCTGGATGAGGAGTGATACTGATTGCATCCGGCCAAAACAATAATTCAGATGAAGAACATTCTATTCGGCCAAAACAAGTAATCTGGATGAAGAACTATATTTATTGCATCCGGCCAAAACAAGTGATCCGAATGAAGAGCAATTTTGATTGCGTTCGGCCAAAACAATTATCCGAATGAGGAACCATACTGATTGCATCCGGACAAAAAAAATAATCGGGATGAAGAGAGATATTGATTTCATCCGGCCAAAACAAGTGATCCGGATGAGTGAACCATGTTGATTGCATCCGACAAAAATAAGTAATCCATATGAGGGAACCATACCGATTGCATTGGGCCAAAATAATAATCCAGATGAGGAAAATTTGGTGAAGGATGGAGGATATTTTGCAAGATCAATTGCTTTAAGCAGAATGATGAGCTAAGAATATTTTATATTTAACTTATTACGCATTTTTATAGTTTTTGAAATTTTAAATAATATATCTTTTTAACTCAATTTAATTCAATTTCTTAATAATGCCCCGTGGCATATGGGTAAATATACTAGTTATTTAAAAATTCTAATTGTATTTTATGAAATCTATTGCAAAGCTTTATGGACCAATCCTATATATATAATAGGAGAAAATAAAAAACAGTTTTGCAAAATTTATTGCAAAGCTTCATGCAACAATCCTGTATAATAGGAGGAAAAGAAATAGTTTTGCATTTTACAATTCCTGGAATGTCAGCATGTTCTATTCATTATGTTTTTTTGTATTTCTTTTAGGTTAAGTGTTTTCCTTCAATAATATATAGCGATTTTGTTTTTGTTGTTATATATATATATATTGATGGGGAAACAACACAATAACAATATAGAGCACATTCAAACAGTTAATGCAGCGGAAATAAATCCCCCTAACTTGCAAGAATCTATGAGGAGCAACAGCAAATGAACAACAATAGCAAATCACCAAAATCACAAACAAAGACACCAAGATTTTAACGTGGAAAACCCTTCAAAGCAAGGGTAAAAATCACGGGTCGTCCAGACCAAAGAAATAGCTCCACTATGATCAACAAAGAGTACAAAAGGAGTCTCAATTAAGTATACAAAACAGTGCAAACACCCATCCATACAATAAAGTAGTAAAGCTCACAAATAGAGAACAAGAAAGATGAAAAACCCCAAATACATAGCTACTGTGCGAACTGAATATCTCCCTACTTAGATCACGTATCAACGATCCAACCGTTCAGAATGAAGAACTAGATGATCTGAATCTTCTGTCAAAATTTCAGTTTGATCCAACGGTGAACGAATCTGCAGTAGCGGTTTTACAGTTGCATCTCTGTGTAAAAACGAGAATGACTTTCTCTCTTCCTCTCTCAAAGTGCTTGTGTTCTCTATGACTTAAGACCTTCCCTCTTACTCTCTTGCTGACTTCAAACTCTTCTCCACTTAGTTAAGTGAGACATCAAGTGAGCTTCTCAATTTGGGCCTTTTCTCCACATAGGAAGAGAGCCCAATACCCAACATATCTCCCCCTCACAACTATGTGGAGATAACCGCCAAACCGGAGATCTCACAACAAACTTCAAACTTTCCTCTTGGAAATGCTTTAGTCATCATATCATAACCATTATCACCAGTATGAATTTTAACCAACTCCAACAGCTTAGCATCCAAAGCATCACGTATCCAATGATACCTTACATCAATATGTTTGGACCTAGAATGGAAAGTTGGATTTTTACCAAGATGGATAGCACTTTGACTGTCCACAAATAATGGATGGTTGTCCTGCACAAAACCAAGCTCCTGCAAGAATTTCTTCAACCCTAACAACTCCTTGCATGCTTCAGTAATGGCAATGAACCCCGCCTCTGTAGTAGGCAATGCTACACACCTTTGCACCTTTGATTGCCAAGCCACAGCTCCCCCTGCAAACTTAATCAAATAGCCCGAAGTGGACTTTCTGGAATCAATGTCTCCAGCCATATCTGAATTTGAGTAGCCAACCAAGGTAGGCTTATCACCTCCAAAACAAAGCTTCATATCAACAGTACCATGAAGATATCTCAGAATCCATTTCACAACATTCCAATGTTCTCTACCTTGGTTTGACAAAAATCTACTGACTGTACCAACAACATGTGCAATATCTGATCTAGTACACACCATTGCATACATCAAACTACCCACCGCAAATGCATAAGGAACTCTTTCCATGTCGGACTTCTCAGCTTCATCTAAAGGACTCTGTTTAGCACTCAATTTAAAATTAGTTGCAAAAGGAGTGCTCACAGCCTTAGCATTTTCCATCTGGAATCTCTGCAACACCCTTTTTATACAGTGTTCCTGTGAAGGCCAAAGCTTCTTTTTCCCTTTATCACGAATGATTCTTATACCAAGAATCTGTTTAGCAGCTCCCATGTATTTCTTGGCAAATGACTCGCCCAATTGCTTCTTCAACCTGTCAATCCTAGAAACATCTTTCCCAATAATAAGCATGTCATCAACATACAATAACAGGATAATAAAGTCATCATCAGAAAACTTTTTAACAAAGACACAATGATTAAAAGTAGTCTTCTTGTAGCCTTGCTCACACATAAAAGACTCAAACTTCTTATACCACTGCCTCGGAGCCTGCTTCAAACCATATAGGCTCTTTCTCAACCTACACACATGGTCTTACTTGCCTTTAACATGAAAGCCATCAGGTTGCTTCATATAAATCTCTTCCTCCAAATCACCATGAAGGAAAGCAGTTTTCACATCCATTTGCTCTACCTCCAAATCAAGAGTAGCAACCAAACTCAAAACTGCTCTAATGGATGACATCTTCACCACAGGTGAGAAAATCTCATTGAAATCAACACCCTTTCTCTGTCTTAAGCCTTTCACCACTAATCTGGCTTTGTACCTTGGAGACACAGAATTACTCTAATGCTTCACCGTGAATATCCACATGTTTTCTAAGGCCCTCTTGCCTTTAGGCAATTTCACCAAGTCATAAGTGTGATTATCATGCAAGGATTTCATCTCATCTTGCATTGCATCCAACCACTATTGCTTTTCTTCACTTTCCAAAGCCTCTTCAAAACACTCAGGTTCTCCACCATCAGTCAAGGTCACATAATCATCAGAATAATACCTGGTACAAGGTTGTCTCTGTCTTAGACCTCCTGAGTTTGACTTGAGGTGGGTGCATCATCGACATTCTCATCATATGAAATCTCATGCTTCTCATGGTCATCATCAATAGGAACATCTAATCCACCTCCAAGCTGTTGATCATCAACATCATCATGTTGTTCACCATGTTGAACACTACCATCAACATTATCCAGTATCCAAATTGTGAATAGGCAACCGCATAAGATCTACATCAGTCAGATTTCTATCTTTCTCGGGTGTAGTCTTCTCCACCTCATTAATGTTCTCAATGGTTTGGTCTTCCATGAACTGTACATCACGACTTCTATCAAGCTTCTTCTTAACAGGATCATAAAACCTGTAGCCAAATTCATCTTCACCATAACCAATAAAGATACACTGCCTTGTCTTCACATCCAACTTGGATCTTTCATCCCTTGGAATATGAACAAACGTCTTGCAACCGAAGACACGCAAATGATCATAACTCACATTCTTGCTAAACCAAATTTTGTCTGGCACTTCACTATCAAGAACAACAGTGGGTGTGAGATTAATAACATGCACCGCTGCGTATAGTGCCTCACCCCATAAATGCTTGGGTAACTTAGCATTTGAGAGCATACATCTTACCCTCTCAAGTAACGTCTTGTTCATCCTCTCTGCTAAACATTCAACTGAGGAGTTTTAGGAGGAGTCTTCTCATGTGCAATACCATTATGCTTGCAATAAACATCAAAGGGTCCACAATACTCACCACCATTGTCAGTACGAATGCGTTTCAGCTTCTTGCCTGACTGTCTTTCAACCAAGTGATGAGATTCTGGCAAGCGTACCAATATTTCAGCAGTATAATAGTAAGTAGAAGGGTTTATCGTATCCACAGGGAACGGTTCAATTTTAAATACTAGTGGTCACAACTATCAAGTGAGAGACTATATTTGATATGAGTGTAATTTGCAATAGTAAATAAAGAAAACAATAAATTGAGATGGTTGATCAGGTTACTTGAACTAGGATTGAACTTCGTCTATCGCACCCCTTTCGTATGTGAAACCCAATAATATTTGTGAATATGCACTTATAACATCTTAGCACAAATTAAAGTTATTTCACAAAGGTTCCCACAAATATGAAATACTCAGAAATAATCTACCCTGGTTCCCACAGTGATAAATTACCTGGATTAAAGATCTATTTGTTTACGCTATCAATTCGCCCTGGTTTCCATAGTGACTACTATAAGCGTTTTTACCCAATCAGAATTCAAATTTCCTATTCCTAGGTTCCCCCAAACTCGCTATTGATTTTATAGAACCACCTTCCGAATGCGCCCCATAAAACCAACCTATAACTCCGGCACACAGGCGGAAGCTAAACATTAAGCACAGAATAAAAATATCGATATTATAAAAACAGGGATTTATAAATATAAAAAAGAATTCACATACAATTGGGGATTGAATCGACTACATTCAATCCTATGGGAGAGTTTAGCTACTCATGGTAGCCATTACAAACTAATAGAGAAACTGTCACTTTTCTCTAGCTCCACCTCTACTCCGCCCCTCTCTCCTGGGTACCCTTTGATCTTTGCAAAAGGTCCTATTTATAGATTAAGGAAGGCTATCTGAAATCTGGAAGGAATCTGTTTTGAAAACAGATCTAAAATCAAATCCTCGTTCCTGCGCTCAGCGCGTTTGAAACGCAGGATCCAGAGAGCAAAATCCTGATAGTTGTGCTTCACCTGCGCTCAGCGTAGGTGAAGCGTATTTCTCGATCCAGCTTCACTTGATTCTCTCTCTTTTTAACTTGATCTCTTCCTGATCTTATCCTTGTTTGCTTGACTTTCCTTGTTTCTCCCTTTTTGATCTGATTCTGTATTTATCTTGCCTTTGAATTTAAATTGGGAAGTTATCCGCAGAATCTTTGTTTAAATGGCAGCTGATCTCATCTTTATTTGTTCTCATTTAAACTTCAAATTTGCAGATCCTATCCTCAAATGATGCTATCTTCTTTCCTCATTCAAATCTTTCTCATAAATCTGCAAAATTGACAGATTTTCTATTAAAATAGCATTAAATTCAAATTCAAATCAAATAAACACAATTATTACAATTATTACTAAAAATGGATTATTTTGGGGTATAAATTACTATTTTAACCTTAATAAGTGCAGTAAAAATACAAGAATATATCATATAATTTGCACTTATCACCAAGGCATGAAATTGTTTGAAGTTCTCCAACACCTGGTCTTTTCTCTGCAAAGCATAAACCCATATTTTCCTGGAACAATCATCAATAAAGGTAACAAAGTAAAGTGCACCACTAAAGGATTTTACCTTCAATGGACCACAAACATCAGAATGTACCAATTGCAACAACTCTGACTTCCTTGTAGGAGGATGCTTCTAGAAGGATACTTTAGTTTGCTTGCCAGCCATGCAATGAAAACATTTCTCCAATTCTGCACTCTTTAACCCTTGAAGAACATACTTTTTAGCTAAGCAATTCAACCATTTTTCACTGATATGACTGAGCCTTTGGTGCCAGAAAGATGCCTCCATATCCACGACATTCACACTGTCTTTAGCAACCAAAGCTTTTGTCCAATACAGTTTAGATGATTTCTCTCCTCTAGCCACAACCAAGTTACCTTTGGTGTGTTTTCCACTTTCCAGAACCAAAGAGGTTATCATAACCACCATCATCAAGCATCTGCACAGAGATCAAATTAAAACGGATATCAGGAGCATGTTTGACTCCTATAAGCAACAACCACATTCCCATGTTGGTTTGCAGGCAAACATCACCAACACCAATCACCTTAGACACATCATCATTACCCATATTCAACACTCCAAAATCACCAGAAGTGTAAGATGTGAAGAACTCCTTCCTCGGTGTAACATGCAGTGTAGCACCACTATCAACTATCCACATGTTCTCATCTGATATAAGATTAATTGACTCATGGTCACTGAGAATAACAAGATCACCACAAGTAGCAGTAGCAACACGATCATCATCATCATGATCTTTCTCTTTCTGCTTACCCTTCTTGCCTCTGTTCTCCTTTTTCCACATAAAACAATACTTCTGTATGTGCCCTATTTTATGACAATAATGGCACTCCACATTCTTGTATCTGGACCTGGACTTACTCATTCTCTTCTCTCTACCTCCATTCGGTTCCTTTTTCTAATTTCTCCCCCTTTTTCAGTGACAAGAACCTTAGACTGAGATGAAGAACCCTGTGCCTTCCTTCTCATCTCTTCAATGAGAGCACCACTATTTACTGCTTGCAAAGAAACAACACCATTAGGGGTCGATTTGGTAATAGAAACCCGAAATGTCTCCCAAGACTCAAGTAAAGTGTTCAGTAGCCATAGTCCCAAAACTTCATCATCAAATTTGATACTCATTCCTAATAACTATTCTAGGAGCCCTTGAAATTCATTCAAGTGATCTGAAATGGAAGAACTATCCCTGTACCTCAAATTCATAAGACAATTTAACAAATACAATTTATTATTCCATGATTTATAAGCATTCAAGGACTCAATCTTCTCCCACAAAGTTCTAACATGTGTCTCATTAGCAATGTGATTATAATTGTCTTCTACAAATTGCCGAATAAAACCACACACCTGTTGGTGTTCAAAGTCTCAGTCTTCTTCAGACATAGAATCCGGCTTCTGAGTGGCAAAGACAGGAAGATGCATTTTCTTCACAAATATCAAGTCTTTCATATTGCCCTTCCACAAGTGATAATTAGTGTCATTCAAAGCAACCATTTTAGTATTTGCCTCTATCATTCAATCAAGTCAAACAACCCCAAAACCAAAGCCAAAGAGCTTTGATGCCACTCTGATGGGGGGAAACCACACAGTAACAATACAGAGCACACTCAAACAGTTAATGCAACGGAAATAAATCCCCCTAACTTGCAAGAATCTATGAGGAGCAACAACAAATGAACAACAATAACAAATCACCAAAATCACAAACAAAGACACCAAGATTTTAACGTGGAAAACCCCTCAAAGCAAGGGTAAAAACCAAGGGCCGTCCAGACCAAAGAAATAGCTCCACTATGATCAACAAAGGGTACAAAAGGAGTCTCTATCAACTGCACAAAACAGTGCCAACACCCAGCCATACAATAAAGCAGTAAAACTCACAAATAGAGAACAAGGAAGATGAAAAACCCCAAATACATAGCTACTGCGCGAACTGAATATCTCCCTACTTAGACCTCGTATCAACTATGCAACCGTTCAGAATGAAGAACTAGATGATCTGAACCTGCTGTCAGAATTTCAGCCCGATCCAACAGTGAACGAATTTGCAGTAGCGATTTAACAATTGCAGCTCTGTGTAAAAATGAGAATGACTTTCTCTCTCAAAGTGCTTGTGTTCTCTATGACTTAAGACCTTCCCTCTTACTCTCTTGCTGACTTCAAACCCCTCTCCACTTAGTTAAGTGAGATATCAAGTGAGCTTCTCAATGTGGGTCTTTTCTCCACATAGAAAGGGAACCCAATACCCAACACACACACATATATATATATATAATATATAATCAAAATTAACTTACCCTCAAGAAGACACCATGACGACAAAGGATAGGAAAAAAAAAACCTTAGAGCAAGTATTCCGTTCCTTGTTATTTCCACGTTTTGTTTGAGGAAATTAATTTTTATTAAGCTTGATGCTATCACGAGCATATATTCATCAATCTAACACATATACACACGTATAGATGTGCGCTCACGCATTCGTGTACAAGAGATTGGAACTATCTGACAAAGATTACCATTATAGTTATATTTACAAAATTATATCCCATATGAAGCAGAAAGAAGCATGATTACAATTACAAGTAGACACTCTCCATTAACAGACTTATTCTATCCAATGCAAATAAATTATGGGAGTTTGGATATAATTTTATTTTGAAGAACTTCTAAAAACCATAACAATGAATCAAAAAGATAATTAAGTTAATTTCTGAAGTTGAAATTAGTTTCTGTAATTCAAATTTTTTTTTAAGTAACTATTTCAACTTATGAAAGAAGTTGAATTCATTTTAACTCTTTGATTCATTATTTTTTTTTTGAGTAAACTAGCAAATTGGTCCATGACCTTTTTAGGGTCATGCAATTTAGTCACTAAGAAATAGAAAACCCTAATATAGTCTCTGAATTCTTGTTTTTTCTTTCACTATAGTCCAACCGTGTGTTTCCCGTTAATTTTTTTACGACGTGTCATGTTTAATGATACTCTGTCTCACTGTTTGTCACTATAATGTCCACTATGACACAAAAACGATGTGGTTTTGTCAAATTTATAGCTTTAAATGCTTCAACTCCAACCGTTGTGTGTTTCCCTATTTTCCCTTTTTCTCTCTTCTCCCCTTTTTCCATTGGAAGGTCTCAACTCCAATGACGTTATTTTTGTGCCCCGATGCCAAATAGTATGATATAGTGTCACGAAACCTGACACGTCATAAAAAAATGAACGAGAAACACACAATTGGACTATAGTGAAAGAAAAAGCAAGAAGTCAGAGACTATATTGGAGTTTTTTTTATTTCTTAGGGATTAAACTGCATGACCCTAAAAAAGTCAGTGACCAATTTGCTAGTTTACTCTTTTTTTTTTAAAATTTTTTTAAGGAAGTGTACTCAAATTGGGCATTTGTATATTGTCCATACCCAATATGTAGCTGATTGACTTCCCAAAGATCATATATATTCTCATTCATTCCATAAAATTTAAATTAAAGTAAAAATAGCGCAACTGTTTTTGGAATATTTTGGCCATAACGTTTTGGGACGCGGCCTTCTGCAGCATGAAAACTGAATTAGCTAACGAGAATGTGTATGGTGTGGCCATTGTTAAAAAAATTTGCCAATAAAATCGTTGAAATATGATTTTAACATTCCACAGTGTAATAGAAGGAATATTTGTAGAGCAGAATTATCCATCCACAATGGCTGTCTATTCGACACAAAAGCATAACAATTTTTTTCTTTTAAGAGAAAAATTAATTAAAAAAAAATCAGCCCCAAAAGATATTGTCGGTCTTAGCTGCAAGGTGCAAAGCAAGATTAAAGCAAATTAGGAATTGGCTTGTCAGCATTTTTGCAAATATCCCTCTTTGCCAAATCAACACACTCCTTTTGAAGAGTGGGCATCTTTGCTTGCTATTTGCTATGCACTCCCATCATTGAGCACTCATCATACAGAGATTCCCACTCATGCTATATGGGCTCATAACCACCTTTTGGGCTTTCACTGAAGGGCCCACTTTTCTATTCGATTTCTTCTTCATCGTTAGTAGCTTATTCCCATGAGTTTATTTGGTAACACTAACAGCAATTCATACAAAGAAAAAGTAACCCTAATACTAATAGATGTTTCAGTAAAAAGCCGAAAGACATGCGAATAAAAGGGAAACAGTTCATTCAACCAGCCTGCATGTTTGTTTACTTGTCCATTGACTCAATAATAAGTTTGACCCTTCACTTTTTTATTGCTATAAATATAATTGATACTATGATTTAATTTTCAAAGAAAAAAAATCTTTTATATATATATATATATATATATATATACTAGTGTGTTGACCCGTGCGTTGCATGGGGTATTTAGTTTTTAGGGGCAAAATATAAATAATAAAATGATAATTTAAAAAATAATGTAATAACATATGTAAAATATATATCACAATTATTTACAATATTAATTACATAATGCGTAAATAAATTATAATGCACAAAAAGTATATTTATTGAAAGACTTGAAAAGAATAAAAAATATGATTCGCATGATTGTAAAACAAAACATAAAAAAGAAATGAGTATGAAATATGATAAGAAATAGTGTGAAAATAAAAAATATAAAATAAGTCATGTGTAAAAAATAAATAATGTAATAACACGTGTGAAATATGTCATAAGTACATACAATATTGATTACATGTTGATTAAACAAATTATACACAAAAAGTTAAAAAAAAAATTCAACATTATTTCTTAATTAGGGTGAATTATATTTACTTATTGTAATCTATATATTAATATAACAAATAAATACGAATAAACTTAAAATTTAAAGATCTATTTTTATTAATTCGTGTTTTTTAATATTTTTACAATTAAACACAACAAAATATAAGAAAATATTTACAAATGATAAAAATTTATACTAAAATATTCAATTAATTCATACTTTTAATTTAGATACTAATGACTTTTTATGTATAATGTTTTAACCACAAATATCCCCTATTACCAGGAGCAATCCTGTACAGGACTTTTTATGTATAATGTTTAATCCTAGGTGATATTTTTTACTTTATAATTAAAATGGTAATAAAATTTCAAGTAAATATATATATAATCAACACAAAGTTTAATATTCTTAGATAAAAAAGTTTCCTCTAACATTGTTTCTTGATAAGAATCTTGCTTAAAAAACATAGGTATTTATCTGAATTATTATAAATTGAATACCATTATTTTCATATAGAATGGTCATCCCCGTGTGTTATACTTGTACTCTTAAATTATTATGCCTCAATACATAGTTATTCATGTGTTTTTCTTAAAAAAATTATTTCTATGTGTTATAAGTCTATTTACCCCTATAATTTAAAATTAAATATTAAAATATATAATTTGTGAAAATTTTTCGTCCTCGAGCAAATTATTTCTACCTCTTCTAATCTATATACTAAATTAAAAACTAAATATTAATAAACTTATTATAAAGATCTATTCCTACGTGGTATCTAAAAATATATTTTAAAAAAGATTAAAAAAATCTATGTATAAATACACAATTTAATTTTAAAAGTCGATAATTTTTATGAATTATTTTTTAATATATTTTTACAACTAAAAAATAACAAAAATAAATTAACATTTATAATCAAGTCAAAATTTATATTAAAAAGTTCAATTAAAGTATATTTTTAATTTCTTTTTCCACTTACCAAAAAAGTGTACTTTTAATTTTGATATTTATGAGCTTTCATATAAAATATTCATTTCCGTATGATATTTTCTTACATTATCATTTAAATAATAATAAATTTTCATATAATATATGATCAACACAAATTTTAATATTAAATATTTTATTTTAATATCATTCTTTGAGTAAATTAAATATGAATTTATTTTTATTTAAAATTTTTAATCATGTGTGATTTACTTTCACCCTATAACTAAATTATTAGTAAGTTTTCTTGAAAAGTTGCATTCCCGTTTGATTTAATTTTACTCTATAAATTAATTGTTATGAAGAATTTTCTTGTAATTTTTAACCTATAACTTAAATATTTGACACGTATTTTTATTTTATTATCATTGAAAAATGAAAAGAATGATAGGAAACAATTAATCAACATCAAATAAAGGATTTTGTCATTTGACTATAATTTAAACAGAGGTTTTTTGTCACAATAATTTAGCAAAATTTACAAATTTTTTTAGATAAATTTAATATTGAAAATATGAAAGGGCTTTAATTATGATATAATAACCAAAATTAAATAATTACTATTATTGCAATTGTAAAGGATTTTGTTTTTAATAAGTGCTTTAGAATTTTTAAATTTCATATTGTATTTTTATTCTTCTTATATATTTCATAAAATATACTAAAATGTTTTTATAATAAATGAATAAAAATATTTATTTATTTTTAAAAGCTAAATGTTTAATTATTTTTTTTTTGCATTGATATTTATAATTTTTTTGGTATTGATATTTTTTTGGTATTGATATAAAATATTCATTTCCGTATGATATTTTCTTACATTATCATTTAAATAACAATAAATTTTCATATAATATATGATCAACACAAATTTTAATATTAAATACTTTATTTTAATACCATTCTTTGAGTAAATTAAATATGAATTTATTTTTATTTAAAATTTTTAATCATGTGTGATTTACTTTCACCCTAGAACTAAATTATTAGTAAGTTTTCTTGTAAAGTTGTATTCCCGTTTGATTTGATTTTACTCTCTAAATTAATTGTTATGAAGAATTTTCTTGTAATTTTTAACATGTAACTTAAATATTTGACACGTATTTTTATTTTATTATCATTGAAAAATGAAAAGAATGATCAGAAACAATTAATCAACATCAAATAAAGGATTTTTGTCATTTGACTATAAATTAACCAAAGGTTTTTTGTCATAATAATTTAGCAAAATTTACAATTTTTTGTAGATAAATTTAATATTGAAAATATGAAAAGGCTTTAATTATGATATAATAACCAAAATTAAATAATTACTATTATTGCAATTGTAAAGGGTTTTGTTTTTAATAAGTGCTTTAGAATTTTTAAATTTCATATTATATTTTTATTCTTCTTATATATTTCATAAAATATACTAAAATGTTTTTATAATAAATGAATAAAAATATTTATTTATTTTTAAAAGCTAAATGTTTATTTATTTTTTTGGTATTGATATTTATAATTTCTCAAATAAATTAAAATATTTTTTTTATAAGATAAAAATTAGCAAAAGTTGGAGGCTTTTCAATTAAATAAGAGGATAAAGTATTATTATTATTATTATTATAAGTCAACAATTGTAGTGATATTTTAATAAACATAATTGTTATAACTAATTATTGATAATTACTAATGTTAACAATTTAAATGGGAAAGTGACTTACTATTTTTAGAAATTTTTTTGAAAGAAATTTACCATTTTATCCTTCTTTTATATTTCAAAGGATGATTTCACTACCTTACTTTTATATATATAAAGATAAAGATAAAGATATATATCCTTAATCAATATCCATAAAGTATTATTAACAAAACCCTTTTTTTAGAGTTTTTTTATTTCAAATTAAATTGTGTTCTGAGTTAAATATGTTTTTGATGCCTCAAAATATGATGAAATTTGATTTTGATCCCTCATTTATTTTTTTCATTGATTTTGGTCCTACATTTTTTAAAATCACATATTTTTAGCCATTCTTATTAACTGTACTCTGTTAAGTCACTGTCGCAACTCCACTATGACTTTTCCTAGGTAAAAATTTGCAGGAAATTTCTTGCGATTTTTTCTCTAGAAAATTTATGTGTAGTAATTTCCAAAAAAAAACTACAAAATTTTTAAATAAAAATACTGCTATAAAATTTCTTTGCTTTGTTGTAAAAAAATCTATAGTAAATTTTCCGCAAATTTTAGAATCTAAACAAAATTTCCTTTGAAATTTGAAATTTGTAAAAAAATTTGAAGGAAAATCCATAGAAAAATCTACAAGAAATATTACTATGTCATTACTTAGCGAAGTATAACTAACGACGAGGACTAAAATCATGTGATTTTAAAAAATGGAGGACCAAAATCAATGAAAAAATAAATGAGGGACTAAAATCAAATTTCACTATATTTTGAGGGACTAAAAACATATTTAACCTTATATAATAACATGCTTTGATGGACATTGGAAGCACTGAGAATTATATTTTAGAATGTAAATATGATTTGAAATTTATATTAATATGTTCGGATGCTTTGCATAAAAAAAAATTAATTTTACCTTTAAAATCATGTTCGAACTAACATGATAAATTGTATCTTTTATATGAAATTAAAAAATTTATATTGAATTATACTATAAATTTATTTGTAAGAGAATTTTTTTAAATATAAATTACCTCACTTTAAATCAAGGCTGCCCGCCGTAAGGCCAACAAAGCTCTCGCTTTAGCCCCAAAAGAATACATTTAAGGCTCTAAAAAAGTATTTACTATTAATATTTTTTAAAAATAAAAATTTTTAATAATTATTTATTAAATAATATTAAATTATTAAGAGTAATTTTTTCTAAAAATAGTTAGTCATCATTTTATTATGACTTTCTCTCTTCTCTCATAAATAATAATTATTAATAATTGATTCTATCCTTTTTAACATTAATTTGTCTCATCACTTTACTCTATTTCTTTTTTTTTTGTGACTTTTCTTCTTTTATATGTGTTATATTGTTTTTGTCTTTAATTATCTGATCTTACTCTCTTAGTCTCTCTTTTTTCTAATGAGGGAACAAAACTAACCTTTTTTATCATTTGCAAAATAAATCTACATATTATCTCTCTTTAGTCTTTTCTTTCACATGTGTTATGTGATGGACAATTTGATGAAATTATTGATAATGAAGTTAAAATCTCCTCAAGAATTATTTAAGGTTGATTGTTTTCTTTACATATAATAGACCAAATAATCACTAGACTTCAAAATAGATTTGAACAATTTAAATTGTATAAAAACATATTTGGTTTTTAGTTTGTGTCGAGGATTTAAAGTAAATAAAATTTTCTTAACATTGAAAAATCTTAAAAACATAATGATAACTCTAATTTTAATGGATTAGATTTATTTTCAGAATTAAATGTTTTAAAAGAAATTATGTGAGTAGAAAATGACATGCCAATCAATATACTTAATTATATAAAAAGACTTGATTATTTTTCAAATGTATATATTGTTTATAGAATAATGTTAACAATGACCGTAATTGTTGTTTCAGCGGAAAGAAGTTTGTTCAAACTAAAATTAATAAAATCTTATCTAAAATCAATGATATTCTCAATAAAGATTAAATGGATTGACATTATCATCAATTAAAAAAGAAATGTTCAATAAAATTTATTATATTAATTTAATAAATAAGTTTTCACCTCAAAAGGCTCAAAAGATAAATTTTAAATGAAATTATAATATTTTAATAAATTATTTTTTATTTGTAAAAAACTCATCATAAAATCCACTTTACATCTAGAGAAATGTTGGACTAATCATGCTTTAAAATCACTTTTAATCAATATTAATTCTATAAAATTAAGTTGTTTCAAAATAAATCTTACAAATGTTCACCTAATAATATACTAAAACCTCTTGAAATTATTTTGTTAATATCGCGGCATAACAATTTATTAATATCATATTTGTTATGAATGCAATAAAGCAAGAGCATAATTAATAGTTTAAGAAATGAAATTAAAGATGTAAGAAGGATCAGATTCTCAGTAAATAGATAGAATTTTACACAAAATCCCCGACAATATAACCCACAAAGGCAACAGAGTTATCCATTCAATCAAGGTAAGAAAAAAATATATTCATAAACTTTTAAGAAGAAAAATACAGGACAAATGGTAAAAAGGGACATGAAAAGAACACCTTATCTTAGCACCTTTAGTTCTCCACTTTCACTTGTTTTTTTTTTTTAGCCATATGTATCATTCATAAGAGGCAATTTTATTCCAGCCGGGAAGATCCATATTATGATGGGGATAACTCTCCTAGTAGGAATTTTTTCCATCCACAAGACTCGAATCCGACTACCCGAAACTTTAAGAGGAAACAAACATGTACCACTTGAACGAACCCCATTGATCTTTAAATTGTTCTTTCTGTGATGAAAACAAAACGAGAAACCTTTCCCTCATTTTAACCAGAATGGTCTCAAAGAATGTGTTTGGCGGCTAAGTTCATCTTTATCCTTTACCTTAAAGCAAAGATAGTAGCAATCCTTGCCTTGTTCTTATTCTTTTGCATGAAACATTAGGATATAATGCATTTGCTTTACCAACCATAGACTTATAGAATTGAATAGACTTGATAGGAAGGGGGAAAAGAAAAAGAGAGAGAAAGGGAACACACAAATAAACGAGGATGCACTTAACATGTACACTTAAAAAATGAACATGGTCCCCGGTCTCTCTATATCTTTGATTAAATATAGAATATAGTCCCCACCCTTGATGCAAACTATTCCAAACCTAATCCAACCAATCAGGATTTAGATTTCCCTCAGTGTAAAATTCGAAAAAAGAAAAGGAATATTTCAACAAAAGATGAAATAGAAACATGAGAGAATCAGAGAAATTGATTACACGTGGTACTCTATTATTATTTTATTTTATTTTGCTTGGAGGGTAACGCGGTACACGACTGATTTGATCAAGAGACCCATACCTTCTCATTTCTTCTGCGATATGTATGCGAGAATGGAATCCATCCAGTGTCACAAGAAATATCTATGCCGTATATTGAGAATATTTAATGTATGGAAGAGTAAGTGGAATTTACTATACGAATTAGATATTGATCGAAGCATATAAGAAGTGAGTGGATTTTACTGTGCAAGCCAATACCAACTACTCTGCATTTCTAATCCACAACTCATTTCTTTATATTTTCCCCGATTAATTAATTTTCTTGAGGGGTGAGCCAGGGGAGCAAGCACATCAAGAAGCAATTTAGAGTATGTTGGATATGTCATATAAGTTAATTTGTAATTTATTTGACTAGTTTTAAAATTTTTAAATAATAAACAAGTTCATTTCATTAACCTATAGTTTATAAATAAGTTTATTCTACTTTTACTCTTGGTAATTTAATAGATTTTTTTCTAGTATCTCCCCCTCCCCCTCTCAAGATTCGCTCATCCATGCCTCTACTTTTATCTCTCATTGGCTCTCCTTTCCATTACCCTAGCTTCATTATTCTGTCTTTACTATTGTTTGGATTGTTTTAAAATTATATACCATTTATCGTAACTTTTTAACAAGATATTTTATCTATAAATAAAAAATGGTATGTCAAAATCAATAAAAAAAATAAAATTATAATTACCTAAAAATATATTTTTATTTACAAAATCAAAATAGAATATATTTATATAAATCATATAAATATATTATTTTATCTTAATTTTATATTTTTAGTCAGTTTAACATCTAATTTTATCGAACACTTTTAACTAAATTCATTATTTTATTAACTTTTAGCCATTAGCTTATCAGCTATTTTTTTCTTCAAACATGGACTTATATTTTTAAACTTTAATTCTTTCAACATTAATTCAAGAAAATTGAGAGGTAATTATTTTATATCATTTTAATTCTTAGATAAAATTTAGTTTTATATATGTACAAAGTAGAAAGTTTAAAGAATATATGATTTTACTACATAATCATTTTTTTATGCAACTAAGAGTGTAAATATACACATAGTACAACAACTACTTAATTTGTTGCATGGGAGAAGGTAGTAATAAGCTAATTACAATTTATTGCAAAGCTAATTAGTGTATGAAATGAGATATACATAAGAAATTAAGTCAATGCTCCTATATGTCCCTCTAAGATAGAAGAGTGTTCTACGATTTCAATCTTTATTTTGAGAAAATTGCGACATATAGTAGAGAAAAGCTTTGTAAGCAAATTAGCAAGTTAATGACATGATGGAATATGAGAGACTTGTAATTGGTTGCTTGAAACTGAATCGTGAACAAAATAATGGTTAATAGCTAAGTGCTTTATATAAAACTAAGATGCAAGATAAGGACCCAAGTAGGTTACACAAATATCATCTAAAAAGATAGTGAGAGATTAAGTAAGATTGAACCCGGATTCTTGTAAGAGTTGATGTAACCATAAAATCTCCGTAGTGGTTAAGGCAATAATACGATGCTCAACTTTAGTATCATGTCCCTAATTAGCATGACAAAAAAAAGGCCATGAGCTTGAAACTATCATTCTCGATCAAACGTAAACCATGAAAAATGTTGGATTTAGGATAGTGTAAAACATACTTAAAAACTAGGACCCTGGCTCACATAAGATAAAGATCCAATTGTATAATTAATTTTAATATAAATCTTGTAACTAGTAGTTTCTTAACATAATCTAATACACTTGTACCATTAGCTAGCACTATTTTAGGAAGTTAGATTGTGATTATTATCACTTGTTGTGTATTTAAATGATTTACATTATCACTTAAATTAAGAATCTAATTATTAATTAATCCTGATGCATTCCCTAAGTCTGTTGTTTTTCTAACTAAGCTCTACCAAAGTCCAACACTAGAATCAAACCAGAAATCATGGAGGCCTCAACCAACTCGATCAGCTCAGAAGGCTTCATCTCTCACTTCTCTCTGCTTTGCAAAGCTAGATAGAGGCAACTTTCTGTTGTGAAAATCTATGGTATTTCCATTAATCAGAGGAAGAAAATTAGATCGCTACATTTCTGGTACAATAGTTTCTAAAACAATATGTCACACAAGGATCCAATAAAAAATTCAACACTGCCTATGAAGAATGGATGGCCAATAATCAACAACTCCTGGGATGACTTTTCAACTCCATGACAAAAGACATTGCAAATCAATTGTTTGTTGAATTGTGATACATCAAAGGATTTTTGGGAAGGAACTCAAAGTCTAGTTGATTCATACACAAAAACTGAGGTTACTTTACTCAAAACTAAATTCCACAGTGCCCTCAAAGGATCTACGAAGATGAAGGATTATTTACAAGCTCAACTTCTATCCTTTGAGATCAAAGTCAAGCGGTTAAATGATTTTTCCAACATCACTTTCAATCCTTCAATAGACATTGTTTCAAAAATTAACAATAAAGGAAATTGGAGAGGCGCTAATAAAAATCAAGAGGATGAAACTGAAGGAGTCGGTGTTCAAAGACAAACCAATATGTCATGTTTATGTAAAAATTAGTCATATAGTTGTGAATTGCTTTTATAGGTTTGGCAAATCCTACAAGGGCCATCCTTTAGAAGAAAATAATTAAGAGGAATACAATTATTTGCCACTTCTAACTTAGTTCATGACCTTGACCGATACTTTGATAGTGGGGATAACAATTATGTCACTCATGATTCAACTGTTTTTAAGAAATCCCAGAACATGGTGGTAAGAACTCTCTAATGGTTGGTAGTCGTGAGAAACTCAATATTCTTGATTCTACTATTGCAACCTTAAAAACATGTTAAAGATGACTTAGATTGCATAGCATTCTTATGTTTCCAAAATCACTAAAAATCTTATAAGCATTTCAAAGCTAGTTGTTGATAACAACAATATTATTATTGAATTTGATGCAAACCATTGTTTTATGAATCCAATCATGTTTCATACACCTACATTTTAATAAAAGAAACCGGCATGGGAAACTAGGGCATCCCAACAATAGATTCTTGGATGAAGTATTGAGAGGGTACAATGTCAAAGTTTCATTAGACGATCATTTCTTTTGTGAACCTTGTCAATTTGGATAAATGCATCTTTTTCCTTTTAGAAACTCTTCTCATGCTAAGAAAGTCTAGGGTCTAGCAGTAATAAATTTCACTTCCGCTTTCAAGTACTACGTATATTTTATGACTTTAGTAGATTTACTTTGATATATCTAATAAGACAAAAAAAATTAAAAGTGTGAAAGCTTTTATTCAATTTAAAAACTTGACTGGAAATACAATTAAAAAAATAATCTAGGTTTTTCAATGTGATGGCGGAGGTGCATTCAAAAGCTTTTATCGGAGGTTAAGAGTCCAATAATCATTTAAGGATATCATGTTCATATACTTCTTAGCATAATGGTAGGGCTGAAAGAAAACAAATGCACATTGTTGAACTAGGTTTAACACACCTTGCACAAGCTAAAATACCATTATATTTTTTGTGGAAACTTTTTCAATAACAAATTTCTAATTAACGGGTTGTCCACTCTAATGATAAAAAATCAAAATCCTTTTTCATTGTTGTTTCAAAATGAACTGGATTATTTTTCTTTGAAACCTTTTGGTTGTGCTTGTTATCCACATATCAAGCCTTAGTAGGCACAAATTACAATACCACACAACCATGTGTGTCTTTCTCGAGTATAATAACTCACATAAGGGATACAAATGCATTAATTCCAATGGAAGTATTTTTACTTCTAGACATGAAGTGTTCAATGAAGAACTCATTCCTTTCCATGATGGATTTCTCAACATTGAAAAATCAATGAAAATCTTAACTAAACTAGCTATTTTCTTTTACCGCATGGCTTCTGGAAGGAATGTTGTAATCAAACTATGGGTACATGGTATACAGAGAGCACGCATAATATTGAATCAGTTGATCCACTGCAAAAACTAGGAATATGGTAAGCCTGGATATATTCGGTTTGCTAATTTAAAAAATATGATACCAATGGGGAGTTTAGGGTGTTTACAAATGAATAATCATGTTTAAAATTGTAGGTTGATAGCTCAAAGTAAATGTATTTTACAACTACTGATGAAGGATGAGGCAATTTCTCCTTTGTAGTGCTAGCTTTGTTCAAGTCATCTTTTTTTTAATACTTCAAGGGCAAAGCACTAGATAGGGATGAAAATAGGCTACATTACTCATTGGGGGCTTATGACTTGTCATCTATGGTCTGACCTGACTTGTTTAATAAAAAAGTCAAGTCAACACTTTTCAAAAAGCCTTTTTAATTAAATAGGTTATGTTTGGGCTTCCCTATATACATGTTGGGCTTTGATAGGACGACTTATTTAAATAATATTATTTTTTAGCCTGTTATCCCGTAAGCCTACACTGGCCTATTTAGAGATAGACTCATTAGCATATTGAGAGACCTATGTTAGTAGCCTTACATGATTAAATAGCAATCATATTAGCCTGTAAGCCTATATTGGCCTATCTAAAGATAGGTCTATTAGTCTATTTAAAGGCATTAATATGAAATAGGCTTTAAAAAAAGTTAATAGGTTATCTCACACTTTTAAACAAGTCATGTCAAACCTAAAAAGAGACTTATCATAGAAAAACAAAATCACAAACCATCATCCTTGTTAAGGACATTTGCTTGCATTCTCTATTTTTTTTTTTCATGAAATCTATTAGTGAGTATCTTTGCTACCAATTTGTAAATTTTTATACAGAATTTCTATTATAATTTATAACAAGAGTGAATTGTTGAGTGAATTGTAAGTATGAGATAAATTATAAATGATAATCTAAAAAGTTGAACATTTTGAAATTATCTCCCAATATGTGTCATTTTAAATTACTCCCATTTGTCATAAAAATCTCTTCCGCTTGTCATTTGAAATTCTTCCTTTTACTATTACATGAAATCTAGTAATTTCAAATTACTTTATTCAAACACAAGGTTAAAGATTTTATTTTTGAACTTTAAAATTATTTCATATCTCGAATTTATCTTAAAGTTCCCAATATTTGGATTGAAAACAAGAACTTAAGGATTTTAGGTAGAAGATAATTGATGAAAGTAAAAATTTACATAATTTTAAAAATAAAGGGATTTAATTTACTAAAAAAAACTTAGTAATCAAAATTTCCAAAATAGAGTGATAAAAAAGTGCAACTAATTAACAAAGAGCTTATCTTTAAGTGTATTGTGCTTCTTCCTTTCCACATCGACTGCCACCATGTCACTCAATACCCTACTTTTGTAAAATTTTAATTATCTATATTATTTAAGTAATTTGTTTTTTATACTATTTTGGTCAAAAGGGCAATAACATACCAATATAACATGTCGAACGAAAGAAAAATCTAAGAAAGGAATCTATGAACTAAAAATAACTTGGGATGTCACTAACTCTGTTTTTGGAATCACTTTTGTGAATGTAGTATTGATCTTATCTGTGGCCATATTAGCTTTGACCAAATTTAAACATGTTTGGATGTTTGAGTGCAGTATTAATTTTTGTATTAAACCGTGATTTTTCCAGAAACAAATCAGACTTGCTTCTGCTTAAGCCTAGAATCAAATTTTTCAATGTTGTCCATTTTTTGTTTATAATTATACACCTCAAAAGTAATTTTGATAGAGTATTGAAATAATATTCCCTGTAAAAATCATTTTTTATACAAAATTTATTCTTCACAATCACATTAACATAAAAGTAATATTATTTCAAAATTAATTTAACGCAAAATTTATTCTACATAATCACATTAATCCAAAATTAATTATACCAATGTATAAGTAAACACCCACTAAATATACGATGAAACTTGAGATGCTTAACACTTCCATGGCTACTATACCTATAAAGCTAAAAAGTAAAAAAAAAAAAAAAAAACAAAAGGAAGAAATTAAATGGAGGAAAAGGGCTAGCTAGGCCCAACTAAATAATGAATAGTGTATAGTTGTAGAGAAAATCATTGAAGAGTAGGCACATTTATTTGAAAGATAAAAAACAAAAGAGATAAAGAAAATTTTTGTGTATGTCTATTATAAAAATATAAGATTTGAGTATAATTAATATTTTGAAAAAAAAGAGATAAAAAGATATTTTATGCTTGTATATGATGAAATTATAAGATTTGAGAATTATTTATTTTTATTTTACAATCATAGTAGTTAATCAAATTATATGATTGTATGTAGGGGTGTTCGCGGTTCGGTTTGGATCGATTTTGATGCAAAAACCATCTGATCCGATCATTGCGATTTTATCATTTTATCATCCGATCGGTTTTGATATTTTTCCAATCCGATCCAATTTAAATTGAATTGTATTGGATCGGTTTTCGATTTTTTAAAGCGACAATAAATATTTGATAAAATAATGAAGTAATCGTAAACATTTTCTTATTGGAACTTATATTTATTAAAATTAATATAAAATTATATAAAAAATGACATGAGACATAAAAACTAATTTAAAACTAGTTTTATATTGATATATTCATAGAAATATTAACATGATATTAGATAATAAAATCATAAAACATATATTAGTATGAGTATTTCTATAAATATATATGTATACAAGTATAAATATATGATTATTTTATAAGTAATAATATATATATATATAAGTTCGGTTTGGATTGGATTGGTTTTCAACATAGGATCCGAAAACCAATCCAATCCAATAAAAAAATTTCGGTTTTTGTGGTTTGCAGCTTTTTGGATTTCGGTTTTATTCGATTTTCGGTTTTTCGGTTCGGTTTTTGCGGTTTGTATTAGATTGGATTGGATATGAACACCCTTAATTGTATGATAATTAAGATTAATTATTCTCACGTTCTTATGTTTTATTAAATGATATATATATATATATAGAGAGAGAGAGGGTGAGGATCAACTTATTCTAGGAGTAACTCTGGCAAAGTTACTCCACTTAATAACTCTTTGTAGAATGTGAATTTAACAAATCTAACTGTTGAATAACGCAGTATTATTATGATGATTACGCACACCAAATTTTAAATCAATTGGACATTCATAGGTATGTGATCTTAGAGTTGATATTTACTTATATTTTAAAAGTATATTGTACGTTAAACTAAAATAATTTGATTAAACATCAAATAATTTTTAAATTTTATGAAATTTTGTAGGCTTGATCTACTTAATAAAAACTTTTAATATGACGGTTGGATTGATGAAATTCAATGTTTACAAAGAGTTATTAAGCGAAGTAACTTTACCAAGAGTTACTTTTGAAGTAAATTGATCCCCACTCATTCATATATATATATATATATATATATATATATATATATATATATATATATATCAATGTTTTTAAAACCGGACCGGTCATTGAACCGGTCTGGCTACCGGTTTAAGGTTCAATGGTCAAACCGTGGTCGAATCGGTAGTAAATAAAATAATATTTTTTTATATATATTTATACGTTGTATATTAAAATTTAAATAGCAAAAAATTGATATCCATGATTTTAAAACTTTTAAAATTAAAACAATATATATCCACCAATGACGGAGCAACTAGCAATTATAGGACGAGTCTTCCTAATCAGATCAATGGCTTTGGAGACCAACAATATAGCAATTGAAAGATGTTGCATTCAGACGAACAATATAGCAATTGAAAATTCCAAATCAGTATCTATTCAGATTTCAGATCAACAAAATATATTCCAAATCAGCATCTATTTCGAACCAACAATAGAACCACACGCCCGGGAACCACACGTGTTGCTGCTGCTGTGGGTGGCTGGACGAGGCTGGATGCAGCAGGAACCACACGGCCGGGACGCGACGGAAGGGAGGCAAACGGCACGGGTCGGAGTCGGACGGTGGGTTTGCGACCAAGAAGGGAGAAGAAAGTTTCTGAAGGCACAATCTTGTGTTTCCAATTAGGGATTCTGTTCCCAATCCATTTCACTATGAGCAAAAATATGAGCCTAAACGGATCGGAGTCGGACAGACGATGGGTTTTTTTTTTGGCATTTTTTTTAAAATATAAAACGATGCCATTTTTGGCATTTTACTCATAACCGGTGAACCACCGGTTCTGTACCGGTTCACCGGTTCGTGCCCGGTTTTACCGGTTTTCTGTTCCTCCGGTTTTCAGGGTCTCCCGGACCGCTCATGCCACCGGTTCCCGGTCCGACCGGTCGGTCCGGTCCGGTTCTGACAACCATGATATATATATATATATATATATATATATATATATATAACATACATACATATACATATATAAAAAATAATTATGGAATAAATTATGCTTTTTATTTAAGAAAGGAGGACAAAAAATACCGTTGGGAAGTGGACTTTTGAATCCACGTACCAAATTAATGGGTCAACAAAATAAGAAGGTAATAAATATGAGCACATAGAAGAAAAACATAAAATAATTAAAATGTATGATTTATTATATTATTCAAAATTATTACTCCCTCTTATTTATAAGACAATTCAGATAAAAACACACATATTAAGAAAAGTAATTAAAGCATTGGTTTTCAAGAAATTATTCTACAGTATTACAAGTTTACCCTTATTTAAAATTAAACTTCACTACCATGATAGTTGTGTCACCTTAAAACCTTTGAAGGTCAACAAGGGCAAATATGAGAGAAAAAAATAATAAACGCTTCTAGATTTGTGTACTTTGTGGACCATTCAAAAGCTTCAAACGTTGTCTTATACTCCCTCCGATCCTATTTATAAGACAATTCAGACAAAAACACGCATATTAAGAAAAGTAATTAATGCGTTGATTTTCAAGAAATTACTCTATAAGATTACAAGTTTACCCCCTATTTAAAATTAAACTCCCCTGCCATGGTAATTGTGTCACCTTAAAACCTTTAATGGTCAACAGGGGCAAATATGAGAAAAAACAATAAATGCTAGATTTGTGCACTTTATCTTATAAATAGAACTATGGAAAAGTGTCAAACGTTGTCTTATAAATAGTACCAGAGGGTGTAAATGGGACCTGAGGGAGTAACATTTATAAATATATTATGCTTTAAAATTAGAAACACACATTGTAATTTTAAATTTTTGGAAAATATATATTGGAGAGGATTGCAGTTGCATATAGCAGTAGTACATGACTACATGCCTCGAGATGGTTTGCGTCTCCTCCTCTTAGCAGATGCAATGGGCACCTGCCATCTGTTGTGTTTTTTATTTTTTTTTCTTTCTTCTCTTTCCCATATAACAAATATATTAATTAATATTTTAAAAAGTATCATAAAGTTAAATAGTGTATCGACTGAATAATAATAAATAATCATACATGCATATACTGCTTGACAAAATATTGCACCGCGTACAGCGTACTTGTACTCATACTAAATACTATCGCATAGATAACTATGTTTTCAATTTCACTAGGTTTTTCTCTTTCTTCCTTCTTTTTTTTAGCAAGGAAGCTTTTTATGCATGTTAAAATATAAATGAAACAAGGAGGAGTTTACTATCTTTTATCAAAATAATTTTATTTTTTGTCTACTTATTTTTTATTCAACAAGCTACATTTGTAATACAGGACCTTTTAAATGTGTATTTCTTTTCTATTATAATCAATTGAAGAAGAGTTGTCACCAAAATTTCTAGATGGATATATGTCATGTGTATTTAATCTATTCTTAAAGGACAAAGAGCGAATTTAAGGTCTGTTTGGTTTTCATTTTCATTTCCTGTTTTCATTCCATTTCTGTTTTCTGAAATTTTACAAAGGAAAAACTGGAAAGGTTGGAAACAAGTTTTTCCTCTGTAAAATTGCAGAAAATAAGAAATATAAAATGTAAACAGGAAATGAAAATACAAACCAAACAGACCCTTAAGTTTGAAGTATTAGGATAGACTCCAATAGGAATAAATAAATAAACATCTCCTTTTGTCAATATATATTTTAGAATTAATGAATATGTAAAAAAAATTACATCATAATCCAATAACTACTGACACATCATTTATCAAATTTAAAAAACACATGAGATATCATATTTATTACAACATGTGATAATAATGATAGTAATTGAGAATGCAAGCTCATATTTTGATGACTAATTTGGTTAAAGCACAATTTAATAAAGATAAAAATAAAAACAAAAAGAAGTTGGTACATGAGCACAGGTAGTGTGCATTTTTTCGTTCATATCTTTTATTATTGAAGTCAGATATAGCTTTGTATTGTGGCTAGGCAGGGAATCCATGAGAAAGAGATGGATCCCTTCACCTGATAGAAGAAAAATATTATTTTCTTCCAAAAGAAAAGAGTGAGCACATCAAGAGGTCCTGGTCAGTGAAACATGCGGTGATTAGGATCAGATGCAGTTTTATTCTACATCCTGTACAGGATATAAGAGTATAAAGTATACTTTTATTGCATTGATGTTTATGTTATGTTATTCTTTTACCTGAGCTAGTGGTAGTGGAGTATAAACATAAAAGCCTCTTTACCAAAGATGTTCACATATCCCAGTCCCAGTAGTACTAGTACTACTACAGCAAGAACCTGCTTTTTCATCCCTCACTGCTTCCCCAAGTGATCCACTCAACCATTCCATCTTATATACATCTCTTACTCATCCCCTTCTTTGCAACCTTTACACTAACCACAAACCATAACCCCCTCCTCTCTTCTCTTTTTCCCTCTCTCTCAAAATGGTTCATCTTCATCCATTATTCCTCTTTGTTATTGGACTCATTATTTCCATGACTCAGGTTATCAGCAGCACCAACCAGTCTGAGTTTTTTTCTCTGATGAAAGGGTCTCTCTCTGGGAACTACCCTCTGGATTGGGATGTCACAATTGAGAAACAAGTCTGCAACTTCACTGGAATTACCTGCAACACTAAAGGGGATGTTATCAATCTTGACCTCTCAGGTTGGACACTTTCTGGAAAGTTCCCACCAGATATATGCTCTTACCTTCCAGAATTGCGTGTTCTGCGCCTAGGCCACACAAGGTTCAAGTTTCCTACAGAAAGCATAGTTAACTGTTCTCACTTGGAAGAGCTTAACATGAATCACATGTATCTGACTGGAACACTCCCAGATTTCTCTCCTTTGCAATCTCTTAGGATCCTTGACTTGTCCTACAACCTCTTCACAGGGGAATTCCCCATGTCAGTGTTTAACCTCACAAGCCTTGAGGTGCTAAACTTCAATGAAAATGGAGGCTTCAGACTGTGGCAGCTACCACTGGATATTGACAGGCTGCAAAATCTCAAGGTCATGGTGTTGACAACATGCATGTTGCATGGGCAAATTCCACCATCCATAGGAAACATCACTTCCCTTATTGATCTTGAATTGAGTGGGAATTTCCTCACAGGCCAAATTCCTTCAGAGCTTGGATTGCTGAAGAACTTGCAAGAGCTTGAGCTTTACTATAACCAACACCTCGTTGGCAACATACCTGAGGCCTTAGGGAATCTCACAGAGCTCATAGATTTGGATATGTCAGTGAACAAGTTAACTGGGAGTATCCCAGCTTCTATATGTAGCCTTCCAAAGCTTCAAGTCCTTCAGCTTTACAACAATAGCCTCACAGGAGAAATCCCAGGTGCGATTGAAAACTCAACAAGCTTGAGAATGTTATCTCTTTATGACAATTTCCTTAGAGGACAAGTTCCCAAGAAACTGGGACAGTTCTCAGGTATGGTAGTTCTAGACTTGTCAGAAAACAGCCTATCTGGTCCATTGCCAACAGAGGTTTGCAAGGGAGGTCAGTTGCTCTATTTTCTTGTTTTGGATAACATGTTTTCTGGTGAAATACCAGAGAGTTATGCAAACTGCATGATGTTGTTGAGGTTTCGTGTCAGTAATAACCGTTTGGAGGGCTCAGTTCCCAAGGGGCTCCTTGGTTTGCCACACGTTTCAATCATTGATTTGAGTAGTAATAATTTGACTGGTCCAATTCCCGAGATAAATGGAAATTCTAGAAACTTGTCTGAACTGTTCCTACAGAGGAACAGGATTTCAGGAGTCATACCTCCTTCAATCTCTCGAGCCATTAACCTTGTTAAGATTGATTTCAGCTATAACCTTTTGTCTGGTCCAATCCCTTCTGAAATCGGCAACCTGAGAAGGCTTAATTTGCTTATGTTACAAGGGAATAAGCTGAGTTCTTCTATCCCAAGTTCACTTTCCTCATTGGGGTCCCTCAACCTTCTTGATCTCTCCAACAACCTTTTAACCGGGAGCATCCCTGAAAGTCTCTCTGTGTTGCTACCCAATTCCATTAACTTCTCACACAATTTGCTTTCTGGTCCAATTCCTCCTAAATTGATCAAAGGAGGTTTGGTTGAAAGCTTTGCAGGGAATCCTGGTTTGTGTGTGTTACCAGTATATGCAAATTCATCTGATCAAAACTTCCCCATATGTTCACATGCCTACAATAAGGGTAAGAGGATAAACACCATCTGGGTAGCTGGGATATCAGTGGTTTTGATCTTTGTTGGAGCTGTCTTGTTCCTGAAACGTAGGTGCAGCAAAGAGACAGCTGCAGTGGAACATGAGGACACACTGTCTTCTTCATACTTCTCTTATGATGTTAAGAGCTTTCACAAGATCACTTTTGACCAAAGGGAGATCCTTGAATCCTTGGTGGATAAGAATATCATGGGGCATGGAGGGTCTGGGACAGTATACAAGATTGAACTGAAAAGTGGTGATATTGTTGCAGTTAAGAGGCTGTGGAGTAGAAAATCAAAGGATTCAGCTCCAGAGGATCGGTTATTTGTGGACAAGGCATTGAAAGCAGAGGTGGAGACACTGGGAAGTATTAGGCACAAGAACATAGTCAAACTCTACTGCTGCTTCACCAGTTTGGATTGCAACTTGTTGATTTATGAGTACATGCCAAATGGTACTCTATGGGATTCACTCCACAAGGGTTGGATCCTTTTGGATTGGCCTACTCGATATAGGATTGCACTGGGGATAGCACAGGGTCTATCATACCTCCACCATGATTTGCTTCTTCCTATTATTCATCGAGACATCAAGTCAACTAATATCCTCTTGGATGAAGATTACCAGCCCAAGGTTGCAGACTTTGGGATTGCCAAGGTTTTGCAAGCTAGAGGCAGCAAGGATTCCACAACAACTGTTATTGCAGGAACATACGGTTACTTAGCCCCAGGTAATTAAATTGTCTTACCATAAACTGTAAAGTAATCACCATTCATATCTAGACTAACTAAGAATTCAATTTATTTAAATTACCATAATTTGTTTTCCAAAAATGAGATATGTTGCTTTAAGTATAAGTTGATTATATACAATAGGGCAATCAGGCTTTTGTGAAGCTAAAGTGCTTGGTCTTGGATATTCTCATCACAGTACTTATTTCTGAATAATGCTCTTTTACCACATAACATATGTAACTGAAGTACACACTGTACAACATAATTATTAAATAGAAGTAGTACTTGGGATTAGTCAATTAGTCATGTGGTAACTCCTCTGTCATCTTGTCAGTTTGTAAAAATATTTAATTTAATTCAACTTGTTTTTCATGGCTGTCACAGAATATGCATATTCACCAAGGGCCACTACCAAGGGTGATGTCTACAGTTTTGGTGTGATTTTGATGGAGCTGTTAACTGGGAAGAAGCCAGTTGAGGCAGAGTTTGGGGAAAACAGAAATATTGTGTTCTGGGTTTCAAACAAAGTAGAAGGCAAGGAAGGAGCTAGACCAAGTGAGGTATTTGACCAGAGATTATCATGTTCATACAAGGATGACATGATTAGAGTGCTTCGAATTGCAATTCGATGCACCTACAAAGCCCCAGCTAGTAGACCAACCATGAAAGAGGTTGTTCAGCTACTGATTGAGGCAGAGCCACGCAGTTCAGATTCTTGCAAGTTGTCAACCAAAGACATGTCAAATGTCACCATAATAAAGAAACCATTTGAACTATAATTAAATTAGCTTAAAGGGGTGAGAGGGAGCATAAGCATATGACAACTTAGATAAGCAGTCTCTCTCTTGAGGTAAACTGAGAGACTCATTGTAGAGTAGATTACAAATTACTATAATCTTTTTTTTCCCTAGACAAGTAGTTTGTAGATTCTATATCTTTGACTCTGGTTCCTTCTCTCTATTACAGCTCCCTTTTCTGTCTGATATATACATACTATTTTGAGTTTTGACTTTTGTAAAAATTTGAAATCAGTTTGCTATCCAAGCTTTGCTTTGCAGTATAATGTACAGTTATATTTGATAGGCCCACTACACTTGAAATCATTGGCCAACTTGCTTTGTGGAATTTGGTTTTTTCCTCTTCTATCATCCTTTATTTTGAGCGATGCAAGATGGCTCCAATAAAAGGAGCATATGTTGGTGAGGACCGGAAGGTTGTGATTCGAATGGAGCTCCTTTTTTAATCAAAATGGGTTCCAGATTCTGAATACAATATTAAGGCATTATTTGTATGTGGAGGGGCCCCTTACCAAAGCTATCCACTGGAAAAAATAAAGATGAATGGAATGATTGATTGATGAGAGCATCTTGTCGCCATTTCAACCAGGGAAACAGAAGAAAGCAACAGCATTTAAGCTTTTCCTTTTTCATCTATTGCTTGCTTTTCTAGTAGAGATTGATTGTTTTGTTAGAATGAGTTGAGGCCTAGGAAGAGAGAGAGAGAGGCATCAACCATGTTTAACCTTAGGTAGTGAGCCAAGAACCTCCACTCACAAGTTGAATGCTCCTTTAATTTATTTAAAGGAATTTTAAGTGTGATATTAGATTAAATCCAATATCATGAAGAGAAACTTAGATTATGTTTGGTTTAATTTTAGAACGTGAATTTATCACGTTTCCCATACTTCAAATAATTGTGTTGAGAGATATTAACCTGAAACTGGTTACTTTTCAACGTCAAATCAAACACATACTTAATGAAAGTACGAGATGTACTAGCTACAATATTTTTTAGTATTTATCGATAATAACAAGATCAAGATCATATTTATATTGTAACTGAGTGAAGCCAAAGGATAACATCATTAACATGAATTTAGGATATATATGTTTCACGGGAAAAAAGAGTAAGAAAGTAACAATATGATGAAGCCTTTAATATCATGCTCTAAAGGCAAATTATTATAATAGAATCACAAAGCTTGAAATCATTGCCACATGCTTGCTACCTTGTATGCAAAAATGTATGCAAAAGTGAGTCACACGTGTGTGTACAACGCTACAAATATATCTGCATTCCTGTACATTCATGTGCATTATGAGTGGATGGCGGGGTCACCCTAGAAGAATGAGATTCACAAAACACAACATTTCTTTTGGCTTGGTGGAGAGTCCATAAAGGAAAAAAAGAAAAAGTTAGAAGGTTCGATAAGAAGAATAGTCTTCTTAAACAAAAAGACAGAACAGAAGGCATCAACTTCCATCCAAAGCATGCTTGGCTGTGAGAAGAAGCTAATTTCAGGACAGGTATGTTCTTCTTAAGTACAATAAGAACCAAAAAGTGTTCATAATCACACACATATACCCAGCAGAAGAAGATTTAATAATCAGTGCATATACTATTGATTTATCTATGGACTATAAATGATAACCAAAAGTCAGAAGTATATATGTAATATCTATTCTTGTCTAGTCTCATCAACAGACACAAAAGGGTGGAAGTGGAACACATGAATTTCACTGAATTAAACAGTCACTCCAATTCAAAAGTAATTGATGTTTGTTAGAACAACATACCTGTTTCCCACAGCAATGAATTGTTAAATACCAATTTAACTCCAATCCCTGAAGTGTAAAATGAGTAAATATCATAGATTAGCAACTGTACATCTCTAGACAAACCAAAATGATGCACTATAAAGACAATAATTGTCAACCCGACCAAGTAACACACAAAATATTGCACACATGACATTATCTGATTAATATAAAGTGTGTCCCACAGGGTACGCAGTCCTACTTAATAAGACAAATCTAAGATAGCTTAGAAGGTGATAATTTCAAGTTCCAATGGATTATCGATTAATTTGACATTGTTGATATCATTGGGAGCATTGCCAATCTTAAGCACTTGAGAAATTGAAGATGCCACCTAATAGTAGAAAAAAATAGTGGCGCACCCATGTCGAGACTTTGTTTAAAAATTAATTTGGGGGTAAAATAATTTCCCCATATCCTTTTGTCCCCATTGCAAAGTCTCGAAAATTTAATGTTCACGAAGAGATTTTTTTTTAAAAGGAAAAAAAAAATGGAACAGTTTCTGTCACCTGTCAGGCATTGTCCTGTCCCGTGCTAAAATGGTCAAACAATCTACAATGCTACTGACCCATATATTTGGTCTCTGGAAAACTCATGCGTAAACTAATATTTGTTGCTATTAGGATTAGGATTAGGGTTCCTTCAATTCCAACGGCAATCTTCCTTGCTTCAAGTTCAATACTTCAATCTCAAAGGTTGAGCAGTTGAAGATGTTGTGGGTATCATCATCAGCGCTCAGCAGCAACTTTGAGCAGTGAGGTGAAGAGGGTTAGTAAAATTAGTAATTAATAATTACAAATATTGTTGACTATTCAGTCCTGCATCTCTGGGTCGACTTACTTAGGGGAGTTATTTTGGCACCTTTTGCTATTCACACCCCCTCCCATTTTGGAAAATATTTCTCCAAATTAGAGCAGGTAAAATGGCTAGTTCGACCATGTTGGCTCGCAAAAACAAGCAAAAACATAGGGATTGAACATTTATTTCAAAAGTTTGAATAACTCTCGGGCTTTTTAGTCCAGCTGGATAAAGTCTGCTATCCACAAAAATCCGTAAAAAAAGTCGAGTAGCCCACAAAAACCAGCAAAAAATATCGGGCTACCCGCAAAAATGTAGGAGTCGGACACCTATTTTAGAAGTTCGAATAACACACGAACTTTTCAGCCCAACTCGATAAAGTTCACTACCAGCATCGTGCCAGGCCGGGCCAGGTAGCCCAAAATGTCAGCTCTCCCAAAATACCTCCGCCTCCCTCGACCCCACGACCACTTAGAGCTGGAAATTCGGGCTACCCAGCCCGATTTGATGCGGGTAGCGAGCTTTATCGGATTGGGCTAAAAAGCCCAGAAGTTATTCGAGCTTCTAAAATAAGTGTTAAACCCTATGTTTTTGCGGGTTTTTGCAGACCGGCTCGGTCGGACTAGTCCATTTTGTCGGCTCTATGGCCACTCCACTCTATCTGCCCTATTTTTTTCCTTCTCTTTCCGAAAATGAAAAAATACACTTTAAAATTTTAATTTTTCCCAAAGGGAAATTTTTATATAAATTTCACTTTTAATTTCGTCTATAAACTCATTAAAGGCCAACTTTTTCATCTCTAAAAATTGTCATTTTCATTTGATTTTTTTTTATGAAGTTTCAATTTTTATTTAGTGACAGAATTTTCTTCGCTAATAATTTTTTAAAATAAATTATAAAATTTCAATCCAAAAGTTAATTTTTTAAAACAATTTTTATCACTTAGCTTTTAAAAATGAGTTTCTGGGAGCTTTCGGAAATTAATTTGAGTGTAGATGGAGGATATTTTTTAAAAACTATTTTTATAGTTTTCGGAAATTAATTTGAGTGTAAGGAAGGCAAAAAGGGGTTGTAAAAAGCAAGGCCCCTTACCTAGATACCATTAATAGCCCAACCTTCTCCCGAAAGTTTTAGGTCCAGTCCAATTTAACACTACTTTCCTTTATTGTTGTATTACTATATTCATTTCGACCCAAAAAAAAAACTATATTCATAGAAAATTAGTTATTATTTTCAATAATTTCTAAATATGTGACATTAAATAATTCACTTATAATGTGTGGCTTTTACACATAAGTGTGGAGCAACTAGCACGAGTTCCATTTTAATCAGTGATTTCGATTTTGAGTTCTGGGTATGTTGCATTAAATACTTGAAGGGAGAACTTTATCTCTCATAGTAATCCTACCCAATTTGAGCAAGATTATCTGTCATGGAGGTTATATGTGGTCTCACAAAAAAAGGATTTTATTATTTTTAGATGTGTATTTTATTTATGACAAAAGGTCTTCGCGGTACTCTTATTACTATAAGTTAGTTTTTTCCTCATAAGGGTCAGTTTGTTTGTGTTTAAAAATAGTACTTTTTAAAATTGTTTAAAAAAATTGATTTTATTTTAGAGATTCTTATATAATAAAAAATAAATTTTAGTTTGGCTACAATCATAAAAAAACACTTTATTTGTCACAATAAATGATTTCACATTGTTAATTAATGTTTTCACATTGTTAAAAAAATTTATCTTTCTTCTATTTTAACTGTTTTTTTCAAGAAAACTGATTATTTTCTGATTCTGCTTCTTGAAAAAAGTTTTGAGAAATATCTTAAAAGTTCTTATAAGTGATTTTTTTAAACAAAGAGATTCTTCTAAGAAATAATTTTAAACAAACGGGCTCTATCTATCATAAATTAAGCTTGATAATTCTTTACTTAACCAATTATTTACAAGTGAAAATGAGTTGAATTAGATTAGATTTTATCTTAAAAAGGTCTAAACTATTTTCTAAAGTATGAAATTGGAAGACCTAAACATTTAAAAAAGTTAGCAAATATGTGATTTTAAGATATTACAAAAAAAAAATCTATAAAGAAACATACTTCATCTGGTTCTATTTATAAGACAACGTTTGAAGTTTTTCTATGGTCCTATTTATAAGATAAAGTACACAAATTTATAAGCATTTATTACTTTTTCTCATATTTGCCCTTGTTGACTATTAAAGGTTTAAAAGTGACACAATTACTATGGAAATAGAGTTTAATTTTATATAGGGGTAAACTTATAATCTTGTAGAGTAATTTCTTAAAAATCAATGCATTAATTATTTTTTTAATATGTGTGTTTTTGTCTGATTTGTCTTACAATTAAGACCGGAGAGAATATTATTTATATTTAATTTCTCACTATTTTCTTTGCAAAGTGTCTTTCACACACCTCCTTGCAAAGATTATTGAACACTCTCCAAAATCTCTTTCAATCCTTTGAAAAGTTGATATTTTATGTTGGAGATTGTCAAATATCAATTAATTATTTGTGATTCAAATTTATTCTGATTTGTACAGCTAGCTGTACAAATCTGTAGTTATCTTCTTTCCTTTTTTAGTTGCAGCAATTATAGGAAAATTATTCTTTCCCTGATTTCTAGGCCTAGATTAATTGTACAGATTTGATTTATTTCCTATTTATACTCCTATATTGTACAAATTTGATTAAGGGAAATAAAGTTCATTTTTCCGCATGGTATCAAAGCACGATCTGAACCAACCCTAAAATTTTATTCACCAATCCAACAATGGAAGGTGAAAAACCAGAAAACTCAGTCAACATGGAGACTGGTGCACTCCTTAGAGCCAGCTCTATCGAAGGTCCCTCTCTTCCTATCACAGGCCACAAATTGAATGGCCAAAACTTCATCCAATGGGCTCGATCTGTCCGCATCTTCCTTCAAGGAAAGGGAAAGGAAGGATACATCAGAGGAGACTCCAAAGAACCAGAGAAGGGGGACTCAAATCTCCTACAAAAACTACTTCAGCAAACCATGCTAAATACAAGGAAAAATGGTGGTACAACAACAATAGCACAAAAAGGTAATTTTTCATCTGCTCTAAATGCTAGTGAAAGGAAAACACAATCATGGATTGTAGATTCAGGAGCATCGGATCATATGACCGGAGATATAACTGTATTTAATGATTATTCTCCCAGTCAAGATCACTCAACAGTCCGAATAGCAGATGGAACACTCTCAAAGGTTATTGGTAAAGGTTCAGTTGTTATCTCTAGGAATATAACTCTGAATTCAGTACTTTATGTGCCTAAACTTGACTGCAATTTACTGTCCATTAGTAAATTGACAAAAGACTTGAATTGTATCACTATGTTCTCTCCTAACCTGTGTGAATTTCAGACTTTGGAATCGGGGAAGACGATTGGCAGTGCTAAAGAGTGTGGGGGACTGTATCTCCTTCAAGTTGAAGCTTCCAAAAATGAACCCAAAGCCAACTCATGTGCAGTAGGTCCTCCAAATAGTGAAAACTCTATAATGTTGTGGCACTACCGTCTAGACCACCCAAATTTCGTGTACTTGGAAAGAATGTTTCCCTCATTATTCAATAAAAATAAAAGGAGTTTTCAATGTGAAGTTTGCCAATTATCTAAGCACACTCGTAGTACTTATCCAGCTCAACAATACAAGCCCTCTCAACCCTTCTCCTTGATTCATAATGACGTGTGGGGGCCATCAAGGGTCAGCAACATTTCTGGTTCTAGATGGTTCGTTACTTTCATTGATGATCACACAAGGACCACATGGGTATTCCTCATGAAGGAGAAATCGGAAGTAGGAGGAATATTTGAAAACTTCCATAATATGGTGCAAACACAGTTCCAAAACAACATCAAAGTTCTTAGGACAGACAATGGCAGTGAATATTTTAATTCCATGCTGAATTCCTATCTTCAAAAACATGGAATTGTACATCAAAGCTCGTGTGTTGAAACCCTACAACAGAATGGGATAGCAGAAAGAAAAAACAGACACCTTTTGGAAGTAGCAAGATCACTCATGATGGCCTCAAATGTACCAAAACAGTTTTGGGGAGAAGTTGTACTTTCAGCCACCTACCTTATAAACAGAATGCCTTCACGTATCCTCAATTTTAACACCCCTCACTCCACTCTCCAGACTTTTTACCCAACCAACAGAATTCTCACCTCGATACCCTTGAAAATCTTTGGATGTTCAGCCTTTGTTCACAACCTAAGCCCTCACCGCAGCAAACTTGACCCAAAATCCATTAAATGCATTTTCCTTGGATACTCACCTCACCAAAAGGGCTACAAGTGCTACTCCCCGTCAACCAGAAAATTCTATCACACTATGGATGTAACATTCTTTGAAAATCAACCATATTACCCAAAAATTGGAATTCAGGGGGAGAAGACAACAATGCATCCTGAAATGGCAGAATTCCAATTTTTTGAAGGAGTAAATGAGACTGCACCAGCAGCACCTATGGAAATTATTACTCCAACAGCACCTTTAGGACCTGCTCCAACAATCCCAGGAGCACCAGAAGAGGTCCAAGAAGCAGAACCAGGGGAAACAAACCAACTTCAACAGGGTCCTACTGCACAATAAAACGACTTAAGGGTTTATTTTAGGAAAAAGAAAACTCAGGAGGAGAAAGGACCCAACACACCTCAAATGCAAAGCCATGACTCTAACCAGGCTCCGGAAAATGAAATCCCCCCAGGTAATCAAATTCCTAACTCTGATGAAAACTTGAGAAAATGGGTGAGAACTTACACTCAGCACCCCATTGAAAAATGTGTATCCTATGGAAAGTTGTCACAGGGGTACAGGACCTTTGTAGCATCACTTGACAGCAATCAAATTCCAAGGAATATACATGAAGCACTACAACAACCTGAGTGGACAGCGGCTGTAACAGAGGAGTTTCAAGCCTTGGTTAAAAACAACACTTGGGAGCTGACTACTCTGCCAGAAGGGAAGAAAACAGGGGGATGCAAATGGATTTTTTTCCATCAAATACAATGCAGATGGGAGTATAAATCGGTACAAAGCCCGATTGGTGGCAAAGGGGTTCACTCAGTCATATGGTGTGGACTACAAAGAAACATTTGCACCAGTGGCCAAACTTAATTCAGTTCGTGTTATCCTTTCATTAGCAGCGAATTTGGATTGGCCATTACACCAATTGGACATTAAAAATGCCTTCCTAAATGGCGAATTAGAAGAGGAAGTATACGTGCAAATTCCCCCAGGACTTGAATCATCCAACACCTTAGACAAAGTGTGCAAGCTCCGAAAATCTTTGTATGGCCTCAAGCAATCCCCAAGAGCTTGGTTTGACAGGTTAACTCGAGTTGTCAAGGAAGACGGATTCACTCAATGTCAATCAGACCACACTATGTTTGTCAAACACTCCTTGGAAGGAAAGGTAGCCTTATTCATTGTCTATGTTGATGATATTGTCATTATAGGAGATGATCATGATCAAATTAGGCACCTAAAAATGCTTTTGGCTAAAGAATTTGAAGTTAAAGACTTGGGTCAGCTGAAGTACTTTCTAGGAATGGAAGTTGCTCGAACAAAGAATGGAATTTATGTATCTCAAAGGAAGTACACACTGGACCTTCTTCAAGAAACCGGAATGCTTGGGTGTAAGGTAGCACATACTCCTATAGAACCAGCAAAAAGGAGTAACTTAGAAGATGAAAGTCCACCAGCAGATAAAGAAAGATATCAGAGCCTAGTTGGAAAATTAATCTACCTAACACACACTAGGCCTGACATCGGGTTTGCCGTAAGCATGGCAAGCCGCCACATGACCAATCCAACCAACTTCCACATGAAAGTTGTGACTAGGATCCTTCAATACCTTAAAGGTACACCGGGAAGGGGCCTTTACTTCAAGAAAAATTCAAACAGAGGTATTGAAGTATATACTGATTCAGATTGGGCAGGATGCACATTGGACAGAAAATCAACTACTGGCTACTGCTCCTTTGTATGGGGGAACATGGTTACTTGGAGAAGCAAGAAACAGACTGTAGTTGCTAGAAGCAGTGCAGAGGCAGAATTCAGAGCCATGGCACATGGCATTTGTGAAGGAATTTGGCTGGGAAGAATGTTAGAAGAACTCAGAATTCCTACTAACTATACAATGAGGATACTATGTGACAACAAAGCTGCCATTAGCATTGCCAAGAACCCAGTTCACCATGATAGGACAAAGCATGTGGAGGTTGATAGGCACTTCATCAAGGAAAAGATTGACTGTGGTATCATAAGTATTGACCATGTACCTTCATGCAACCAAACGACAGATATTTTAACTAAAGCACTTTCAAGACACACATATGAAAGTATTAGAACCAATCTGGGAATGATAGACATCTATCACCCAGATTGAGGGGGAGTGTTGGAGATTGTCAAATATCAATTAATTATTTGTGATTCAGATTTATTCTGATTTGTACAGCTAGCTGTACAAATCTGTAGTTATCTTCTTTCCTTTTTTAGTTGCAGCAATTATAGGAAAATTATTCTTTCCCTGATTTCTAGGCCTAAATTAATTGTACAAATTTGATTTCTTTCCTATTTATACTCCTATATTGTACAAATTTGATTAAGGGAAATAAAGTTCATTTTTTCGCATTTTAAAATCTAAATATTTATGAATTTCATCTTTAACATATTTTTGCCTATTCCAAATCTTTTTTCAATTCAAATATAAATTTTATTATTATCATTTAATAATCATCAATTAATAATTATAACAAAAAATTAATTTTAAAACATTAAATAACATAATAACTGATTAATATCTCGAAAATTACACTATATAAAAAATATGATAATTTTAAAATTGTATGAAATATTAATGGTTGAATAATATCATTGAACTAATTGATTTTCATTAGTTAATATTCCAAATTTAAAACAATTATCCTTTAATATATACATTCAAATTAAATCCTTAATTCGAGGTAATTATTGCTTAATATTTATGTTTTGAATTCAAATTAAATACTAATTCAAACTATTTATACCATAATATTTATATATCAAATTTTAATTATTCATTTTAAATCTAACATATATTTCATATTTTAATGAGAAATGTTATTTGTAACAACATTTACAACACATGGAGACAAATGAATAAGAGTGTGTTTGATAAAACTAACTGAAAGCTGAAAAGCTCGTCGAAAGCTTAAAGCTAGCTGAAAGCTGAAAACTATTGAATATGTTTGGTAAAACTAGTTGAAAATGGTAAAATGACATTTAAGGACAACATTAATTATTAAATAATGATAAGTGAGGGTGATTGAGGGCTAAACTTGTAATTAATTTTCAGCGAGTAGCTGAAAATTGGAGCTTTTTTAAAAAATCAGCTTTTTAAGAAAAGCTTGTAGCTACCCAAAAAAACTACCTTCCCAAACACTGTTGAAATGGTTTCAGCTACTATTTTAAACTTTCAGCTAGCTGAAATGGCAAGCCAAACACACTCTAAAAGAGAATAAAGAAAGAAAAGTTTAAAATATGATGAGTGATGTGATGCATATAAGAAAAGATGTGTTGTATAAATTGTTATGTATTTTTGTTGTATGGATATATTATCTCTATTTTAATATGTTAATTTATTATATATATATATATATTAAAGTATAAATTTAAAGATATTAATTATGTAAGAATAAATATATTTTCCATCGGGATAAAATACTATTAATTATATTTTCCGTTTCCATATGCTACTAAAAGGAACGAAGGAAATTAGTTAAGTAATAATGATTAGGGGCGGGAACAGGTCAGGTCGCTCATCAGGGGCTTATAGCCTGGCTCAGGTCAAGATTTTTTTAAAAGCCTATATAGTAAAACAGGTTAGGCTTCAGGCCATTGAAAAAATATTTTGAGCCTATTAGGCCGACCTATTTAACTAAATATAAATAAAATACTGATATTTTTATATTGCTATTATTGTTATAAAGATTTTTATTATATTGCCTTATAAATATATATCTATTAATTAGTTTGTGTAAATATATAAGTACGTTATCTTCTATAAAAAAACTTGGGCCTATAAATCTATTCAAATACATGTTTATAATATATCAATTACTATAAAATATGCTTTTAAGCAGACTTTTCGGTCATGTCAGACTTTGAATAGGTCATATATTAATTAAATGAGTCAAACTCTTGTCTTGAAAAGTCTAGTTTGACTCGGCCTATTTCCATCTCTAATAACGACACTCATTAGCATTTTTTTTAATTACTACATTATTTAGAAGCCATAAACATCCTCTTGAATCGGGACAAGAAATTAGAAAAAAAAGGTGCTTATTCATGACTTAAATGTCGTATTCGTAGACAACATTTTTTTTTTGTGAGGAAAAGGGCCAAAAAGGCCAAACACAAACAAAATTAACTAGAACCTAAAGGTCTCTGGATACTACTACCAAATCTGTCAAAAACAAAGGATAAAATGGCAAAGTGAGGAATTTCCTCAAAAATACGAAGGCTCTTATCATCTCCCAAACCAAATTTTGCAAAGCTGTCAGCCATGCCATTAGCTTCTGTGAATGTGTGTTGCCAGCAAATCCCCTTAAACTTTTTGCTCATTCTTTGAACATTCTCAACCAGAGAAGAATCCAGATGATTATCAGGGCACCCTTGATGAATCAAATTGATAGTCATCAGAGAGTCTGATTCAACGATTACCTTCTCAAACCCTCCCTGCTTTGCAAGCTTGAGCCCTCGCAGAATCGCTCAAATCTCTGCATGAAGCACCGAGCAAACACCTGAATTTCTACTAAAACCCACAATGAATCGGTCCCAAAGATCCCTAAACACTCCACCACACGCAGCGATACCATTACTACCAGACATAGCACCATTAGTGTTGAGCTTCATCCAGCCTTGCGGAGGGGGAATCCATCTGATCAAAGCGGAATGGCTATGCTCGAATAGGTATTTTCGACCTTCATTTCTAAATGCTAGGATAGAAGACTTGAGATGAGCACGAATGTTAAACTTCATAAAGTCCACATTGACAACTCCATTGTTGAAAATTAGGGCATTTCTGGTTTTCCAAATTTCCTCTATAGTGTAGCCAAAAATCAAGTCTCTTCTTAGTAAATCCCCATCCTATGGTTTTGTAGATAACATTCCCTTGATCCACTGATTGATATTATGGGCTGAAAACGTTTTTTCTCTGAATGCATTGTTGTAAAATTGCTCCCACAGCCATCGATCCGGAGGGTAATCTCTTAAAAGATGAATTTTTGTCTCTGGCTAACTTAAGCACATAGGACACATGAAATTATTTGTTAGTTATCTTCGAAATCTTTCATAGTTTGTTAATAAACCATGAGATGCTAATTTCCAAATTAAAATTCTGATCCTTTGAGGACCATGTAATCCCCAAATCTGCTTCATCAGAGGGTTTGGAGCTTGAACTCTGACTGAAGTAATTTTCTCATATGCTGAACTAAGAGAAAACCAGCCATCTTGAGAGCCTTTTCCAAATTATTTTGTCAGTTCTTGCTTCTAAATTAGGAGGGTAAATTCCTTTAATGTGGTTACAAATATTTTCAGGTAGCACTTGCCCAATCATGTCCATGTCCCAATCACCATCAGGGCTCACAAAATCAGCCACAACCAGCTTGCTATCATCATCAGAAAGGGAATGGAGCTTGAATTGCTGTAAAGGACCAAGAGCTTGGATCCAATCATGCTTCCAAAAACAGGTATTTCTACCATTCTCAATTTTCCAGCTACAATTTTCTTCAAATGCTTTCCAAACTGCACAAATCCCATGCCATAAATTTGAAGCTGATGACTTAGGCTTGATAACTGGTAGTAAAGAATTACTACAATTGTATTTTGCACGAATAACTTGAACCCATAAATCTTGAGGATTTTGGATTAAGCCCCAACACACCTTCATCATGTAGGCTATATTGGTATCTCTGCTTTTTCTGAGCCCAAGACCTCCTACCAACTTAGGGCTACAAATCTTATCCCAACCAATCAAATGAATTTTTCTTTTATCCTTTGTGTCACCCCACAAAAAATCTCTACACAATTTGTCTAGACTTTCACATGTAGAAGTTGGAAGATAAGTTGTTTGCATTAAGTAGGAAGGAATTGCATTCACAACTGATTTGGAGAGAGTCAATCTGCCTGCAAAGGATAGATTTTTTGCTTTCCACCCTGACAACCTCTACTTAACTCTGGTGATGGTTGAGTTAAAGGTTGATCTTGTTACTCTTCCATTGATAATAGGAACTCCTAGATATTTTCCAAGATCAGTGGTCCTTTGGAAGCCCAGAGCATTAGACACTTGCTCCCTGACCTGCTGATAAGTGAAAATTATATGATAAATTAGAGCACCTTTTAGTTCACTTATCAAGGATAAAATGGTATTTTTGCCCCAGTTTAATCCCTTTTTATTTAATATTAGATAAATTGTATTTATTAATCTTGGATTTGAATTTGATGTTATTTTAATAGAAATATAGCTGATTTTTAAGGATATTGCAAAGATTTGATTTGAAGGAAAGATAGCATTAAATGAGAGAGATATCTGCAAGATTTGAGTTTGATTGAAGACATTTAATAAAGATTTGAAGAAGATTTGAGGCAATCAATGAGGAGATCACTGCCAATCAAACAAGGATTCTGCAGACAACCTTCCCAATTAAATCCAAGATGCTCAATAAATGCAAGATTTCATCAAGAAAAGGGAAACAAGGAAAGACAAATCAACCAAAACCAGTCTTGGGGAGAGATCAAGTTAAAAAGAGAAAGTTTAAAGCTGCAGGACGCATTCTGTAGCGCAGGTTGAAGCGCAGCTCTCTGGAACCTGCGCTGCAGCCTGTACTGTAGCGCAGCTTGAAGCACAAGTCACGCTGATTCTTGCCCTGTTGCCATTTTTAGATAGATTTCTCCCCAATTTTCTTTGTCTTTCCTTAGCCTATAAATAGGACCTTATTGCACCAGATCAAGGTGTGCACGATTATTGTAATTCATTCTTATTTCAGTGATAATGCACCAAAGCTAATTTTAGAGTAGGAGAGGAGGAGCGCTTCACAAGGATTGAAGATGGTGACAGCATCTTCGGTGGTTTGTATGGCTACCCTGTGTAGTTACCTCTCCATTAGGATTGAATGTAATTGATTCTATCCCCAGGTGTATGTAAATTCTATTTTATTATTTCTGAGCTCTCTGTCTATAATATTGATAATCTTATTTTGTGCTTAATTCCTAACTTCCGCGCTTGCGCCGGAGTTATAGGCTAGTTTCGACTAGGATTGAGGATGGGGGAGCAGATTCTAAAGAAACCCAAACTCTGATTGAATAAGAGGACTCGATACTCTGTGACCGACACATGAGCGTTACTAATGAGCGACAGGTAGTGACAGTACTCTAGCGAAAGGCGTTTACAGGATTAGGCCTTAGTATCGATAGCAAAGGATTAGTTGGTTGTCAATCTAGGACCGACACATGGATGTATCTTGATGAGTGATGGGTAGTGTGAGTACTCTAATGAAGGTGCGTCTACAGGATTAGGCCTCGTTTATCAATTAGTTCTTTTACAAATGGAATAAAGAAAACAAAATAAGCCGAGGGTAAGTCTGTCGCTTGGGAGAGCCCGCATGGATTATCTTTGAGTGTGAGTGGCGCCTTGTAACTCGGGGTCATAAGCAATATAGTTTGTCTACAGTATTACAGAGTAAATTTAAAATAATAGATAGTTTTACATGCACAAAGGGTGTGATGATATGAAGTTCAATCCTAATCTAAGTAAAGTGTCTCTAACTCTTCCTTTCTAATTCAATTGATTATTTATTTGCAATTTATAATTTCCACGCATAATATCCTCACAAATCTGTTATTTGTCTCTTGATAAATAGACCACGAGTTTACATGAATTGACCGTTCCCTATGGATACGATACTTTTCTTACTATTATACTACTGGATTTTTGGTTCGCTTGCTAGAAACCCATCACCTGCATACAGACATTATTAGAGAAAAATACTCTAGTTTTATATTTACTTACTCTTTGCCTAGAACTAGAACAAAACAGCTCCGGAATAGTATTGATGATCTCCACCTGCTCAAGACTAGCCTTTCCAAAAAGGATTAGATCATCTGCAAAAGCAAGATGAGAGATTCTGGGACCTCTCCTCCCAACCATGATTGGATTCCAAAATTTATGCTCAACAGCCAAGTTAATAAGATGAAACAATCTCTCAATGCAACGAACAAAAAATATAAGGGGAGAGGATCACCTTGCCTAATACCACGGGAAGGATTAAATTGATCAAGGGCCTCCCCATTAAATAAAACTCTCATTTTAGGTGTAGAAATACAAGAAATGATAACTCTCCTTAATTGATCAGGGATTTTAACCTCCTTTAAAGTATCAGAGATAAACTCCTAGTTAAGCCTATCATAACCCTTTTCTAAATCAATTTTAATAGCCATCCAGTCTTTTTTCCCTTTTTTACACCCCATAAAATGTATTATCTCCTGAGTAGTGATAATTTTATCCCTACTCTGACGCCCTGGGATAAAACTACTTTGGTTAGGACCAACAACACGGTTCATTATAGGTCTAAGCCTTAGAGAAATTAATTTAGTAATGATTTTATAGGAAACATTACATAAACTAATGGGTCTAAATTGAGTCAATTTATTTGCCCCATCAAATATAGGAATAATAGTAATTAGAGTTTCATTGATATTTTCAACTAGCTTAGGATCATTAAAAATTCCTTTAACTAAATCACAAATACTCTTACCAGTCACATCCCAATTAGATTGATAGGAAACAACATGTATACCATCCATACCAGAAGCTTTGAAACCTCCCATTGTAAAAAGAGCTTTCTTAATCTCCTCATCAGAATTAGGGGCACTCAACCTATCTATATGGTCAGAAAGCAATTCAGGAAAATAGTTTGTTAAACAAAATTTTGGACATAAATCTGAATCAGTATAGAGATGATGAAAGAATTCTGAAGCCATAGACTCCAAACAGGTTTTGTCAGTAATAAGAGACCCATTTTCATCCTCTAAACACTCAATTTTGTTTTTCTTACGTCTAGCTAGGGTTGAGCCATGAAAATATTTGGTAGAGGAGATGGTCAAGGCTGGGATCATTAGAATTCATTTTTTTTCTTATTGATACCCGTTGAGTCTCAGAATTAATTTAAGTATTTAAATTAGATTTAAGACTCATTAGCCTCAGGTTTTAATGATTAACAAATTACATCATAAAAGAACAGGTTTTACTGAGAAAGGTATTGTTTTGTGCATTGTGTTTCAGGAAACAGGATGAAACATCCATATGAAGACAAGAAGATGAAGATAACTAAGGAAGCGGGTAAAAGAAAGGAAGAGAAAATCCGAAGAAAGATGAAGCAAATCTGAACAAAAAGCAATGCAGAAAGAAACCTAGTAGAAGAAACCCGCTGAAGAAAAACAACATACAAAGACAAAGAGAAAAGCATTGAAGCAACTATCTGAACGCGACCAACTATCTAAAGAAAATATGGAAAGAAGAAGTATATCTGGGGAATCAGAAATAAAGACAGACTTAAAGCCTATGAAAGTCTATCAATCAAAAGAACATCACTTTGTCTCAGATACACGTACTTCATATCATCCATTCAGATGATGCAAACGTACTTCAGATCATTCATTCAGATGATGCAAACATACTTCAGATGATTCATTTCAGACAAATAAACAATGAACCATATAGAAGCAGCTCAACCTTCTGAACCAAAGAAAAACTTGAAGAGAAGTAACCTACCAAAGAAGGAAGACATACTAGAGGAAGAACAAAGAAGCAATCTACTGAAGAAAGGAACTTGCCGAAAATGACCAACCTACTGAACCAAAGGAAAAGGAGAATGAAGAAGCAACAAGCTGAAAAGAAGAATAATACAGCAAACTATCTGAAGAAATCAAGCTATATGAAGAAGGACATAACGACAATCATATTAAGAAAAGAAAGAGTACATCTGGGCAAAGCTGAATTGAAGATAAACGACATGCTCATGAAGAATGAAGAAGAAAAAAGCAACAATCCGAAGCAAAGAAGAAGAAACTCGCTGAAAGCGTCTCCAAGATGAAAAGCTAAATCAAGCTAAAGTAATGCAACCTGCTGAAAGTATGTGTGTACTAAAGTTGAACCTGCTGAACACCTACTTTCTGAATATGATGACGTGGCACTTCAAACTCTATGAAGGAGAAGCCAGACACGTCATACAACTCTTTGAAGACTTATGAGTCAATCTGAATAATTTAATTAAGAGACTCGAATCTCAGCAAACATGAGTGGTGAAGCTAAATTGATGCAAAGAAAAGCAAAGGTCTTAGGACCCAGCTTCAGAACTCAACATGAAAGAGGAAGCCTACTGCAGAAAAGCAAATAATAGTCAGAGATAGGTCAGCGCTGCTGTACACCTACTTCTGTATCTTCTCTGCAACACGTTATCAGGGGGATGTAACTTAAGCAAAAAGAAGCAGAACTCACAACGGGAAAAAGGAGAAGTCTAACAGATCTTAGCATCCTACCTCCTTACACTCATAAGAAGAGAAATGAAGAAAGAAGAAGAGAGAAATATAAATTTTCCAAAGAAAATCTCTCAAGATAAAAGAGCTTATTTAACAGTGTGTCAGAACCAAGTCATCTGCACACCTAATCTGCTTAAGAAAGAAGCTACCAAATGAGAAGTTATTTCACAACGGTTCTATGAGCTTAATCATTTTCTTCTCAACGGTAAAATCAAGTAGTCTTCAAATGGCTATATTTCCAGAACATATAAATAACCTCAAGAAAGACTTTGAAGATAGGCGAACCTTTGGTGAACCCAGGGCTAGAATGAATCTCAAGAAAAACCACAGTCAAGCCCAAGAGAGAACCGGCTGAAGCTTAATTCAGCATCCTATCGAGCCAACTCTCTGAGGAAGTTATCCCTCACACAGAGATGAGATTGAATCCAAAATTATACACTTGTATCTCTGTCTTATCTCCTTGTACTTAGATTTATTGCATGTATCCTAGTAGTACTCAGTTAACCCATAGTACAAGATGAACCTCGGTTTAAGTTTCTAGGAAACTTAAACTTTTCATTGTAAACACTATTAAGTGTCTGAGAGTCTGGAGAGGCTTGGAGGAAGAAAGAATACTATGAGAGCCTGGAGAGGCTTGGAGGAAAAAAGAATGCTCTAGAGAGCCTAGAGAGGCTTGGAGGAAGAAAGAATACTAGGTTTAAGCCTGGAGAGGCTTGGTTAAAAAGGAATACTTGGTTGAGAGCCTGAAGAGGCTTGATGATAAAAGAACACTTGCATATGTGATCAGATAGTGGAAAATCCAGTGATGGTTTGCCCTGGGACTGTATGTAGCTCACTGGGTTAGTGGGTGAACCAGGATAAATTTTTGGCTGAATCTTCTCTATCCCTTAAACTTTTTCAATTCAGTTTTCATCTAACAAAGGGGATTTAAAAGTATTCAAGTGAGAACTTTACATCTGAATTAAACTCGTTTTCAAACTACTTTGAGTCTGAACCCAGTTCAGAAGGTGATCAAAACTTCAGACTAACACTCATCGTCTGAATATTTTCAGAAGCTATTTTCTTTACTCTTATCTATTTACTCTCCGCTATTATCTGATTATTTCTAACTAGGAAGGGTCTGAAGAGTGAAATCACAATCAACATAGTAAAATTTCATTCTTGACCAAATCATTTTGAAAAAGAGTACTTACTAAACCTTCTGAAGTGGGTTCAACAAGTTCTTTAACAAATCAGTTTTCAGCAAGTTACTGAAACGTTTAATACATTAGTGTAAAACTTTTTTTAGAAACAACATGTTTTCTATTTTGAAGTTATTACTTATCAAAATCAGTTTTAAACAAGTTTCTAAAATGTTTTCATTAAATCTTCTTATGTGATTACATAAAGCACATTTATACTTATCAAGTTCAGCAAGTCTCTGAAAAACTCTATTTCAATAGCCCACGCTTAACTCTGATATTATTTACTATTTGGAAAAAGAGTTTTTCATAAGAACCTGCAAAGGTTTAATTGGAATTAGAAATTGTTCAAAAAGGGTTTCCGAAAATTAGTGTAAAATTTTGAAACACTATTCAACCCCCCTTCTAGTGTTTCCTGTGGTTCCAACAACCTTCCATTCTGCGAATAAGAATTCTTTTCTTCCTACCAATTTGACCAAAAGTATCTCTGTTCCATTTCTGAACTTGATCTTTGAAGGTAGACATATTATCTGACCAATCTTTATTAGAATCCCAGTTAGCACCAACAAACTCTGAAAAAGAAGGGTGAGAAATCCAGGCAGCAATAAAACAAAAAGGTATTCTATGCTTATTTTTAGGCTTAACATAATCAAAACTCATCATAATAGGGCAATGATCAGACTTAAAAAAGGTAAATGAATAATAGAAGCATTAGGGAATTTAATGTAGAAACCACAGGAAACACTATAAGGGGGGTTGAATAGTGTTTTATAATTTCAAACAGGTTTTATAGGAAACCTTTTCACAAACAGAGTTTAACAAAGATTTTAAGCAAGTTGCTGAAACTGATGTTTTCAGAGAGTTGTTGCAATGCTTGAGCAAGCTTAATAAAATAGTTCTTTCGTGAAAAACAAAGTTGTTTTGCTGAACAGAATTACAAATGCACTTTTCTAAACCCTCCTTGGTTAGATATAAACTGAAAGTAAAGAGATAAGGGTTGAGAAAACTTAGCCAAGAAATTTATCCTGGTTCACTCACATCCACCGTGAGCTACGTCCAGTCCCAATGCCAAAACAACAAATGATTTCCACTAACTGATCACGGTTACAAGTATTCTTTTACCGTCAAGCCTCTTCAGGCCCTAAACCCAAGTATTGTTTTACAGACAAGCCTCTCCAGGCTCAAACCCAAGTATTCTTTTGCAGACAAGCCTCTCCAGGCTCAAAGCCAAGTATTCTTTTTTCCACCAAGCCTCTCCAGGTTCTCAGACACTTGAAAGTTTTTACAGTAAAGGAAGTTTAAGTTCGTGAGAAACTTAAACCGAGAAATATCCTGTACAAAGGATAACTGAGTATAAACTCAGGATACAATGAAGGTTTTCTTAGTATAAAGATTATCAGAGAATAGCAGCTTGAATTCTTGCAGCGTTATGGCTCAGTAAATTTTCTTTTCTTAACTTGGCCGACAACTTCAAAGTCTTCCATGAAGCAATATAGAATTTAGAAAATTGATCCGTTGAAGATTGCTTAACTACCGTTGAGAGATAGCATTTAATGCAGTTTAAGACATTGTGAAATTATCTCCTTAAAGCTTTTGACTTTGAGTAACAGGTTCAGGTACCAGAAATGACATGTGAAGGTATCAAGTTACGGCAGTTTCCCTTTTTGGTGAAAGACTTGAAATACTACATAAAGGGATCTCTGCAACATTTCTTAAATGAATCAAACTTGCTTCAGATGAAAAGGATGCATTGAAGTCTTGAGCAGACAGCCTTTAGACTTCAGTCAAATGCTACATTGTAGGTCTTTAGCAGTTCTTCTTTAAATGATGATTTTAACACTTCAGAATGATAGATGGACTTTAGCAGGTCTTCGTTCTTCAGAGAGTTCCCCATAACAGCAGGTTCAACTTCAGAGAGTTGTCATATATCAGAGGGTAGCTCTTCTCAAAGATTGCTGAAACATTTAAACACACTTCCTTCAAGTGAAAACTGTTCTTTAAGAAGTAATCCTTTTAAATCAAATTTTTTATCCATTAAAACTTAGGATTGATGGGACTTTAAACATTATTAATATCCTTAATAATATTTTGAGACTCAACATTTAATTCTCCATTCCATATTAATAAGGCTCCTATCAAGTCTCTCATTTAGATTACTCATTCTCCAAGTAAAAGGAAACCTAATGAATCCAACATCCACAAGGTTACAATCAGTGATCATATTATTAAATTGATGAATACTATGATTAGGAGTACAACCTGATCCTCCCGATCTTTCATGATTTCTAGAAATTCAATTAAAATCGCCAATTAAACACCATTCCTCAGTCATAGATAAAGCAATAGATTTAAGCTCATCCCATAAACTAACTCTATTTATAATATGAGGGCTAGCATAGACAACAGATAAAAACCAAGGGGAAGATAAACCAAAGTTAACTTCTATATGAATAAGTTGTCTAGAGCTAGAAATAAATTTAACATTCCAACGGGAGCTATCCCAAAGAATAGCAAACCCACCAGATTGCCCATGAGAATCATATATTTGATAAGAATCAAAACCTATACGACCTATTACCTTTTTTTTCTTTCTCACCTCTAACATGTATTTCCATAAGAATGATTAAATGAGCATCATGAAGAGCACGCAAATCCTTAATCAGGCTTACAAACCCTTTGTTAAAAATTCCTCTACAATTCAAAGCTATATAATTCATAAAGACTTACTTGGATTTGGTTGAGTTTCATACTCAGGGTTACCTTGCATATGCATGGTATCCTCCATTTCAGAGTCTGTGCAGCAATTACCTCTGCCTTTATCTTTTAAAATATGATAAGATGACATAGACTCCAATCTTCCAACCCGTGGAATACTGAAACATAACAATTCACCTTTTTTCTACTGCTTGTTTTTGAATAATTTTCATATGGTGAAGATGTTCTATTTCTTTTTGTCTCTGAATATCCTTTGCACTTGGACCAGCCTGGTTAGAAGTTGAAGGATCATTCCTGGACGGTTCCTTAATTAACTTAGGAATAGGAGGATCCAATTTTGTTGGTTTTGCTTCTGCCAAAGGTTTTTGCTTGGGTTTCCCTGGTTCAACCTTCCTATTTTTTTGTTTCTTCAACTGAGAACTTTGGGAATTCTTGCCAGCAATAAGATCTCTAACTTTGATCACTGTAGCTGAATTAATACTCTGTTTTGGTAATTCTGGTTCCTGCACTTTTTCCCCTTGATCATCATCCTTCAAAAGAGAAAATCTGGATCCACCCTCTTGACCTTCCTGCTCAATTCCTGAAATTCTGGATTTTGATGGGGGGTTTTGTTTCTTGCGAGCTTGTTTCATGACAAGCATCTAGGGATCATAAGGAGATTCTGTCACCTGATTTAATTCGTCCAAGTTCTGATTATTTTGTTCATCCATATTCTGGTTAGTCTCCATCTGAACATGCTTAGTTTCTCTTTTATTGTCATCTGTCATTTGAGGAAAAACTTGCCTTGTCTGCTGAGTTTGATTAGTTCCTTGGTGAATTGTACTTTGATTTACATTCTCTGCCTCATTGCATTCTGGACAAGCTTCAATCTTGTGGCCATATTTTCCACATTAAAAACATACGAGATGTAAACCCTCATATTCAATCCGCAAAACTATACCCATAGCTTCAATCTCTGGAATTAGAGATTTAGATAAATCTATCTCAACACAGATTCTAACAAATCTCCCTCTGGAATGTATGGAAGTGAGTCTGTCCACCTTTAACATTGTCCCTAAAATGTTTCCTGCTCTATAAAGAAAGCTAGAATTATATAATTCAATTGGCAAATCTGGAATTCTTACCCAGCAAACTTTTTTCTTGACTTTTTTAGCTTCTTCCAAGAATAGAGGGCGCCATCGTTGTACGATCAAATAGTGATCAACCACCATCCAGGGTCCATCAAATAGGACATGGGTGTAGTCCTCATTTTCAGTGAAGTAAACAAGATGATAGTCCTGGGACATATCAATAAACTTCAAAGGAATCTTGCAGGCCCATTTTCTGCTTAGCTGATTTTCAAGAAAGTGTTTATTGAGACGCTTCCCAAGCACCTTCACCACCAGAGCATTTCTCCATGGGGAGCACCAATTATTATATTCATCTTCAGCTATGGGGACCACAAGTCGTGAATGCTTTCTCTGAGGTTGCTGCATATCAACCTCTCGCTCAACATACCTATCCTCCTCTCCGGATTCCTCACCAGGCACCTCGATGTCATCCACATCAAATAAGGGGCTGGTCAATAGTCCTATCTGCTGTAGAAGGGATTCTTTATATGAATTCTGCTGAGCCGTAGAAGTTAAATTATCCTCCTTGCTGTCTTGGCTATCAGCAATTTTTACTTTCTTGGTACTTCGGTGCACTTGGTCTTCCTCTTGGGAGGACTTGGCTTGGAAATTGGCATTCTTCATTGTTGTAACAAGAACGAGATGCTAAAATCTTGGAGAGAATTCAAGACGCGATCATAATGCAAATGTTATAGTGAAAAAAAAAAGAAGAAGACAACATTATTGATATTTGATAGCATTATTTAACTCGTTGCACAACATATATATTTTTTTTTCATGTTCCATTAATTTACTTCTCTCTAAGAACCCGCATTTATAGCTACTAAATCTAAAATAAAAAATAGTAAATTTTTAACATTTTTTATAATTAACTTTAGTTTTTAAAAACAATTATGATAACATCAATTGTAAGGGCTGAAGATAAAATTACAAAAAATAAAAAATAAATTATGAAAAAGAAAGTATATATATATATATATTAATTATATTAAGAACATAAATTAATGAACAATAAATATTTTTTATTTTAATAAAAAATTCATTTTTGTAGTTTTATCTTCAACTCTTAAAACTGATATTATCAAAATCATTTTTCAAAGTGACAAATTTATGATATAAATATGTTGATCTTTTTAAAAATAAATTAATTATAAAGAATATGTTAAAAATATATAAAAAAATATGTTACTAATATTTCTCTTGAAATAAAAATAGATCATAATTAAAATATTTCCTTTATTGATTTTTTAACCAATATCCTTAACGTATCATTAGCAAGGCTCATATATAATTTAAATAAAAAACATTCGTTCTAGTTATACTTAAAAATCTTAAAGTTAATTTCAAATCCAATGCCTTTTTTATTCCTTTCAAAATGTTTTTTCCGGTAACAAAAACATGTTTGTATATAGCCATGATAATAAAATTTGAATTTCTTGGTACTAACTCAACCTCGACTTTAAAGAAAAATCTACTTTAAGCGAATTTAAAGAAAATTCAACCCCAACATTAAATCCATATATCCTGATATACGGGTAAATTATTTTTATTTATAATAATAGTTAAAAAATAAAGTTAAATTCACACATTTCTAAAAAATATTATTTAATTCTTAAATTTTTTTTTTAAAGATTATCAATATTTTTTATATATTATTTGAATCAAAATCCACCTATCATATGATTTATTTAAAAATATGCATATTAATTAATAAAATTAAAAAGTAAAATAAAAAGTAGAATAGATTTTCTGAACCCATAAAACAAATGGGTTGAAAGTCCTATCACCTTGTCCCTTCCCGTTGTCATGTTTGTAAATCATGTATGTTCCAATAGTTATGGGTCTATTTAAAAGTTAAAGTTATTTATCTACATGAAAACTTAAATTTAATTATCAGACTATTTAAATGTAATTGTAATCCAATATATTCAAATACATGCATTGATTTGGAGATAATCCTTACTCATGGTTTGATCAATAATAATTTCTTTATTGTCAAGTCATATTAAATTTATCGATCTTTGACTAAACCTACAAGGGATAAAAAAAATTAGAAGAAATGCAACTATATGAACGATTGTTGGTTGGGTGTGTTTGGTGCAAAACTAGCTGATAGCTGATAAGTTAACTGTTATAGCTTATAAGCTCCGAGCTTAACTTATTGAATTAGAAGTGTTTGGCAGAACTAGCTGATAAACTAATTGGTAAGTGTAAAAAGACATAACTATATGAGTTTTATTATATAAATTTTATGTGTTTTCTAGACAAAAATATATAGTATTATGTAATTATAATTTTAGATTTTAAAAAAATTAATTAAATTCTTATTAAATTTTTTTGTGATAAAATATTTAATTAAAAATTAAAATAAATAGTGAAATTGATAAAATAAATTGTATAATATAAAAATTATTTCATAAAATAGTAATAATAGTTCAATAAATAATTAATTCGTAATTTTTTAAATTACTTATTATATAGGTAATAATAGGTAAAAAGAAATTAAGGATAATAAGGGAAATATATTAAAATATAAGGGATAGTGATCGAAAAAATTAAATTAATTACAAGCTACAAGTTAGAAGCTAGCTGAAGTAGCTTGTAGTTTACAAGCTAAAAACTCCTAAAATAAGTTACTTTGAGGTATAAGCTAGTCAAATAAGCTAACGACTAGTTTACTGACCTTGCAAACCCACTCTTAGTATTAATTTGTTTGTCCATTAGTAAAGTAAGAATAGAATTTTGCTAAAGTGAAATAAAATCGCAGCCAATAGAACCTCTGTTTGGTTACGCGTTAAATAGTGTGAAACCATGATTTCATGGAATTGATTTCACTTTCGTCCAACGTGTTTCGTAATACGTGCATCACTCATCTCATCTATTGATTTCTATAATCAATTCTATTCAACTGTAAACAAACGGACACAAAATTATTTTGTGATTTGTGCTAACCACAATATCTACCTTTTTGATGGAGAAGCAATCAGACTCTTGTAAGTTTGGATAGAGTAATTTAAAATTACTAGATTTTATGCGCTAAAATAGTATAAGAAAGAATGTCAAATGACAAATAAGAGAAATTTTTATGATAAATGGGAAGAATTTCAAATTACACATATTGAGAGGGAATTTCAACATTTCTATGTTATGTTTAACTTTTTAGATTATCATTTACAATTCATTTCATAGTTACAATTCACTCAACATTCTCTATTACAATTTTGATAAATCTAAAATTCTCCATTCAAACACACATAATGATAATTAAGGAGTTCCCACATTGCGGCCAACAATATTCTTATAATGTTATTTTTTTGTGTGTATAAGGAAGGTAATGAGATTTGAATCATACTAAACTATCCAAACACCCACCATTTTATTTCCCTATTGGTTTATATAATGTTTTTTTAAGTTGAATATTTTATGTTGGTATACAAGAGAGAAAAGGAAAGATAAAAAAACAAATTTAAAAAAGTACAACCTAAAAGTTGGATATGATATTAATTTAATTTTTCTAAAGGATAATACTTTAACTTCAACTGAATATTTGTTATTTTTTTATTCGTTAAAATTATGAATTGGCAAAATCCTTATAAGTTTGATGAATTGGTTGATTATTAATAATATTTATTATCGTTTATTATTTAGTGGCGGGGGTGTAACATAGCGTTGAAGGCACACAACAGAACATAAAACAAAACAGCTTTTACATGTCTGTCATACATAAATACAGGAGGGCGGCTATTTCAGTTATTGTTACCAACACATTTATTGGTTATTTAACAATTAATTGATTACACTCATCTACCTTCTAACATTTCTTTAATGTAGGTAGCAATCCTTTGTTTTGCATGTTTAAGCTGTCAAAGAAAAATAAATGAAACAAGAAGAAATTAAATTGAAAGATATACTACTAGTACTTATAACAAACAAAAACACCATATGTCTGCCGTAGCAGTTTTCTTGATGGAATTTTCTCCAACAGTTTTCAGTTCGTGAACGCATCAATTGCTGAGCTGTGCTGCCATGCCATGCCATTGCCGAGTCCTATTTCGTTTTTGACAAATTATCTAACATATTGAGAGAGAATTTGGATCATGAAAAAAAAAAAAAACTGTGAATTTGGTCCTAAAAAATTGGAGTATTTTCATTTTAGCTTATCAAAAACGAAAATTAATTGTCAAATTAATCTTGAATGTAATTTGTGTCTTTTAGTTAATCTCTCTGTTACTATTCATTAATTAACCATTACGAAGGCATTGACGTGTCAATAGAATAATTTATTTTAGTCTTTCAAGAATAAAATAGTTCATTCTAATCTCTTATGAATAAATATTTAGTCTTCCATTAATATAAATGATTTCATTTTCAACTCTCTTACTGCATTTGCTTTCAACAATATTAGTGCATTTGCTTAATATTGTCCTTGTTACTTCTACATCTGAGATAACTACACTTGTTGTAACTACATCACCTGATACAATACCTGTTAAAAGGTACATTCAATTAAAAAATCTACCCTACAGGCTACCACGATTGTTGCCCCAATCATAGAGCTGACAATTTGGGCTAGCCGACCCGATGCGGGTAGTGGTTTTTATTGGATCGGGCTAAAAAAACTCGAGAGTTATTCGAACTTTTAAAATAAGTGCTCGAGCCCTACATTTTTGCGGGCTTTTTATGGGTAGCCCAAATTTTTTTACGAATTTTGCAGGCTACCTGACCTTTTTTACGTGTTTTACGGGTAGCCGGCTTTATCGTACTAGGCTAAAATGCCTGGGAGTTATTCAGACTTCTCAAATAAGCTTCTGAGCCCCACATTTTTTAGGACTTTTACGGGTCGGCCGGTCAGGCTAGCTCATTTTGCCGGCTCTACCCAATATGCTCTGCAATCAATTGGACATAGACAAAAATACCATGTGAGACCATCTAATTTAAGGCAAGAACTAGTTTTAGGGGTACCACCACCAATTTCAGGGCCACCAATAGTTACAGAGGTGACAAACAAAGGACAACTTAAAGTTCATCGAGCACACTTATAGATGGTCCACTTAGCCAATTTTACTTTCCACGGTCTCATCATCATGATGGTCTAAATACTGAAAAGTCTTCCTCCCAGCACCCCATGCTTTTCATTCCAAACCTAAGCTTGCCAACACTTAGGAACCCATGAAATGGAGAGAAATGCATTGACAATTTAAGACTAAGACTACCAAGTCATTTTGTAATCAGTAACAATATGTTTAGTAATTATTGTTATTGTGTGCTTATTTTGTAATTACACACAACATACGTGTTTATTTTGATTGTAATGAAATGTTAAGGTTGTGGTCCAACTTGGATGAATTATTTTCTATTAAACATAGTGTCTATTGTCTTGTTCTTTTTTGGTTCTTTTTAATGGTTACGAATGGTGCACTGCAAAAATTGCATTTTAATTTCTTCTTTCTAGTCAAAAACTTTTATTGTCAATTTGGGGGTTAGGGTTTCTTCTATTTGGATTTGGGAGAAGAATATATTGTTAAAGTCAAATGTAGTAGGAAAGATGAAAATGAAATCATTTACATTAAAGAAAGACTAAAAAGAACTAATTTATTTATGGAGGGACTAAAATAAACTATTTTATTCATGAAGGACTAAAATGAATTATTTTCTTCCATTAATTTTCAAACGTTGACGTGGGAAAAATATTTCTATGTCAGCTTATCTAAACAGATTCAATGACCATGATGTGGTAATTGAATTACACCTTAGCTCATCCCGTCAGTGTTGTTGGCTTTCGCTGTTCATGAAAAATGTGAAGTTAAATTTAATAAATATAATAAAATAATTTTAAAAAAGGTAAAACTTAATTTTAAAAATATAGCAATATGATACAAAATTTAAAAACATGCTCAAATACTTAAAAATCATTTTATAATTATATTAATAGTAATTACGGTAATTATTTAATTATAGTTAACTTTATTATAATAATTATTAATATTAAAACTTATTTTAACAATCTCAATATTGAAAAAAGTTTATAACATAAATAAAAGTATAATAAAAAATTTAAAATATAATAAAAAAATTTTAAAAAAAAATCATTTTATAATTATGTTAATAATGATTATTTAATTATAATTATGTTTATTATATCAAATATCAATATTAAAGTCCATCTTAACAATTTCAATATTAAAAAATTGTAAGAATTGTAGTATGAGTATACGAAATGTGGTTGTAAAAATATCTGTTATGAAACTATACGAACTATTATATTTTAAATTTCAGGAGTTATGTAGTCTTATAAAAAAACTACCATTTAATAATTCTTATGGACAATTATAAATCTATATTTTAATAATTCCAGTGGGTATAGTATTAAAATAATTATTTTCATAACCTGAAAAAAAATTAATTAATGTTCATCAATGTTATATTATATTATATATCTATATATATGTTGTATTATGGGATGAGACTCCCATGACTCATAAGAATTGTTTTGAAAGTTGTTGATAGGACTTTCAGAGACATATTTCGATTCACTTCCACAAATAGTACCAATCTTCCTTTGAGAGAAAAAGTAGTTATTTTTTGTGTTGATTTTAACAGATCATACCTATAATCCCTAAAGGGACAAGACGGGATATAGTTCATGCTATCATCAACTCTTCATATCTTTGGAATTATTGCAAGGTGTTAATATTGACAAAAAATATGAGATTGCAATCTGTCGATTCAAATTTTCATGCAGAAGAATTGAAAAAAAAATTCTGACGGGGTGTTGATCGAGCATTGGTGATGGAATGAATGAGCAAGAAGTTAATGACGAGGTCCATATTGAAATTTCAAAAGATTTGTTGCTAAATGATTCAGGTGATCCTCTTGCTTCTATTGTTTAAAGTACATATCCTATGTTATTGAAAAACATAAAAGAGCCAAGCTTCTTTCAAGATCAAGCTATTTTAGCACCCATAAATGATATTGTTGAGACTTCAAATGATTACATGTTATCACTCATTATTGGTGAGACAATATTTTTTTAGTTTCGACAGATCATGCCCAATATATGCCCACTTTAATTACCCTGATGATGTTCATACTCCTGAATTCTTCAATATAATAACTTCATCAGAACTTTCGAATCATGATGTTAAAGTAAAAGTAGGTGTTCTAGATTGTGAAATGGGACAAGACTCATAGTTACTCAAATGGACACATATGTTTTAGAATCAAGAGCCATATCAGACAGCAATGTTAGGGAAAAGATTTTCATTCCAAGACTCTCAATAATTCCATCAAATAATTAAAAAAACCTCTTTAAATTTTCAACAAAGACAATTTCCAATGACAATCAACAAAAGCTAGAGACAATCTCTTAAACATGTTGGAAATTTCCTTCCAATACCGGTTTTTTTCTCATGACCAGTTGTATGTTGCACTATCAAGAGTAACATCACGTAATAGACTTTAAATTCTTATATGTGTGAAGAGGAAAATTCAACCAACACTACATCAAATATGGTTTTCAAAGAGTCTTCCAAACTTTAATTTAGGTAAGTAACCTTCTCTTTTTTCTTCTTTTCACACACACACACACATACTTTATATTAACTTCTACTTTATTTTAACTTTAACTTCCCTTTTTACAGGAATTACATTAATTTTCCTATCTCCAAAAAATTAAAGTTTATCTTTATAAGTTAGATACATCATCCAATATATATATATATATATATATATAATATAAAATCCCTTTTCATAATAAATCTTTTGTCATGTATAATTTATTCTCATACACATATTTATTAAAAATTATATACACATTTAAATTAAATTATAATTTTAAATAATTACAATATTTAACTTTAAAACTTATCTATATAACATTCCCATTACGCGTTTTTCTTGCATGGGCACCGAACTAGTTATAAATATAAGGAAAAGAGTTTAGTTGATGAAGTAAAGAATAATTAGATATGAATTGATCCATATCTTGTTTCGGTATATGTCTATAATGTGTTAAAATTAAAGTAATAAATTTTATTATTAAATTATATTATTTGAATATAAAATATTAGTGGTTTTTGGTATTCCTTAATTTATGCTTTCAAGATACACCATAACAAAAAAAGAGATATCAATAAACTTTAAATATGTTAGATGTTTTCAATGGAATTACTAAAACAAATAGGACTTGGGTCTTGGGGTTTATATTCTTGCAATTGACTTCATTTTAAGGTGTGCATCTTTCTTAAAAGGAAATGAAAACTTGTCAAACTATCTTTGAAATATTCCTATTTCAAAGTTATCAAGAAGGTATTGATGAAAATGCCTTTATAGGCCTCCATAAAACACTTCCAATACAATCACTAAGACATTATCATACCGCCCCTCTTCTTATTAGAATTGACAGAGAACATCCAAGAGATTCTATTTTGTACATTCTCTTTATTGTTTACTAACCTTTTCGAGTGCGCCCTACCATATACAACCTTGTTGTTTAGTTGGGTATGGATAATTTTTTCCTATATCTATCCCAACTCGTCACCGAATCTCTATGAGTGTGAGTTTTTATTTAAAGTTTTTAATTAATTTATTTAAAATATAGTTTAAATATGACACTAATTAAAATGTAAAGTTATCTAACTCGCGTTTAATTTTGCATTAATAAATTTTTAGAATATAATCAAGGTAAAAGCTTTTTTTTTTATAAATTTTGTGTAAAACATAGTTTATGAAATTCAATTGAAAAACAAATATTATCTATTATTTATTTATTTGAGTTGGATATATTAAAGGAGCCCATATGTCATGCTATGTGTAGACTTTAGATATTTTATAGAATATTATAATATAAAAAAGGGAAAAGAATGGGTGTGTCTAGGGTGAATCACCGCGTGGGTGAAACACCGGTGATTCACCTCTTTATAACCATTCGATCTCTTTCATTTTTAATCAATGGTTGTGTTGATTGATTGATTACCGGTTTCAGCCAGTGTTTTTGAAATTTCTACAAGGTCCCTCCGCGTCTGTTAGTGTGGGTATTATTTATCGTTTTTCACTGTTGTCCCCCTGTAATCATGGGCTCGGTTTCATACATGGTTCAGATCAAAGCGTCTTCCTCTTCCTCTACCTTCCTTTTATACAATCTTTGATGCTACTGGTGCAGCTAGCCTTTCACTCATGAAGATGCTCCTTCCCTGCTATTTTATTCACGTGTGCTATCATACTTCCATCAGATTCCAGAGCATTCTATTTGCATCCAAAAAGAGGATTGTGATTAATCCAACAGCCCAAACAGATTTTAGAACTTAATTGTTCCCTCTCCTCAATACAAATGACAAGCTTTTTACTGGGTAGTTTCAACACCTTATGGGCTCTTAAGAACAATAGGAACGTGTATGTTCTTCAGGGAAAAAGAATGATTATGCAGCAAATAATATCCAAAACAGAATCAATGATCCCATTAATCCATAGCGCGGCAGCTGAAGCACCTACACGATAAATTACACACTGAAGCCCATGATTAAAGGGTGCATGCTTAGCAGTAATATTTCGAAATGCAATTGGACAAGTCATGACATATGCAAGACCATCATTTAATTTGGTTGATACATTAAATAGTTTTTCAAACTTAAAAGCTTCAATTAGTTAATTAATAGGAATGTTAATTTCAATTGCTTTACGGGACTTAAAGGTATAAATCTATCAATTTGTATTTACCTTGTTCACATTTTCTTATTAAACATTTAAATTCCTTCTTTAGCAATTAAATTGATTAGCATTTGTCAAAAATTTCTGAGAAAAAACAGTAACAGTAATGAAAAATTAAAAGCCAAATACAAATGAGTTTAATCTTTTTTTTCTCCATTCAGACCCTTATTTGTAATTTTAAAAATTATCTTCATTTTAACTAACAGGTAACAGAACCTGTTATAACAGGTCAAAAAGGATGGAACACCGGTGTTACACTAGGTGTAACACCCTAGATGTGACACCCTTCTACCCCAGCTCTTATACAATTAATTAGTCGAAATATTTTTCAAAAGCTGTATCCCTCAACGGGTAAAAAGGTTCACATATCTCTTCATTTAAAACCTCATTCATTGTAAAAAAACCTTAATTAAAATAAAAGTAGAACTCAAAGGTTTTCAAAATACACAAGCAGCGGAATCTCCAAATTATCAATAATTAAAACATCCTACTCGCCATGTAAGGCATTTAAAAGTTCACGAAAATACTCCTAATCTAGAAACATATTAAAACATCCCGAAAACACCCTGATGTCACATCTATCAGAGCATACCCTTTCAATCATAGTCGACACTAGTCGTGTCCACCTCAACACCTGTAAAATATATCCACAGAATACGGTGAGGAAAAGGAATACTACCTATACATACACATAAAGAATACCCATCCTCACCCACAACATCATTACATCATGCCATCAGTACATTAAAATCACCAATCAATAACATTCATCTAAAACTCAACATATAATCAATCATCTATATCAACATATACATGTCATGTCATCATTCCTATTCACAACACATAAATCTATCCATTATACATCCACTAAGCTCATCATCATCATAATCTCATTCATATATCATCATACTCATTATCATCGTAACATAATTCATATATCCTCATACTCATTATCATCATAACATCATTCATATATCATCATACTCATTATCATCGTAACATCATTCATATATCATCATACTCATTATCATCATAACATCATTCATATATCATCATACTCATTATCATCATACATCATTCATATATTATCATACTCATTATCATCAAACATCAATACTCCTCTCATCATCTACCCAAAGATCATGACTTGGAACTCCACACAATGGGCGCACCTCGTCAATCACTCTAGTTAGTACCAAGATAGTCTACCGGTGTTACCACACACTATCCGATAGGTTGTACCCCCTCTATGGGCCCGCACAACGACATTCGACCCTAGGTTGTACCCCCTCTATGGGCCCGTACAATCACTCCTAGGTTGCACCCCCTCTATGGGCCCGTGCATCGAACGCCCCATCTTGATCCCCTGAGTTGTACCCCCTCAATGGGCCCGCACAACTCAGTTCACCTCCCGAATTGTACCCCCTCTATGGGCCCGCACAATTCAGGTCTCATCACATATGCTCAAGGCATCTCTCCTAAGTTGTACCCCCTCTATGGGCCCGCACAACTTAGATAACATCATCATCAAAAGGTGATATACACCATCATCATAAATCATCATTATCATTCCTAAGTTGTACCCCCTCTATGGGCCTGCACAACTTAGATAACATCATCATCAAAGGTGACATACACCATCATCATAAATCATCATTATCATGCATTAACATGCTCATCATCAAACATCATCATTATAAAGTGATATACACTCATCATCATCATTATTCACCAATATGCTCATCATCAAACATCATCATAATAAAGTGATATACACTTATCATCATCATCATACACCAATATGCTCATCATCAAATATCATCATAATAAAGTGATCTACACTTATCATCATTCACATCATCATCATAAGTGACATGCACTATCATCAATAACATCATCATCATAAGTGACATGCACTATCATCAATAACATCATCATCATCATAAGTGATACACACTATCATCATTTACATCATCATCATAATAAGTGATACACACTATCATCATTTACATCATCATCATAGTCATCATAAACAACATCAAACATCGTCAATCATCATCATTATACATCATCACACTCATCATCAAATATCATCATAATACATCATCACACTTATCATCAAATATCATCATTATTCATCATCATAAGCATCACAATCCTCATCAAACATCATTAACCATCAACACAAAACTCATTATAAAGTACTCTCAAACACATCAATCATCATCAAACAGTTAGGATCTTAAAATCCACTCTGGTAATCGATTACCAAACTTCTATAATCGATTACCCGCAAACAAGGTCTCTGGTAATCGACTACAACCACCTTGTAATCGATTACCTGCAAGCAAGCTCTCTGGTAATCGATTACCAAACTTCTGTAATCGATTACCTGTGAGCAAACAGCCCTCCTGGTTGCCCAAAACCCTCTGGTAATCGATTACCACTCCTGGTAATCGATTACCCGCGACGCAGATCGCAGTATTCACGATTTCAAACCTCTCTAAACTCATCCAATCAATCCCTAATCAATCTTTTACGTCTAAACATCATACATAATCATTATTAGCATCCAATACTCCGTAAATCAACAATTAATTACAAATTATACCATCAATTCATCAAAACCCCCAATTTCTCAATCCCTAATAACCCCTTTTTTCCATTATTCTCAATATCATCATTAATCTCATCCAATACTCATCAATTTACATACAATCAATCATCAACCAACAGATTATATCTTCATTCTAAGTTATAAATTCATCAATTCAAAATTATACTCTTAGATTACTACCTAAACATCCCCTACATGCATATACAGGCAATACCCTCTCCCCCACCGTACCTTAGAGTTGACGATCATAAACGAAAAGATAGAACTCCCTTGCTAATCTACTCTGCGGTACCTCCTCCTTGTGGAATCGTTTCTCCCCTCCTTAAGGTTTCACTCTCTAACGTTTTGAAAAATAAGGATTAGGGTGAATTGGTGACCCCTCCTTACTTAAATACTTAACTGGGTTGGACCCACCCTCAACCCACTCATTCTTATTTTATTAAATAACATTATTCATAAAAATATTAATGTTACTAATACTATTTTATTCCTCTCATTTAATCAATTAAAACAATAATACTATTATTTCTTCTTTTTCTTTTATTTTATTTATTCATTTATATTAGGAATTATTAGGATATTATAGAGTCCTTATCCATCTATATTCAAATTTAAATTCAAATCTTATAATTAAATCTTATCCTAAATTGTATTGATTCATATCCTTAATCCTCGTGATCTCAATATTCCTATTTAGAATCTGATCCTAATTTAAAATACTAACCATATCTCTCTCATAAGATTATCATTACTAATCCTGATATTATTTTATTAATATAATAATTACTATATTTATAACAATTAATGTTAATTGTAATCTTATGATTTATCTCTTAACAATATTATCATTATATTCAATATGACCATATTTGATTAAGATCCTAATAATCTAACATCTCTCATACTATTTATAATATTATATTATTATTATCTCATAAATACAGATATATTAATATTTACTATTATTAATGTGTAACTTCTATTTTTACAGCTAACGTTATCGAAATATAATTATACGTATTTAAATTATATTTCTAAATTTTGGGATGTTACACTAGAAGCACCCAAAAAGAGTATATAATCACCCTCAACTTTCATCCTTTTGCAAATAGACACCATGAACTTTTATTTTGTCCTAATTAACCTTTAAACTTCTATTATTATTTGCAATATGTCATTTCATTAACATAGAATTAAATAATTAACGAAACCAATCATAATTATTAAAGATTTTGTAATTAAAATATTAAAATAACATAAAATAAAGTTTTAAAAAATAAAAAAATAGAAAAAAAAACCCTAAATCAAAATAAAACATTATCATGTTTCGCTTTTAGAATTTCAAATGTATTTAAAATTTGACATAATTCAAAAATAAAAAAGTAAAAATTTTAATTTTTTATATGTTTTTAATATTTGAAACACAAAATATTAAAAAATTGATATTTATTATGTTAATTATTTAACTTCATATTAATGAAAGGACCTATTGCAATAATGATAAGAGTTTAAGGATTAATTGGGACAAATTAAAAGTTCATGGTGTCTATTTGCAAAAGGCCAAAAGTTCATGGTGGTTTTATGCTCTTTTCCCTATAAAAAAGTTACCAAATAAAAGAGAATATAATAAAAAATTATTATTTTATATATTGAAATTATGTGTGTGAATATTATTTTTCATACTTATAAAACTACATGAAATTATTATACTTATTTATAGTCTTAAAGTTGTATATCAACATATGAGTGGTTAGTTTCAAGTAATACATTTTAGAGGATGATTCAATAAAAAATAACTAAATACAAATAGCAATGATAATTACACTAAATATGTGCTAAATATTTAGTTGTATTGATTATACTAATAACCCCTTAAAATTAATTGTATTAAAATGAAACCAATTTTTGTTTGGAAACCAAAGTCTAAAAGGCACACAGTAGAGACAACATTAGGGATGAGAGATAGTTAAATACATGTCAAATGTTTGCATACTACACATTTTATCAAGACCAAATTACTTTTATGATTAGACATGGTCAAATTTCACTTGTGTGAGGGTTAAATTACATGAAGCAGAGATGGGAGTAAACTTACATGAAGGTTAATATATGGAAACACGTGTTGAAATAAAGACAATATATGGAAAATAAGATAAATAAATCAGAGCCAATATATGGAAAGATGAGTCGAAATAAAGTCATCATGTGTAAAAAAAGATGAAATAATAACAATAATGCACAACAAAATAAGAACTTAGAACTAAAAAATCAATATAACAAGTGTTGCATGTAACATCCCGAAAATTAGGGCCTAGCGACCTAGAAAACATAGTGGAAGCCTTAGATTGTGAATCCGGCCAAGAGAGGAAGGTTAGAAGTAGGATGACAATTTAGGGGTTTTGAGTGTGAATTAAGACAACGATTAGAGAATATATTAAGAACCATGAGTTTTAAGAGATTTTGGAAGAGGAACCAATAGTTAATTCAAACAATTATAGACCAAACTTAGAACACACCCTGAGACAGAGAGAATTATAAGGTATAAAGATGAGGGGAAGAGGTTTAGATGGAGAGGAATTGAGCCGGAGATGTATGCCATCAAAAGGAATTAGGAAAAATGTAGGTGGAACTAAGTTAGAAGTGATTGGAAGTGAGAATCAAGATTTCAAATTCTGATGCTCTCGCTCAAGCGAGAAGGACTCGCTTGAGCGAGCATATCAGTAAAATTGAGGAATCTGTGTTCTGGTTTTCTCGCTTGAGCGAGGAAGCTCTCACTCAAGCGAGAAACAGGGGAGCAAGGGAGTACTCTCTGGAAGAATTTTGCTTGAGCGAGAAGGGTCTCGCTTAAGCGAAATTCATTCAGAGAGAGGAGTGCTCTCTGGAAGAATTTCGCTCAGGCGAGGAGGGTCTCGCTCAAGCGAAATTCATTCAGAGAGGGAGATGCTCTCTGGAGTATTCTCGCTCAAGTGAGAGGTGTGACACCCTTCTACCCCATACTCTTATATATTTAAGAAATTGTAGTTTAGAAAATGTAAAGTCTCACGTTAGGTAAAAAGGTTCACAATCACTTTTATAATAACTCATAGTTCGAAAATGACTTTATTAAAGAAATTAAACTTCCAAATATAATTCCAATATAAAGCATCGGAAATCTCCATAGGAATAAAAACAATTAATAATCTCCTGCCCTACAAGGCATCCAGAAGTTCATAAAAATACTCCTAATCTAGGAACATGGTAAAACCCTCAAGCACACCCTGATGTCACATCTATAAGAGCATACCCTTTTATTCATAATCGACACCAGTTATGTCCTCATCAATACCTGTAAAATATATCCACAGAATACGGTGAGGAAAAGGAATACTACCCATACATACACATAGAGAATACCCATCCTCACCCACAACATCATTACATCATACCATCAATACATTAAAATCACCAATCAATAACATTTATCTAAAACTTAACATATAATCAATCATCTATATCAACATATACATGTCATGCCATCATTCCTATTCACAACACATAAATCTATCCATTATACATTCACCAAGCTCATCATCATCATAATCTCATTCATATATCATCATACTCATTATCGTCGTAACATCATTCATATATCATCATACTCATTATCATCATAACACCATTCATATATCATCATACTCATTATCATCATAACATCATTCATATATCATCATACTCATTATCATCAGGCATCATTCATATATCATCATACTCATTATCATCATACATCATTCATATATCATCATACTCATTATCATCATACATCGTTCATATATCATCATACTCATTATCATCAAACATCAATACTCCTCTAATCATCTACCCAAAGATCATGACTTGGAACTCCACACCATGGGCGCACCTCATCAGTCAATCTAGTTAGTACCAAGGTGGTCTACCGGTGTTACCACACACTATCCGATAGGTTGTACCCCCTCTATGGGCCCGTACAATCACTCCTAGGTTGCACCCCCTCTATGGGCCCGTGCATCGAATGCCCCATCTTGATCCCCTGAGTTGTACCCCCTCTATGGGTCCGCACAACTCAGTTCACCTCCCGAATTGTACCCCCTCTATGGGCCCGCACAATTCAGGTCTCATCACATATGCTCAAGGCATCTCTCCTAAGTTGTACCCCCTCTATGGGCCCACACAACTTAGATAACATCATCATCAAAAGGTGATATACACCATCATCATAAATCATCATTATCATTCTGTTTATGGTGAAAAATCTAATTTCGAAAATTAAACTTATCACTTTGATTCTAAGAACAATCTGGGGATTAGAATCAGATCCTCTTACGGGACTCTTTTTAAAAAGTAGGTTTATGGTGTTTCTGATTTATTGAAATAGACTTTTCAAAGTTCAATTTTCTGGGTGAAAATGTTTGATTGGTACAGAATTTCACCAAATCAATTACTATGTTTTCGAAAAATCCAGAAATGATAGATTCCAGAAAGTTGATTCAGAATTTTAATAAAGAACTTTTCTTTCGAAAGAAATTAGAACTACTTGATTCAGAATTTTATCAAAGTTCTAAAGTTTCCACTTGACTTCTTTTAGAATAAAGAGAATCACAGTTTCAGAATGTTTGAAAGAATACAGAATTTAAAGCAAAGAGATAAAAATGCATGAAATGAAGAATACTGAATGTAAATTGCAGAAAGTAAATGAATTGAAAGAAAAAAGTTGCATCAAGATAAAAGTGGATGGGTTCATCACATACAGTCAATCCTTGTAAACCTGTTAGTCGCAGTGTGATCGGACGTGAAGGTGTTTAAGGGTATGAGTGTAATGAATTTCCAACCCTTATTACATTATGGGTTTACCTATTTATAGATTTCTAATCCTAACGGCTAACTAATGCATGTTTGACACATCAACAACCTATCTATGTTGGCAGCGTGTATGCTTGCCACGTTTTCTGCTATCCAGAAAACTAATTACATTTTTCAAAATGAACCACTAACTTAATGACACATGTCTTTGTCATTTGTAACTTCCTCTAACTGCTCCTTTGGTGTCTTGTGACTTCTGTTTCTTCGAAAACTTGTGTTCGGATTTCTCGAAATCCTGTCTTTGGATTTCTTGAAATCTTCTTTCTGATTTCTCGAAGAGGTCTTCTTTCTGATTTCTCGAAGTCTTTGTCTTCTGATTTCTCGAAATCTTCTTTCTGATTTCTCGAAGAGGTCTTCTGATTTCTCGAAATCTTCTTTCTGGAATTTTGACTTTATGGTTTCGAGATTTTGACTACCTTGTGCCACATGTTTAATTTTATTTGGCCTTTCAAAGGTTACAAAGACCACCGGCCACCGTCCATTTGATTTTTACCATGAGGATTTTTCTTATTGGGCATAGAAATGGTTTCATTAATGGCACTTGAGTTGTTTTGCTCCTATAAATAGGAGTATTCTTCTTCATCCTTCTCACAACTCTTCCTTCTTTTCTCTTTTCTTATAATTTCTTTTTAGGGAATTCTTCAAAAAATGTGAAGAAGGTAATCTCTTTGGCTATTTTGTGCAATCTGATCTAGAATGATTTCATTTTTTATGAGATTGACAAAAATAGCCAAAGTCATTGGCTTCTCCAACCTTTGTCTTCGAGTATTTTCTTTTAGATTGCACAAAATAGCCAAATATCATTTTATTTAATTAATAAATGAACTTATTTAAAGCTTTCCATTCTGATCTGATCTTCTTCCTCTGGTAAAGGTTGTTCAACAGGTTGGAAGCAATATTCTCCTTTCCCTCTCCCAAGTTAACCACTGAGTTGCTTCTAATAGAACTTTTCGAGGAGAAAGAAGAGAAAGTGGGAGAGCACCATGAGCTAAAGGCTCTTTTAGTTTTTAGAATAGTTTCCTTTCTAATGTTCTAGGTATTTAGGATAGTTTTCTTTCTAATATCTTTCCATGTATTCGAACTAATGTAATTCGAATTTAGAGTTTGAAAGAATTATCCTTTGTTCCTCTCTGAATACCAGAAACATTATGTCTTTTTTCTTCGAATTTCTAAAGTCTTTGTATTAACTTCACTTAAGAATCCTTCTAAGTTAACAGACTTGTTATCCAATTCGAAACAAGGTAACTTCATCCTCTTCTGTAAATTCGAAATGACCTTTACTCATAACATTTTGGGAATTCGAACAATTCGGAAATCAAATCCCAACACATTCCTAAGTTGTACCCCCTCTATGGGCCCGCACAACTTAGATAACATCATAATCCAAGGTGACATACACCATCATCATAAATCATCATTATCATGCATTAACATGCTCATCATCAACATCATCATTATAAAGTGATCTACACTTATCATCATTCACATCATCATCATAAGTGACATGCACTATCATCAATAACATCATCATCATAAGTGACATGCACTATCATCAATAACATCATCATCATAAGTGATACACACTATCATCATTTACATCATCATCATAAGTGATACACACTATCATCATTTACATCATCATCATAGTCATCATAAACAACATCAAACATCGTCAATCATCATCATTATACATCATCACACTCATCATCAAATATCATCGTAATACATCATCACACTCATCATCAAATATCATCATTATTCATCATCATAAGCATCGCAATCCTCATCAAACATCATTAATCATCAACACAAAACTCATTGTAAAGTACTCTCAAACACATCAATCATCATCAAACAGTTAGGATCTCAAAATTCACTCTAGTAATCAATTACCAAACTTATGTAATCGATTACCCGTAAATAAGGTCTCTGGTAATCGATTAAAACCACCTTGTAATCGATTACCTGCAAGCAAACACTCTGGTAATCGATTATAGCACCCCTGTAATCGATTACCCGCAAACAAACTCTCTGGTAATTGATTACAACACCTCTGTAATCGATTACCAGCAAGCAAACAGTGCTTCTGGGTTGCCCAGAACACTCTGGTAATCGATTACCACACCTAGTAATCGATTACCCGCGACGCAGATCGCAGATTTCACGATTTCAAACCTTTCTAAACTCATCCAATCAATTCCTAATCAATCTTTTACGTCTAAACATCATACATAATCATTATTAGCATCCAATACTCTGTAAATCAACAATCAATTACAGATTATACCATCAATTCATCAAAACCCCCAATTTCTCAAACCCTAATCACCCATTTTTCCATTATTCTCAATATCATCATTAATCTCGACCAATACTAATCAATTTACATACAATCAATCATCAACCAACAGTTTATATCTTCATTCTAAGTTATAAATTCATCAATTCAAAATTATATTCTTAGATTACTACCCAAACATCCCCTACATGCATATACAGGCAATACCCTCTCCCCCACCGTACCTTAGAGTTGACAATCATGAACAAAAAGATAGAACTCCCTTGCTAATCTACTCTGCGGTACCTCCTCCTTGTGGAATCGTTTCTCCCCTCCTTAAGGTTTCACTCTCTAACGTTTTGAAAAATAAGGATTAGGGTGAATTGGTGACTCCTCCTTACTTAAATACTTAACTGGGTTGGACCCACCCTCAACCCACTCATTCTTATTTTATTAAATAACATTATTCATAAAAATATTAATATTACTAATACTATTTTATTCCTCTAATTTAATCAATTAAAATAATAATACTATCATTTCTTCTTTTTCTTTTATTTTATTTATTCATTTATATTAGGAATTATTAGGATATTATAAAGTCCTTATCCATCTATATTCAAATTTAAATTCAAATCTTATAATTAAATCTTATCCTAAATTGTATTGATTCCTATCCTTAATCCTCGTGATCTCAATATCCCTAATTAGATTCTGATCCTAATTTAAAATACTAACCATATCTCGCTCGTAAGATTATCATTACTAATCCTGATATTATTTTATTAATATAATAATTACTATATTTATAACAATTAATTTTAATTGTAATCTTATGATTTACCTTTTAATAATATTATCATTATATTCAATATGAGATTTTTTATTAAGATCCTAATAATCTAACATCTCTCATACTATTTATAATATTATATTATTATTATCTCATAAAGACAAGTATATTAATATTTACTATTATTAATGTGTAACTTCTATTTTTACAGCTAACGTTATCGAAATATAATTATACGTATTTAAATTATATTTCTAAATTTTCTAAATTTTGGGATGTTACAAGAGGCTTCTCGCTTGAGCGAGAACACGAATCCAGAATCCCCTCAGCAATCTCGCTCAAGTGAGAATGGCTCGCTTGAGCGAGAATGCGCGTGTCAGTTTTAAAAACACTAAGTTAGGGGTTTTTTATTCTCATTCTTTCCTTTCGTTCCTTTCGTTCCTTTTATTCTGGAGAGAGAGGGGGGATTTTCTAGTGAGAGAAAGCACAGAGGGGCTTGGAGGAAGAAAATGAGAGCCAAGGATCTCACCCCCAATCTTCCCCAACTCGTTTTCCCTTCTCCTAGAGTTCTCTTGAGGTGAGTATAGCTCACAAACTTCCACACATTCATGCTTGAATCTCTTACATGAGCACTACTTCTTCTTTTCCTCTTTCTTTAGTCTTGTATGTGAATGTTGGGTTGATTACTCCCTATGATGTGCATTGTATGAGGTATTGTGATTAGGAGTATGAAATAGGGGTATTGTATGCCTAGGGTTTCACTATTTCTTGTTACTATTTGGTACACTCATGAATCATATGTGTATATTGTTGATTTTGGGGGGTTTTATCATGGGGTTCACATGTTAGGGTGTTATATTTACTATGATAAGGTTTAGATCTATCATGAGGTATGTGTTATTTGTTATGTGTGAGCATTTACATTAAGGCCTTTGGCCCTAGTTAATTGGAAAATGAGTTTGAGCTCCAGCTCCCAGAAAAATGAGTTTGGCTTCGACCCTAGATTCGGGTTCGGCCCCAGATCACCTTAATTAAGTAAGAATGGACTTCAATCCCCAGAGTAAAACTTGGACTTCGGTCCCCAGAGTAATTGGCGGGAGTAGTCCCCAAGAAAGACGTTTCTTGTAGTCTGAGCTCAGGTCCAGCCCTATAATCATTGAAAAGACCCTGTCTACCGGGCAATGCAGGTCATGCATAACATATCTAATTTGAGTTTGGCATTAGATATCATGTAAGTTAAATAGAGTTATGATGCTATGATGAATTGTGATTGAACTAGTTTATGTATGATTTGCTGAACTATACGTTGCATCTCTTATGCCCGACCTCCCCACACTGCTTGCATGCATGGTTATGCTCACTGAGACATTAGTCTCACCCCGTGTTGTGGGATACATTTTAGATATGCAGGACCGCCTGGTTGGATGCTTGGACGAAGAGTTTAAAGATCTTGAGTGGGTTATTCCACCCCTGGTTGTTTATCTTGAATTCCTTGGTGGAAATTATTGTATAAATGTAATACTACATTAGGTTAGGTTCGAAATCTCTATATTTAAGGATGGATTTCTGAGCCACGGAGTGATATTTATATTGTGAGATTTATGGTGTTTGATTATCGTTTGAGCTTATGTAATCGTTGGAGTTACTTGAACATTTGATGTTTGCGTATGCAAAGATATCAGTAATGGCGTGAAATAATTTCAGGAATTTAGGAATAGTATCTCCAACGGACATTATTCTTGAATTTAGAAATTAGGACATTACATTGCACAACAAAGACTGAGGATAGACAAAAATGTACTACAAAATATAATTTGATAGTGACTGAATTTTATGAACTCAAAACATTAAGAGGGATATACTATTTTTAAGGTGGATACCATAATTGTAATATAATGTTGGAGTCACATAATAGAAATATATAAATGCTATTTGTTGTGCTTGTATGATACAAGAGACATACTAGCATATTCCCAATGTTGTACATGAAATAAGAAAGGGCAATCAATCAACACATAAGATAGAGAGAAAAAATAATTGATATTCAACTATATCAATTATTCTAACGCTATATATTTTTATGATAAAATATACCTCCCAAATTAATTATAAAAAATAAAATATTAAATAAAAAATAAAATCATATTCTATTATCACATTTTTATTATATACAATCTTATTTTGAACAATCTAAACAATAAAATCTAACATTTTTTTTTGTGTAAGATTATATATATCCTCCGCGGGAGTTATACCTAGGACTTGAACTCAAAGTTGTTTGGCTAAGTCGAAACAACCTTGTGATCTATTCTCTTGACATTCAACAAATTTTAATGTTGTTTCATTATATATCACTCTACTTTTAGTCTCTTTACCAATTCATAGTAATCTCAAATTATTTAGTGTGATAGACACTTTTAATCCCAGAGTTTTTTACATACCAAAACATTGATCTTATACTCATTTTTCTTTCTTCTTTTTTATATATCACATTATTCAATATATTTATTATTTTCAGTTTCTTTTCATTTTATCTCCTTTTCCCCTCAAACTCTATACAATGACGTGTATGGTGAGACACCTTATTGTGTTATGAAAATAACTGGTTATTACAAGTATTTTCAATCGATTAAAAGTTTATATATTTATTAAAAAGTCCTTAAGTTCAAAATCATCGTGCAAGGCAACAAAACACCGTCTAAGTTCTGGAAATGCACATCCGAAAGGTCTCACCCACAACCATCTTCACTTTTTCTCATTTCCTTCTCATTATATCTTCCACTCACCTTTGGATCTCAACACCCCAAAAATGGTTGCCACCACTCCTTATGAAACATCTAATAGTGTCAACATCAACATTGCAAGAAGTGACAACACCATTGCGAACACCAATATAAGAAATTGCAAAGGCAAAGGTTCACAATAACAAATTTAGATACTGTGGGTGTGAGGCAATGAATGTGGGGTTTACAGATTTGGAAAACTAGGGTTACAAATAAGCAACAAATTTGGAACAAGGGAAGATGAGAGTGTGCCACAATTTGTATAACCTTTTTTACAAAACCATGAAAAATCTTCATAACCAAACAAATTAATTGGAGAAAAGCATAGAGAAAATTGAAAAAAGAAACCAAAGGGTGGGAACATAAATTCACTCAATCAAAATTTAAGGCAACGTCTGTTTGAAATTCATTTCACATATTTGGAATTTTCACAAATTTCTTAAAAATAACAATACCATTTTGGGTCATAGTTGGTACTCAAGGACAATGTCACATGTTTTGGGCATCAAATCATGGAGTTTGATATCGATAGGCAACGACCTGGATGAAGGAACAATGGCAGGCTTATCGGGACCAAATAAGAAATTGGTGTTGTTAGAGGCCGGAGGTTTTGCCAAAATAAAGCTTCACCTAAAACTCTGATTGCTTTTGTCAGATGTCCATATTTACTGCTTAAGATAAGTTAGGGAGCCACCTGAATTTCTGGGATGGGTGAGTTCTCTTAACCTTATTCACTTCACGATATCTTAAATGGACTTGATAACAATTAGCTACAAGAGCATATTACCAATTACAGGTAAACAATTCGACCATTGAATAATTTAATATTAAAATCAAGGATTATAAGATAACGACTAAGAGGTAGGTCAATTTTTTTATGACTCACCCTAGATAACACTATATACACCTTAATAATGTGTTTTTTTTTTTGTTTTTGTTCTTTACACTTTGTTTGGTAGCCGAGAAATAACGTAGAAATACATTAGTATAATAGAATAGCGCAAAAGTTATGTGATCCACAACGTACCCATTTCTCCCCCTTAGAGACTAGATTCGTTGAAAAAATGTGAAGGGCGAATAAAAACCTAGAAAAGTAATTCTTACTTCCATCTTCAATAAAAAAACAACTCAAATTCACATTTTTCTTCTATTTCTCTCACACTAAACAATCTAAAAATCATTGAGTAAACCCTCACTTTAGTCCTTGACTTTTTCCTGATCGTTCAGTTTAGTCTCTGACTTATTTTAATTAACACGGTACTCCCTGACTTTTATCACCGTCGGTCAGTTTAGTCCTCAACCTCAAACACCGTTAACAGACAGGTGACGTGTCACGTTAAGTGACAAGTAGGATGCCAAGTGGGCTCAAAACGGTGTCGTTTTAGGGTTTAGACGAATTAAAAACAAAAAATTAATTGAATCTGTTAGAAAATTTAAAGGGGAATTTGTTGAACCCTAATTTTCCCTCATTTTCGCTTTTGACGCTTATTCCCAACTCCATTTTGCTCTTTGCTTTGTTGAGATCCAGTGCTTTATGGGATTCGTTGCTCTTTTCTCTGAGATCTGTTTGGTTTTGAAGTTTCGTCTGTTTTCTGGTTTCTGGGTCGTGCTTGGTTTTTGAGGTTGTTGCCTAATTTGGTGGTGAAGAAGAAAAAGGGAAAAGAAAGACAGATACTGGAGCGGGTTACTTGCTTTGGTGATGAAAACTTTGGTTGTATCATGAAGTGTTGGGTTAAAGATTGGAACTTGGGGTGGTGGGGGTTGAGGAGGATTGGAAACAAATGAAGGGTAGAAGTAAAAGAATTGTCTTTTGTAGTGAAACTAGTTTTGGTTGAGGATTGAAAAGGTGGGAATCTTTGGGGTGTCTCTTAGGCATTTATCGTTGATGGTTGAGGCAATTCAGTATCTTGGTGTTTGAGTTTTGCTTAGATTTAAATGGGTTTTAGTTGGTGGAGGGGGATAAAGGTAAGAAGAATGATATTCTGGAGTAGTAAGGAAGAGACGTAAGGGATTGTATTTTGGTCTGGGGTTCATCTTGTGGGGATTTTTTTGCTGCTCAATTTGTGTACTTAAAAGAGTGTGCTTAAATCATTGATTTTGGGCTCGGTTTCAAGGTTTGAAATTGCTGAAACTTTGCTGAAATGAAACTCTCTTCAGCTGGTTTTAGTCCTCCACCCCAGGAAGGTATGTCTACTCTTGTTTGCATATTCTCCTTCCACTCTATCTCTCCTCTATTCTCCACTTTTTTGGGTAACAATTTTCTCCAGTTTTTTTTTTGGGAGCTAGTTATCACACCCTTAGTCCTAAAGGATCAGAATGCTATTCTCCTTTTAGAGTGGTGATACTTGTACATTTTTCAACTCTTTGATGTGGGGATGTGGAAATATTACTTGTTGAGGCTACTGTTTCTCTTCTTTCAGCCTTAGCTCAGAGATCAGAGAAGTAATTTGGCTTAATAGCTGAGCACTTGCCTCTTTGGGGGGGGTTCCTTTGTTGTTTTAAGATCCTGGCTTAATAAACAAGCTAGCCATTACAAAGCTGCTACGAAAGAAGAATGAGAAGAAGAGAAGAAGAGGAGAAGAAGACAGGAGATGAAGAAAGTGTCAGAAGCGAAAATGAGGGAAAATTAGGGTTCAACAAATTTCCCTTTAAATTTTCTAATAGATTCAATTAATTTTTTGTTTTTAATTCGTCTAAACCCTAAAACGACACCGTTTGAGCCCATCTGGAATCCTACTTGTCACTTAACGTGACACTAACCTGTCTGTTAACGGTGTTTGGGGTTGAGGACTAAATTGACCGACGGTGATAAAAGTCAGGGACTAACATGTTAATTAAAATAAGTCAGATACTAAACTGAACGATCAGAAAAAAAATCAGAAACTAAAGTGAGGGTTTACTCAAAAATCATTTCATAATATACCATATTTTCTCCCCGTTACTACAATACTATGAAACATGGTCATAAAAACTAATAATAGCTCATATCAGGTGAGGCACTAAGCAATGTGGCACGGGACGGGAGGTAGTAGAAAGTAAGAACCAAAATGAGGTGCACAATAAAATCGTTGGCGAATGCAATAAAAGCCGTTAGGATACAAATTGGGAAGCAAGTCAAAAATTCCTGTGACACTGATCTAACGTCATTTCACGCTTTCACAGTCAAAATGGCCAAACAGCTACCATGTATCAAGCCAGCACAAAGTGCCCCTCACCTTACGCTATTGGCCTCTTCCCTTATTTTTTAATTTTATAACACTCACCAATGCAAATGGGCAAACTTAAAACAGCGTTAATCACAGGACACCATACATAAACCTCTGTCAAATAAATAAATAAATAAATAAATAAATAAATATATTTATTTCTTTCTTTCTCATAATATAATTAAAAGCAAAAAACAGACAAAGACAGAGAGAGAAGTGGAAAAAAAAGGGCACAGTACTGCATAGGAGAGACAAAACGGTGAGTATTACCAGAAAGAGGAACAAAGAGAAAGTTGAAAATGGCCTTTCACCGGCCTTCCCCAAACCCAAAAACCTCAATGCCTGCAAATACTCCCTACTCCAACCAATCAAATTTTCCATTTTAGACAACAACAACAACGCCCACCCAACCCAATACTCTCTCTCTCTCTCTCTCTAACACAAATCCTGTGAGAGTGAGAGTGAGAGTGAGAGTGAGAGTGAGAGAGAGAGAGAAGCTAGCAAAACAACCCCAAGCCAGACAAATCCTAGAGAGTGAAAGCGGCAAGGCAAAGGCATGGCTATCATTCCTGATTCTGTTTGCAGAAAATGGGTGTCGTGGTGGAGGATGAGGATGACTTTGACATGGTGGTTCTCTCTTCTTCTTCTTCTTCTTCCTTACCATGCAATGACCCTTATGCCCTTCCTCCCAAACAGGTACCTGTTCACCTTCCCTTTGTAAATCCAACCTCGTTTCCCTCCATTCACAGATGAGACATGGACATGGGTAGTACAATGTAGCTCTCAATGTCTCTCCCTCATCTCTTCATTGCGTTCAAAAAGGCAGACAGGATGGAGCCAGGCATAACAACATATATTTATATATATAAAATATATATAATATCTCTTTATATTTTCTTGCCAAAATATAAATTTTGTTTCTTTTTTTGGGGTTTCATCAAAAGCTACTGCAACAACACTTCTTTTCTTTTTTTGGGGTCATTTCATTTTTTTTTTTTTGTGTTTTTCCTTTCCTTTCCTTACCCTTCCTTTTTCTTTGTGGTATCCTGAGATTTAAAGGAAGAGAAAAAAAAGAGGAGCATACAACTCATCATCGATCATGGATTTTGTTATCCCAAACTAGAATGCCAGCCGAGGAAAAAAAGATCACTGTTTGTCCAGGATTTTCTTGATTTATTGACTTTCACATGTATGTATCCTTAAAGTTGTACTCTTTTTTCATTGCTGATGATCACGATGATGATGTATGTATGTTTTTCTCCATTTTTTTAATAGATTAAATTGTTTAATGAGCTCCTTGTTCATTATGATCCCCTCTCTTGTGTTATCAATTTGTGTTCTTTGTTCTCTCTGCATTTTTGCATTGATGCGTTCTGTGTTTTTCTTTTGGGTGTAGAAAAGCTTTCCTTTTTCCTTTTTGGGTTTATTTAATCAATAAGGGGGTTTCTTATATTTGCTGAGGAGTGAGGACCCTAATAGGTTAAATGGTTCCATCCAGCTCTCAGTGTGATTTCAGACCAAGTGAGAAGTCACTGTTTTTTCTGCTGTTTTGTGGGAAATAATGTACCAGAAGAGAGAAAAAAGGGGGAAAAATCATTTGAGCAAATGTGGTCCAAGAATGTCAGGGAGCGAATTGAAATCTTGGGTCACTGTTCCTCCCTTTATGCTTTGTAGCATTTACAGCATGATTTGACTCTAGTGGGGCTTGGTAATGTATGACATTGGTAAATTTGTCTGGTTAGGATTGGCAGTGCATTGATCAATGTGCTTGTTCCTCCTCTTCTTTAGTTTATGAACACAATAGGCCTCCTTATAAAAATAATGCAAGAGCTCTGGAGGAAGATTCACGGGGATACAGTGTTTAGGTCAACGCCTCAAGAAAGAAACTATAAAGAAAGAGGGACCATTCTTTAGCTGCAAATATTTTGAATAGCCAATTACTGTTACTTCCACCTTTTTCATTCGCTTCTGGTCTAATTTGGTATTCTTTAATCTTTAGTAGTTCTTTCTCTTTGTGAATGCATTAGTTAGAGTCCTGTTTATGTTTTTATTCCCCCATTCATTCTTTGTTGAAGCAATTATTTGCATCCTTTGGTAGTTTTTCTGTTTTAGCATAGCGACTTATCTATACTGTCAATTATAGGAATTGACATTATCTCTTCTTATAATTAATGCGCATTCTGTCAAATGTTTGAACACCTGTATATATCATTATCAAACAGGATTTTTCCTGGTTTATTGGGGATTGGGTTAAATTTCCCCTAAGTAAGATACTGTGTTCAACTATAGTTCATGTGCTCCTAAAATTCCTTTCCTTGCTTTTTTATTTTATTTCTTCAACTTTCTTAACTAAAATGTGTCATCATGTAAGTAATCTACCACAGTTTAACAGTCCCCCCTGTCCTTGACTCTCATAATTTGTCTCACTAATTGGTTCTCCTCGTGTTAGTTCTCCTGTGCATGTTAGGTGAGTTGGTTGTGGGTTTGTTTTATTACTGTTAAGGCAGGGAAGCAGCTAGTTCCTATTTTCCAGATAATCTTCACTTTTTTTACTCTGAAACTTTCTATTATGTTCTGAATATTTTAACTGTCTTCAATCTGTATCATAACAAATTGTAAACACAATGGTTTACATGCTGTTGAGTGTTCCTTCCTTGTCCTTGTTCACCTTTGTCTATAAGGTTATTAGGGTGCATCTTCTGACACTGGATGCAGGAGCCCTTCATTAGGCAGAAATTCATAAATTAGGTGGTTAATTTGCTGCATTGAATTAGGACTCTGTGTCCATGCACACTGTATGACAGGCTTCAGCTTTGAAACTGAATGGTCTTGTTTAATTTTTTTTATGGAAAGAAGAGGAGGGGGTGGGGGTTATGAACTTGACCAGCAAATGGATTTCACTAAGAAGGAATTATAATGTCTATGCAGCTCTTAAAGATGATAAATTATTCTTCATACTGCTGGAAAATCTTTTTTCTTTTGAGATTTGAAGCTTCAAATGGGTGCTGTTACTTTGTTTTCTTGTTTACCCCAAAATCACATTACAACTTACAAACATAGATCCAGGTCAACGGTACTCTCACTAGTGTTGGCTTGGATCCACGTTTGTAACATGGTTTTGGGGTTGGGGTAAACCAAACACACTTGGCTGCTGCTACCACCTTCCCGAGTCTCTCATGGATTTGTTATATCCTCTACCCATGGTAATAAACATAATCATTCAGCCTAAGCTTTCTGTTTCAGTTATTACCTTTAGGTTTTCTCCATATACAAAGGGGGAAAGGGGATTAAATTGCTAGAAGTTTTCTTTGTCAGCCAAATAGTTTCAAAACTTTCCTAGTGTCATAGCTTATTTGTTGTGTTTTTGTCTTGTGTCTTTGCTCTTTGGTACACGTGAAAATCTAGTACTTGCAATTTTCTCTATGATTCAATTACCTTGAAACTTGATTGTTTATCTATGCAAAGCATATAATATCTGATCCTCCTCCGCTATTTAATAGTAGTTTATATGATACTATTTGCCCACTACCTTGTTCCATTAAAATTTAGCAACTTTTCTCAAACAGAAAAAAAGCAGCAAATTGGCACTTGTGATCTGACCTCGATATAATTATTAGTTTAGTGATATGGCACATGGAAATGAATGCAGCATGTGTGAGTTCCGGTCATGTAATAATATTGTGTGCTGTCCTTAGAGTGGAGGGCTTGCCGTCCCTTGACAGGGTTCTTTTTTCTGGTTTTGAATTAAATATGATGTTGAAGGAGCGAATGAGATGAGGTCTCATTTTCGCCAGGTGAGCTCAAATTTTTCTCCTTGTATGGTCAATGTCATGTGAGTGAGCCCTCTTTGTTTCGGCCTTTGGGCGTTGCTAGTAGTAGTAGTATAGGATCCACAATTATGGGCCGGTTCAATGCCCCACCCCCTTAAAAAAACTGGATGCTACGCTTCAAATCTCACAGTCTGTAACTTAGGCCTGCTGAAGTGAACACTTAAAACATTTATTAAGTTCCGACCAAAAAAAAAACATTTATTAATGTTTGGTTTGACGCTGAAACTTATAAAACTCAAGTTTGGATTCCATAAAGCAACTATTTCTAACGTTGAAGACGTGAGTTTACTACCTTTTAACGTTAAACCAAACATTCTCTTACATTATAGTAGAAGTGATTTTGAAAGAATTGTATTGAAAGAAATTATTTAAGAAATTTGATATTGAAAAAATATATATTTGAAAATTGATTTTCAACAAATGATTTTGTTTTTTTAATGAAGTTGTTCCCGGGCAAGATCAGTACCACTACCATCAGAAATAATTGCCGACTCACTAGGGACCTGATTCTTTCCATCAAGATTGGGATTCTAAACAACAACAGAAGTCCATGGTTGAGAAGATTGATCTTTCTTAGCACTAGCATTATTTAAATCCTAAGAAACTTTTGGCTTGGAGCAAGACTTTGTCACATGTCCACATGTTCCACAGTTTCCACAAATAAAATGAAGACTCTCATGTTCTACATGGTACCAGTGACCTTGAAGCCAAACCTTTCTAATGACAGGCTCATTCAAATCTACTTCAACACAAACTCTAGCAAAATATCCCCTGGACACATTAAGAGTTGTACAATCAACTTTCATTGATCTACCTACAGTTGTTGCCTTCGCTAGAAGGATACTTTCACTGTAGTATTCAAGACCCAAACTGGGAAAATGAATCCAAACCATTGTGGAATCAATGGAAACATAAGAGGAAACAAACCAGGTGTCTAGACCCTAACGGAGAGATGATGATCGAAAACCACTAATCATCTTATTTCGATCATCTTCAAGATCAAATTTAGCTACAAAATACCTATTGCCCACATCTAATAGCTCAAAACCACCAACTAAACTCCATACCTTTTTGAGTTTTTCTTTCATGGTTAGGTAACCCACATTCTTTCCCAGTAACTTGATTATAATTGCTTCAGTCCATGGATGCCACAAAGTCTCGAGCATAGAGTCTACAACATAACATTTAGGCTTAATGCGATTTCCATCTTCAAATTCAATATGGAACAATTTATTTCCAATTAGATCAACATTTTCCCTCGTTTGGATCACTTCTTGATTCCCCAAGAGCTTATTGCGAAACGAAATGCTTTGTCGTGGATGATGTTCCATCTCATCCGGTGGTTTATGATACATAGGAGTGTCTTCAGAGAGCACCATTAGTGAAACTACTTATTTTTTCACATTTATTTAAAAATTAATCTTATAAAATATAAATAAACCCGTGCAGGGGACTCTACTCGTTTAACTTACCAACTTAGGATTACTTAAGTTTAGTTATTTCTTAACCGACCGTAAAAGTTACGTTGACTGTTTTTTATTGACTAGTGGTGGGCCAATCTTTATGAGTTGAATTAGTACACGCGACAAATCTATTTGTGAATTAAATTATCTTCATTAAATATTTACGCATTAAATTATCTTCATTAAATTTCTATTAAGGATATTAGATTTGATATTTATTGACATTTTTAGGTCTGTGATTGAGAATCCTTATGAACATAATTGTCGGTTTAATCATGTGGTGATTGAAGGTGGTGGTTAGGTTACTAGGTAGGGTCTTTCTAAGAGTAACCCTAACCTAGCAAGTAAATTCTGTCTGGGGTCAATATTCACTTCCACTGCGACCAACCTCTTTTTGGTATATAATATTTATTAACAGTAACACTGTAATTAAAATTAATAAAAAATAATTATAAAAATATAATTTTTTTTGTGCGAAAAGGATGAATATGTTGGACTTAAGCTACATTGGAAGATACAAGTTGATCATCACGTCTCTCATATATTAAGGAGTTTTGGTTTTGTTGTAGGAAGTAGAAATTTTATATTTCAATTCATTTTGCAGTGCCAAACAAGTTTCAATAGATGTGACACTTGTATTGTTTGTTTTTAGCTTTAGGCAATTAATATGTGTTTGTTGATTGATCTTTACTTTGATTGTAATCATATAAGTTGAACTCATGATTTTGTTTTCAAGTTTGGATAGCTTGGATGGTAAATTACTCAACCAAGTATTGATTTGCCATTGGTATAATCGATTACTTTAGTTGGTAATTGACCCTAAGTTGAATCAAAACTGAAAACGACATGATTTCAAGTACAGGAACGAAAATAATCGATTACCTAATAAAGATAATGGATTACCACTGCACCTGGTAAAAGATAAAAATAGGTGCTCACTGGTTTAATCGATTACCATATGTAGTAATCGATTACCCCTGCTTCCTGTGATGAGTTCTATGAACAAAACGTTCTGGTTTAATGATTACTCACTAAGTTAATCGATTACCACAGATTCTGCAGAAAAACTGGACGTTTTTAACTGTTTTTAAACTGTTTTCTAACTAACTTATGAATCTCTATAAGCAATATATATATATATATGTAAATTTCGAAAAAGCAAGGTGTTATCGTTCTAAACTTAGTTTTCTATAATTGTTTTTGATTTGTATTGTCTCTTGAATAGGGATTTCATAGAGAAGTACATTGTGTGATATCTCAAGAACAGGGTGTTCATTGAGATTGTTTGTGAAATCTTGTGACGGGGTGTCATAAGTAAGGTTCTTGTTCGAGTGACGGGGTGTGACGGATGAACATGCTCTTGTGGGGCGCAAGAGTCAAACCTTTTGTTTGTTAGAAAGTCTTTCTTTAGGATTGAGTGTGCATGGTGTTTGTAATCAATTCTATAGTGAAAGCTGATTTAGTGGTGTGCTAGATCAAAACTAGATGTAGGTCCCTTTTTGTGGATGAACCAGTATAAATCATTGTGTAATCTTCTCTATTCCTACTCTATCTTGTATTGAGATTCTTTGTTATATGGATATGGTTCTTGATTAGTAAAATAACTGAAAGTTGTTTAGAAAAATTGATTGATTTCTAATATATTGATTTGTATATTGAAAGTTAAATCATTAACCTTGTGGAATCAATCTTGATAATCAATTACTTACTGTTTTCCAAATTGGTAATCAATTATGCACTGAATTGGTAATCAATTACCTACTGCAATATCTTTGATCCGCTGCACATATCTCTTGATTTCAAACTCTGATAAATTGATATTTGAAAATATATTTGAAAGAATTTTTAAGGCAGTTTTTGAAGGGAAAAACGAATTTTAAAAGTTAACAAAGCAAATAATTTTTTGAGTGAATCTATTCAACCCCCTTCTAGATTCCCTCTGGGACCAACAAAATATAGTGTTGTCATGTAGTCCAGGCCTCGAATGCAAAACTTTAGTGTATAAAAATATAATAATATATAATATATGTGGAGTTTAGTTATTTCTTAACCCACTACAAAAGTTAGGTTGACTATTTTTTCATTAACTAGTGGTGGCCCAATCTTTATGAGTCGAATTAATACACGCAACAAATCTATTTGCGCATTAAATTATCTTCATTAAATATTTGTGCATGTAAGAATGCTTACATATAATTTTTTATTCATTTAAGATTTGATGTGAATAATCATTGTGTTAAATTAACATCACATTATTTAACAACTAAATTGATTAAATTAATTCAACATTCACGAAAAGTTATAAACAAGGTAAGTTTGACAATATTCACTTCTAGAGTACTCAATCCCCACTCTTTTCTTTATATAATTTTCAAAAAATTTATCTTTTAAACATTTTTCATTCAATTTATATTTTTAAAATTTAAATATGAAAGTAGAGGTCGGTGTACAAACCGACACAACCTGGTTCAGATAGGTCCACATTAGCCCACGGACTAAACAAGCCACCTTGCATAAGCCCACATTAAACGGGCCCATATTCCATCAACTTGCATAAGCTCATGAGTTAAACAGATTAGCTCGTGAGTCGATCCATAATGATTTTTTTATTTTCAATTGTTGTATTTTTTATTTATATTTTTTTTTATAAAAATTTTAAATTTATTTAAAAATATTGATTTTTTATTTTCATGTGGATAAATGGATTGACCTGCAAACTCACGATGCAAACTTATTTAACTTAAAAATTATGTATGTTAACTCGAATAAGCCCACAATTAAACGGGTTAGAAATTGTCGTGTGAGTTACAAGTTATGTAGGCCGATTCACGAACTACAACCCATGCCCAACTCTAAATGCAGGAGATACCTACTAGTTTTAAAATAATTTATGGTTCAATTTCCATGGAAATTTAAGGTGCCATTTATTTTGAGAAAACATTTTTTGTTTCCATTTCTTTTTATGAGTTTATATTATAAAAACGCTTTCAGTTTTGATTATTAAAAACATCACATTGTTGTCATTTTGTTTCTTATCTTAAAAGTTTTATATAAAAAATAATGAAAGCAACTTTGTATTGATTTATTTGTTTCAAGTACAAAAATCTAAGACATGAAATGAAATAGAAAAAACAATTTAACATTTTTTTCAATTTAAATTAAAACACAAGAAATGAAAGTAGAAAATATATTTTCAAAGTAAACGCCCCTAGTGGGTGGCTTGATTTCAAAAATATTTTTGTTTCCATTTCTTGTTTTTTTAGTTTTAAATACAAAAGTATTTTTGGTTTTGATTATAAAAATATCATATTGTATTCATTTTGTTTCTTGTCTTCACAATTTTGTATAAAAAAATGGTAAAAATAACTTTGTATCGGTTTTTATATCTAAAAAAACTCAGAAACATGAAATAGAATGAAAAAAATAAGTTTATATTTTTTGTAATTAAAACTAAAAAAATAATAAATGTAAGAATGTATTATGAAAATAAATGACCCCTAAAATTTTCATCATTCATCGTAGGAATGAAAAGTAAGAAAAATATGGATAAATTACTTTCTTATGAACTAATAATACCCAACAATAATGATTTAAAACTTACACTCTAAAAGAGCCGGAAAAATGAGACAATCGAACCACTAAACCCTAAACCCTAAATTTTTTACGGTTGATGTGTTGAACACTCATAGGTACAAATTTTTTATGATTGATGTGTTGAACACTCATAATCAGTTTCATTTGTGCGGGTCATTATCTGAATTTTGAGCTCAATATTTTGCATATATGTATATGTTCTTTCGGTGGGCTTGTATAACTGAATTAATTACTTCTAAAGTTAATGTCTTTTATCCCTTTTCAGCACCAAATTGTTGATCTCCCGTGTCTCTATGGTTTTTTTTTTCATTTCTCTTCTTCTGGGTTTTCTTTGGTTTCTTTCCCTTCGACATTCTTGTAACGTGTTCCTCGTAAGTGGCTTGCAGGAGTATTAAGTGATTTGTGCCTTGATGATCTCCTTGTAACGTGTTCCACCAAATAATTTGGCTTTGATTAGGACCTTATTAATTTGCCTTTTTCTTTGACAGGAGTGAGTGTGCTCATAATCCTTGCCAATTCTTATTGAATGACGAAGTTTATTAATTTTGTGAAAATATAATTTTTATAACTTTTAATGAGCCATACTTTTGAATAAATTAAGTTTAACTGAGTTGGCTCGCACAAGTTCGTTATCCGTATAGGGCCGACTCAAACTTTAATTTTACAGGACTGGTTTTTTTTTCCGAATTTTTTGTCCGGTTTTTTAGCCCTAAACATATATATTCCTAAACTCGTTGTCCCAATAACACTACCAAATACGTTGAAACAAATATACTTCCTTGTTGAAAAAAAAACACATTTATACTTTCCTCGGAATAAGTTTTTTTCACTAAAAAGTTGATTTTGAAAAATCAAAACAAATGTCATGTGTAATATTTTTTGGTGACTACAGGGGGCTAAATGCCCAAATGAAAAGAAAAACAAATCAAAATCCTCTAGGAAAGGAAACAAAGGCTATATCAGCCAGGACCAAATGAGAAATATGCGTTGGGATATCATCCAGAATCTGGAAAATCATGAGTTCATTCATGCACACACTGGACAACTTGCATCTGCAGTCAAATTTCTCTTAGCACTAGCTAAATTGGTGAGAAGACCATTTGAAAGAATACGCCAAAGCAGAAGTTTCATCCTTTCTGGACCTTTCCATCTCCAGATACATTTGTATATTTTGTCCATAGATGATTGAGGGACCTGTGACAGGTAATTGTAAGCTGAAGCAAGAGAAAAATTACCATCATTTGTGAAGGCCCAAGCTACTGAGTCATCCACATCCCTTAGGACTGGAGGGAGAAGAGTAAGGATTTTATTAACAGAATCAGGTTGCAACATTCTTCTAAGCTTAGCTTCCTTCCAAACTCTTGTTTCTGTAACAAACTCCGAAACAGTGGGATAATTATGATCCAACATAGTTGGACTAGTTGCATTATGATACAAAGCTCCCTCATTTGGAACTCAATGGTGGTATAAAAAATCAATACTCTTCTCATTTCCTAATTGCCATTGAAGATTAGCTTGGACATGATTCCAATAATTACAAACTCCATGCCACAGATTAGATTCCTTACCCCTGCTAGCAACCAGATGAATAAGGTTAGAGCCACACTTGTATTTGCCTCTAAGAACTCTTGCCTTGAGGGAGTCCTTCTGCACACACAATCTCCACTGAATCCTCATCATACATGCTTTATTAGTGAGATGAGAGTGCCTCAAACCAAGACCCCCTGCTGTCTTGGGGAGACAGATTTTCTCCCAAGACACAAGATGGATTTTCCTTTGATTATGAGAGTCACTCCAAAAGAAATATCTACAAATCCGATCCAAAGAGTAACAAATGCTTTTAGGAAGGTAAACAAATTGCATTACATATGAAGGTAAGGCTTGCAACACATACTTGGTAAGAGTTAGGCGCCTCACTAAGACAGATTCTTGGCCTTCCATGAACTCATCCTTTTCGCAGCCTTATCCAGAACATACTGAAAGTGTTTTTTTTTCGAAGTTATGGATTGGAATAAAGGAATACCCAAGTACTTTCCCAGGTCATCAGTACGTTGAAATCCAAGAGCTGAGCTTATTTCTTCTCTTACATTCCAGTGCACATTCCAGGAAAAGAAGATTATGGTTTTGTCCTTATTGATGTTTTGCTCCAAGCTCAAGCAAAACACGTCTAGACAGGCTTGAATGATTTCCACTTGCTCCATTTGAGCTTCTGCAAATAAAACAAGATCGTCAGCAAATAGGTGAGAAAGTTTAAGCCCACCTCTAAAGAGTTGAATATTATTCCAAAATCCATTATCTACTGCTGCATTTATTAGATGAGAGAGACGCTACATGCAAAGCACAAACATATAGGGGGATAACGAATCCCCCTAGAGGACTCCTCTAGCCGGATTGAAACAAGGACGAGATTCTCCATTCCATAAGACACGCATAGAAGCAGGGGAAATACAATGGTTTATCAAATCAGTCATCATGGGGGGACCCCAATCTCAACAAGAGTTTCATGTACAAACTCCCACTTTAATTTGTCATATGCTTTCTCAAGGTCAATCTTATAGCCATTAGGCTCTTGCCACCTATTTTGTTTCTCATAGTGTGAATAACCTCTTAAGTGATGATTATGTTATCCCTACTCTGTCTATGACGGACGAAGTTGCATTGAGTGGGAGCAACTAAGCGCTCCATAACATTTTTCAATCTGTTAGCCAAAATCTTAGAAATAATTTTGTAAGAAACGTTACATAAAGAAATAGGTCTAAGTTGTTTTAAGTAATTAACATTATCAACTTTTGGGATAAGAGAGATAAGAGTATCATTTACATCCTTTATAAGTGATGCATTTAGAAAGACCTGTTTAACCCAATCACACAAGGTTGGGCCCACTGTTTTCCATTAACTCTGTTAAAAAGTAGCATGGAATCCATCACACCCAGGGGCCTTGAACCCCTTCATACTAAATAAAGCTCTATGAATTTCTTCATTGCTGACATTAGTAGCTAAACGATTGATCTGGTTGTGAGAGAGATCCGGGAAATGACTAGAGAAGCAAAAAGGAACAAAAATATCATCCACGTGAAAAGCATTTTTAAAATAATTAGTAACCATATTTTCGAGAAGAGATCGATCAGTTACCCAATTACCAGAGGAGTCTTGCGGAGCTTCTAATTTATTTTTCCTTCGGCGGATGACTGTGGAAGCATAGAAATACTTGGTATTTCTGTCTCCATGAAAGAGCCATGGAAGTCTAGCTTTTTGGAACCATAGGAGCTCTTCCTCGTAAAGAACAGTTTCATATTCTCTCCAGAGGTCACATTCCAATTTGTCAAAAAGGGGGTTGGAGCTGCTGTTACGGGCACGAGAGATACCAAGCAGACGACGCATCAACTTTTTCTTCCTAGTGAATATATGACCAAACACTTCCTTATTCCAAATCTGAAGGGAAGCTTAAAGTTGGTTGATATTAGCACGAAAATTAAGACTAGGGATCCACTCTTTGTGCACCACCTCACTAAATTCCGGGTGAGTGAGCCAAGCCCCTAAGAATCTAAAGGGTCTTCTTTGTCTATTAATAAAACTATTGGAATTAAAGCACATGAGGATAGGGCAGTGGTCAGACCCAAAAAATGGCAAGCGGCCCACATTTGCATCCTCAAACAACATACGCCAATCCAGGCTGAAAAGAGCACAATCAAGTCTCTGCCTTAGCGATCCACGTTTCCAAGTAAAAGGCTCACATGTGAAGCCCTCATCAATAAGTTGACAAGCGTTAAGTACTTCATGGAAACGACCTAAGTCTCTAGATAAAGGCTAATTGGCTCTCCATATCTTCTTTGATGAGTGAAGAATAGAGTTGAAATCACCAATAACAATCCAAGGGCCTTGCACCTCTTCATGAAATGAAACAAGCTCACCCCAAAGTAAACGCCTAGAGAGTTATTGGGGGCTACCATAACAAACAGAGAGAAACTAATGAAAATCTTGACCTTTAGATACATGAAAATGGATCACCTGATTTGTATATCTGATTACATCCATGATCCAAATAGCAAGATCCCAGAAACACCAAATCCCACCAGAAAAACCAACCCCATCAGAGACGGCGATTTTGTTGAACCCAGGTTTGTTAGATAGAACTTTAGCATAAGAGCCCTACACGTGAGTTTCTAAAAGAGCTAAAAAACAACATTAAAATTAGTAATCATATCTTTTAAAAGGCCAGGAATTCCTTTTCGCTTAGCCCCTCTACAGTTCCAAACACTTAAATTCATAAAAAAAGAATTAAGAAGAATTAGAAGTAGCCTGATTGGCATGAGAATTCATGTGCTCATCAACACCAACAAGAAGCATGTCGCAGTCTGTTGTGATTTTTTGAGACGGTGGTTGTGTTGGTCTTGGATCATGTGGAGTGGGTGAAAATTTTTGAAGAAATCTCAACTTATCCTTTCCTGGACCGAATACATGAGTACCCGACAGAAGTAAGGATTCCTCGCTCTGGATCTGATCTTGAATCTAACGCATAACCTGGCACACTAGCTGATGATCCTTATGATCTGCAAGTTTGGGTTAAGAAAGCTTTTCACTCTCAGGTTGTTGAGGCGGTGATTGGCATGGAGGCGCCACTCCACTAGACTTTCCTTTTGCGGGTGTTGGAGTTTTAACTATTTGTTTAGAAGCCTGGGTTCTAGCACCATGTTGGGGATTCTTGCCTTCCAGAGGATTATGGACTCGAGAAGAAGAGATGGTGTAGAAACCACAGGAAACACTAGAGGGGGGTTGAATAGTGTTTTATAATTTTCAAACTGATTCTGGAAAACCTTTAACAAGCAGAACTTTTCACAAAGAGTTTTAGCAACTTGCTGAAACTGGAAGTTTTAGTACTTCCTGAAGTAACTTCAACAGGTCCAATAAAACAGTTTTGCAAACTTGTTTTTCAATAAGTTTAGTTTGTTTTTCAGTTTCAACGTTATAAAGCAATGTACTCAAAACCCTACAAGTTAGAATAAACCAAATATAAAGAGATAAGGGTAAGAGAAAACATAGCCAAAGATTTATACTGGTTCACTCACTTCCACTGTGAGCTATGTCCAGTCCCAAAGCCAAACTAGCAATGGATTTTCCACTGTCTGAACAGATACAAGTATTCTTTCACAGTCAAGCCTCTTCAGGCTCTAAACCCAAGTATTGTTTTACAGACAAGCCACTCCAGGCTCAAACCCAAGTATTGTTTAAACACCAAGCGTCTCCAGGCTCAAACAGAAAACTGTTTATGAAAAAGATTGCTTAAGCTTTGAAACTACACAAGTTTAAAACTTAAACTGAGTAAGATGTACAAGCAACTGAGTATAACTCAGGATAAGAAAGTTGTGTACAAATGAAATATGATGAAAATATTTCTCAGAGAATTTTTGCAGCAATTCAGTAGATTGGTTCGTTCTTATTTTTCTTCTCTACATGAGGTCTTGTATTTATATAAAGAGAGATCTTTAGACCGGTTAGACTTCTCTTAAAATCCCGTTGTGAAATAGCCTTCTTCCCATTGAGACACAAACTCTAATAGCTTGTAGCAGCAGGCACAGCAGGAGTAGGTGTTAGCAGCGCTGACTTTACTTTTCTGAGTAAGGTGTACTTTTGTAGCAGGAACTACCTTTTTGGTGAACAGTGATTTGAAATATACCAAAAAGTTTCTGTTTTGCCTTTCCAAAAGAAGTGAAGTGCAGACAGCTGGCAGAAAGCTATGAAAGACTTGAGTCTTCAAAAGGGATCATCAGAGAAACTTATTTCCAAGAAGGTACAATTTTCAGTACAAAGTTTCTCGACTTTAGAAGGTTCACAAGCTTTGTAACATCCCAAAATTTAGAAATATAGAATTATAATTAAAATACGTATAATTATTCTGATAACGTTAGTTGTAAAAATAGAAGTTTTATAATAATAATAGTAAATATTAATAGAACAGTATTTATGATATAATAATAATATAATATTATAAACATTAGGAGAGACGTCAGATTATTAAGATTGCAATTAAAATTAACTGTTGTAAATATAGTAATTATTATATTAATGTAATAATATCAAGATTAATAATGATAATCTTATGAGAGAGATATGCTTTAGTATTTTAATTTAGGATTGGATATTAAAATAGGAATAATGAGATCACAATGATTAAAGACAAGGATAAATAACAAATTTAGGATAAGGTTTAATTATAAGATTTGAAGTTGAGTGTAGATGGATAAGGATTCTGTAACATCCTAATAATTTCTAAAATAAATGAATAAATAAAATACTATAAGATTTATGTAGAAATGATAATAATATTATTATATTTATTATTATGTTTCAGAAAAAGTATTATTTAATTAAAAAGGGAGACGAGTGGGTCGGAGTAGGCCCAACCCAGTTAGATATTTAAATAGGGGGTCATCTATTTCTCCCTAACCTTCTTTAAAACGTCAGATAACCAACTCCAGGGAAGAGAGAAGCGACTCTACAAGGGAGAGGTGCAGAAGTGTAGAATCGTCGGAAAAATCCTGCCTTTCATCTTTGAACATCATCTCTAAGGTACAGGGGGGAAGGGGTGCGACTATATGTGTATACTGGAGTGCTTGGGTAGTGAGAGCAACCATAAGTCCCTCTAGGATCTCTAATCTTTGAATCTGAAGGATGATTTATATGTTTATGTTGAAATTGTTCTGTTTGTTGTTGATTGGTATGTTTTGATGTTATGTTCTTGATGTGTTGGATGATGAAAGCGAGATTGTCGAAAAACGGTCAAATTAGGATTTGGGAGTGAGATCTCATAATTGATCGATTGTTGATTTAATGGTAATCCATAGGAATAATTGATGTTTTCAGCGGTAAAAACGTGCTTAAACAAGTTAGGAACTTAAAGAATTGAGTAGAGATTTAAGAAGGGGGGTTAAAAGGGGCAAAAACGCAGGTGCAATCGCGTTCTGCGACACTTACGCTTCACCTGCGCTGAGCGCAGGATGGAGCGTAGCTCTCTGGAACTTGCGCTGAGCGCAAAGTGAAGCGTAGCTCTCTGGAACCTGCGCTTCACTTGCGCTGAGCGCAGAGTGAAGCGCAGCACGCAGATCAGCTTTTAAATACAATTTCAACAGATTCCTTCCAAAATTCAGATAGCTTTCCTTAAAAACGTGAAATTGAGATGGATGTTTATTTAATATATGAATTATTTTATGGAATTGATGAGATTAAATTGGATGTATAGAGTGCATTAACTGTGTTATGAAGTATTGTTTATGTGATGTGGTGATTATTTTTTATATGATGGTATTTATTTAAAGTGTGAATCGTTTGTGAAATTGATTGATTAAATCGGGTGTTCAATGTGCCTTAATTGTGGCATGACATATTATTGAGTGATTATTCCATGTGAATATTCTATGTTTATAATATTCGTGATGTGATGTGGAGTGATTAGAGTAGAGGAGATTGCATGAGAAATATGTGAAATGACGTTGATGCATTGAGCATGAGCATATGATGTATGAGACACATGAGATACATGAGTAGCCAGACGTGACTAAAAATACCCTAGCCCAAGGAGGGGGCGACGAGCAGGGTGGAGACCATGATGGGAGACATTCGATGCATGACTACAAGAGGGAGTGTTTTACAATGCGACTCACCAAGCCCATAAGAGGTGGGTGACGGTGGGAGGGAGCGGGTGTCTTTGTACAGGCCCATAGAGAGGGTGCAACCTATCGGCCAAGAGGGCATTTAATGGTAGGGCCATCATTGGTAACAACTAAGGGAATTGATGAGGTGCGCCCATTGTGCGGAGTTCCAAATCATGACTCTTAGGAAGAGGTATTGTGCATGAGCATAGAGTGAGCATACTCATCATTTATGATTGTGTGAGAAGTGTGAAACTATAATTGTGTGAACCTAATGTGTGGAATGTAAAAAGTGTGGATTGAGATAAATGATGTTGTGTATGGTGATGGGTGGGAATAAGGGTAGCCTTCTGTACTGCATGTATATGTTTATAGTCCATTCCTCACCGTACACTCTTTGTGGTTTTCTTAGGTGATGAAGAGGGCACTCAAAGTGCTGAATTTTGAAGGGACGGGGTCTCGCTCTGATATGTGTGACATCGGGGCTTAGTAATTAGGAGTTTATTTCCTTTTATTTGTTGTTCAAAGATTTGGAAAATTATTTCTAAGGGTCTTACATGGCCAAGTTATGTCTTTACTATGTTGAAAATTTAGTTTCTTGAAAACCTTAGTTTTATTCTTTTATGTAGACAACTTTTGACTTGGAAAGAGTATTTATTTAAAAGAGGATTTGTGAACCTTTTTACCTCAGCATTGACTGTAATTTTCTTGATAATTTAACTTGATAATTGTATTATTATTTGGGATAGAAAAGTGTCACAAGCTTCAGCAGGACCTGATCCTTTAGCAAGTTCCTCCACTTCAGAAGGTTGCACCACATCAGAGGGTTGCATAACTTCAGAGAGTAGCCCCTTCAGAAGGTTGCTGAAACACAAAGAAATCCTTTAAGAGAATCTGTTCTTTCTTAATCACATTTGTTAATCATTAAAACTCATGATTATGAGACTTAAAGCATTATTAATTTCTTAATATTATTTTTGAGACTCAACAGATGAGAGGTTTTGTCAATTGGCTAGACGCTGGGTGACTAGGAGGGTTCTTAGCCGAGCTGGAGAGTGGACAATTTGTAGATTCTTTCTCAAGGATTTGAAGCCTAGATCCACATTGCTGATCTTGGACAGGATCTTCTTCACGAGTCAGCGAATCTTGGGCCTTAATAGTCCTCTTATTTCTCGGGCGTTTTTGTAGAAACACAGGAAAACACTAGAAGGGGGGTTGAATAGTGTTTTTATAAAACCTTAACATTTTCTGGAAAACTTTTCGTGAAAAACCGAGTTTCTGAAAATTTCAGATAGCTGAGAAGTTATCCGAAGTTTTCCTGCTGTCTGAAGTATTTTTAGACAGTGTAAAAATAAGTTTTCAGAAAGATATTTTTACGCTCAGTTTTTATAAAGACAGATTCAATTCCCTTTAATGTTAGTTTAAAAACTGAAATGAACAAGTTAAGGGATAGAAATACTCAGCCAGAAATTTATCCTGGTTCGTTCACAATCTTAGTGAGCTACATCCAGTCCCAGTACCAACTAGCAGCTGGATTTCTCCACTAATCTCAATTGATCACAAGTAGTCTTTTACAAACAAGCCTCTCCAGGCTCAACACCCAAATATTGTTTTACAGACAAACCTCTCCAGGCTCAAACCCAAGTATTGTTTTACAGACAAGTCTTTTCAGGCTCAAACATAATCCGATGTTTAAAAAGAAAAGGTTTAAGCTTAGGAACTACAATCCGGTTCTTAGCTTAAACACAAGTTTGTACAAGTAACTGAGTAGAACTCATGATATGAAAGTTGTGTACAAATCAATGAAAAAAAATCAGTTTTATTTTCCTAAGAAAACTTTGGCAGTGTAAGAGCTTCTGAATTTTGCACGTAAAGAATTCTTGTAAAAATTTTTGTCAACTTTGAATCTTCAGTGAAGCTCTATTTATAAGCAACAGGTGAGGTCCGTGAAAGACATCTGTTGTGAGATAGCATTAAATGCTATTAAATTCGTTGTGAAATGTCTTCTGACACAGTACAAGGTTGCAGTACTGCTCCGACCTCTACAAAAATTGTGCTGCAGAACTTTCCTTATTTGTGTATGTAATTCAAACATGATGAAAAGCTCTGTTCTGCTTGACTCAAAATGGTATTCTGAAAGAGTGCTGGAGAAGGAGCAGAAAGGTATTCAGTCAAACTGAGGTCCACGTCAGATATCTTCAGAGGGCTTCACTCTTCAGATAGTTTCAGTCTTCAGACAATCTAATGTCTTCGGATAGCTCCTTCTTCAGAAAGCTTGACCCTTCAGATGACTTCACTTCTTCAAACAGTCTTGCCACATCAGATGGCTTCACTTCTTCAGACAGTTTGCCACCCCATAAAGCTTTAAAACTTTAAAAGGCCAACTTTACTGAAATCAGAATAAACTATTAGTATCATAAGCAGTTTTGCATAGTGTTAATAACTAAATTTGTAGTCATTAAAACACTGAAGATGAATTAGTTCTCTTTAGAAATTTTTAACAATTTCTTGAGACTCAACATTTTTTGCTATCATCCAGGGCCCAAACTGCGTACCCTCATGGACCAACTCAGTCATCCAGATACTTGCTTTGGGTTGTGACAAGATGAACCTTTTTGTTGATCAAGATGGAAATCAGTTGCCCTGGGCCAGGAGGCTCTTCAACCATTGTCGTTGTGCCATCAATAGTTTCTTGCGCCACAGATGCTTCTGGAGCTTGAATTGAGGGTTCTGGACAGTTCTGGGTTTTGTGGCCATACATACCACACTTGAAACAGATTAAATGCAATCCTTCATACTCAAGGTGGAGAATTTGATCAAAATATTGGATCAAAGGGACTAATTGCCTTCCTAAATCAATTTCAACGCAGATACGGGCAAACTTGCCTCGAAAATGAAGGGATGTCAGATTATCAATTTTCAACATTGCTCCAAGTGTCATACCTACACGCCATAAGAATCTATGATTGTATAACTCGATGGGGAGATTCAGAATTCTTATCCAAACTGCAATTTTCTGGACAACCTTGGGTGTTGTTAGAAATAATGGTCTCCATCGTTGAACTATCAAGTAGTGATCTGAGATCATCCACGTCCCTTCAAACAAGACATGATTGTAATCTTCCGCATTTGAAAACTGCACCAGGTAGTAATCTTGTGGCATGACGATGATTTGGAATTTTCCTTTCAATTGCCACATACGTCTAACTCTAGTCTCAAGAAACAGGAAAGAAATCTTCTTTCCCACTAACTTAACAATTAAGGAGCCTTTCCAAGGGGCACACCATTCAACAAATTCATCTTTGGATATTGCTATCTTCGGGGCAAGGGTTAAAAGTGCCTTCCACATGATCGTCAGATTGGTGATGCCAGCGATCCTCAGGATATCCCTCCTCAGGGCAGTCATAACCTTCATACTCTTAATGAAAGGATTTCAAGAGGGTTTCTCTGTAAGAAACCGTACCTGGAGACGTAGAAGGGGTACATTGCTCCTCTTCCTTAAAGGAATTTGCTTCTTCGTTGTCCTCAGCTTCTGCTGACGCCTTGGTCTTTACCTTCTTTGTGCTTCGTTGACATGGATCTTCAATTTTCTTGAGTTTGAGAGAACCCAATCTTGGAGAATTCATCAGCGCTCGATAGTTGTTATTGTCATGTGTAATATACAATCACATTTGAGTTAAATATATTTTTAGTCGTTAAAATGTAGTTAAGATTTAGTTTTAATCCTTATAATTTAAAACTGGTAATTTTGGTCCTTCAAAAATTGAAAAAACATCAATTTAGTCCTTATTGCATAATTGTACTACAGATTTTGCTACGGATTAACTATGAATTTTTTCCGATAAGAACTGAATTTGTGTATTTTCAATTTTTAAAGAACTAAAACCACCGATTTTAAATTACAAGGACTAAAACTAAATCTCGACTATATTTTAGGGACCAAAACTATATTTAACCCATCTTATTTTATTAATCATTTTCGATTTAAATTTGACAGGCAATGATAATTTTTTTTTTCAATTTAGCGTCTTAAACAGTATTATTAAACCCGGACTGGACCGGAAACCGGACCCACGGCCGGTTCGGTCACAGGTACAGACCAGTTATGCGTTTGACTCGGTTGAGAACCGGTCAAACCCGCTAAACCGGTCATAACTCGCTATGGATCAACCAGGATCAAAGTCCACTGGCCCAGTGCGCGCATCCTGCAAGGACATCTTTACTAAAAAAATTAGTGAACATCCAAGAGTGGGAGTCCAACCTTGCTCCCCTTCATGCTGAGCAAACAACTCCACCACCAGACCCCCTGATGCTCCTCGTGATATACTCCATTTGAACTCATTTATAAGCAAAAATAACCATATTTATACTTATTAAGAAAGTTAGTTAAATGTTAAATCTTAATCCATACAAATTAAATTAAATTACTATGGTACAATTAATAAGTAATATAAACACTTACTTTTATATTAAAAGTATATATTTCATAAATATATATTTTTATTAATATATTTTAATATATTTCTAGTTTAACCGGTTCAACCAGTGAGCCGGTGGTTGAACCGGTTACCCATTGACTCAGTACCCTAACCGAGTCAATGACCGGTCCGAGTTTAATAACATTGGTGTTAAGTGTATTAATATCATAACTCTATGATTTATCAAAAAAGAAACATCATAATCCTATAGTGTATCGCCGTTTTTTTGTCCGAATAAAATGCAAATAATTGATTTTTTTATTTATTTTAACAAATGGTTGGAGTTGATGATACATGTAATGTAACAAATATGCAAGCTTCATAATTGTCTACATTAATTGAACTCAGTGTATAGTTTGCGTGACATCTTATCTTATTCTACACAAATAATATAAAATTCATGAAAAATATCTTGATCCTTGATATAACTTGGAAGTAGTTGTCCCAGGGTTATTATAGGTGACAGTTGTCCCATTGAATTGCGCTGCGTCTTTAGACAAACCCAAACGTTTTATCTTCTATAAAGTCTTTTTATTTTTTTTTATATAAAGAAAATATATATTTTTGATAATATATAAATTATTTTAGTTGTGTCATTATTATACTACTGATATACTATCAAACATTAGAGACGAATAGAGAACTGTTATCATTATAACATGCAATCATCATCATAATAATTTATAAAATCAACAATTTAGCAGAAAAATGAAAAATAGATGTAAATAAGTTTTTTTTTGTTGAGAATACTAAAAATAAAATATTTTTTTTATGAAAAAAGGTATTTATTTATAATATAAAAAATATAAAAGTCCATTAAATATTTTTTTAAAAAAATTTATTTTAGTATTCATTTTAAAACTCATCAAAACTAGGGGCCCGCAATGTAAACATAGGACCTATAATGTGTTGATAGCCCACCCACCAGTTGATGATATAGCGTGTGACCAGAAACTGGGCCTATCACTTGCCATTTATGCCTCCTTTTTTACGTTTCCCTTACAACTTACAAAAAAAAAAAACTTTGACACAAAACAAAGATTCGCTGATTCGCAAGACAAAATAAATTGTCCTAAAGTGGAAAATGGAAATAAAGAAAAAGAAATAACTGAAAAAAAGCGAAATGACAATGCAATGGTAAGAATTGTTTGGTTGGGGCAAGAACGTAAACCAATGGCATTCCGGGAATTTCGGGAAATGAAAATCAAATTCAAAATGGCTCAACGGTTAGTTAGAGCCAGGCTGGGAATAGTGGGCCATCCCTTAAACGTAACATTCAAAAATCGAAACCCTTTTTGTGTAATTCCTCTCTGTCAAACCAGGGTCAGCTATCTAACCCTAGTTAACATTCTCAACCGTACATTTCAAATTTAATCCATTGCCTTCTCTCTTCTCTATATAATAACTCACTCATCAAATCGTAAAAACTCACATTTGAAAAAAGGGAGAAGGCGTCTTAATAAACGCCGCTCTTTGATTTGAATCCATTCCTTTCCTTTCCTTTCGTTTCATTTCATTTCTAGGGTTTTCTGTTTCATTCCAATTTCAATTTCAATTTCAATTTTCCTGAGAAAATGAGAGAGTGCATTTCAATCCACATTGGTCAGGCCGGTATCCAGGTCGGAAATGCCTGCTGGGAACTCTACTGCCTTGAACACGGCATTCAGGTACAGCATCGAATTAGGGTTTCTAAATGTTATTCTTTGTTTGATTGAGAAAATTAGGGTTTCTTATTCTGAATCTTTGTGCGTTTGTTTCAGCCTGATGGACAGATGCCAAGTGACAAGACGGTTGGTGGAGGAGACGATGCCTTCAACACCTTCTTCAGCGAAACCGGTGCCGGAAAGCACGTTCCACGCGCCGTCTTCGTGGATCTGGAACCCACCGTCATCGACGAAGTGAGGACTGGTACCTACCGTCAACTCTTCCACCCTGAGCAACTCATCAGCGGCAAAGAAGACGCTGCTAACAATTTCGCTCGTGGTCATTATACCATTGGGAAAGAGATTGTTGATCTTTGCCTCGACAGAATCAGAAAGCTCGCTGATAACTGTACTGGTCTTCAAGGTTTCTTGGTCTTCAATGCCGTTGGTGGTGGTACCGGTTCTGGTCTCGGTTCCCTTCTCTTGGAGCGTCTCTCTGTTGATTACGGCAAAAAGTCCAAATTAGGTTTCACCGTTTACCCTTCACCTCAGGTTTCAACCTCAGTGGTTGAGCCTTACAACAGTGTCCTTTCAACCCATTCCCTTCTTGAACACACCGATGTCGCTGTGCTTCTTGACAACGAAGCCATCTATGATATTTGCAGGCGCTCCCTTGACATTGAGCGTCCCACTTACACCAACCTCAACCGCCTCGTCTCTCAGGTAACATCAAAACCTAGATTTCAAAATTGGATCTTGAAATGAAATGAAAATGAAGTTAAATTAAATGGAATTTCTCTGTTGAATTTGAATGTTGAGGGGTTCAATTTTGCAGGTGATTTCATCCCTCACTGCCTCTTTGAGATTTGATGGAGCCCTGAATGTTGATGTCACTGAGTTTCAAACCAACTTGGTTCCTTACCCTAGGATCCATTTCATGCTTTCCTCTTATGCACCTGTTATCTCTGCTGAGAAAGCTTACCATGAGCAGCTTTCTGTTGCTGAGATTACCAACAGTGCTTTTGAACCATCCTCTATGATGGCTAAGTGTGATCCTCGCCATGGAAAGTACATGGCTTGTTGTTTGATGTACCGTGGTGATGTTGTCCCCAAGGATGTGAATGCTGCTGTGGCTACCATCAAGACCAAGCGTACAATCCAGTTTGTGGATTGGTGCCCAACTGGGTTCAAGTGTGGTATCAATTATCAGCCTCCAACTGTTGTTCCTGGTGGGGACCTTGCCAAGGTGCAGAGGGCTGTGTGCATGATCTCTAACTCTACTAGTGTTGCTGAGGTGTTCTCCAGGATTGATCATAAGTTTGATCTTATGTATGCTAAGCGTGCTTTTGTGCATTGGTATGTGGGTGAGGGTATGGAAGAGGGTGAGTTCTCAGAGGCTCGTGAGGACCTTGCTGCTCTGGAGAAGGATTATGAGGAAGTTGGTGCTGAGTCTGGTGATGGAGATGATGTTGAAGGAGAAGATGATTATTAGAGAATGGCAATATCATGTGTCTTGTTATGTACTTTTTTTCGTTTTCGTTGGGACAAGAAATTATGTGTGGTTTTTGGATGAAACCTGTTTGTGATTAATGTTTGTGCTTGTTTAGAGCACAAAAGTTTAATCTACATTTTCAATTGCCATAATTTTCGATCTCTCTTTTCTTTTTGGTACATATTTTCAAATATAAGCTGTTTTATGAGCATTATCTATCCGTTGCCAGCTAGTGCTGATAGAGAGAGAAAGGAACGCACCGGCACAGCTTATTTTATAAGATGTCTATTCTGGTATTCTACAGTCGATTATTAGTATCACAACGCATTTCATCTCACTCAACATTGCCCCTTGGTGGTTTAGAGAAGTGCGACGATTCCTAACGAAACCAAATTGAACAATTTCTGACTATTTTTACAAGCATTTGTAGAAACTAGCCAGTAACATTGAAAATGTTTCCGTTGGAGTATTCTTGCTGTGACTAGAAAAGCATTGATTTACGTTTAAAAACTATGTTTAAAATAGATTTGTAATTCTTGCAGAACCAAGAAGCTACAAATCTCTATTGCGGTGGGCTGAATCAATTAGTGTGCAGCTGACAATAATTACTAACCCTATGTTTGATTTAAATAGTGAAATAGGGAAGAGAGTAGTAGAGAGATTGTTTGATGTAAGAGAAATAAGAGGGAAGATAGAAGAGAAATTAATTTTGAAACCTGTTTGGTTGTGGAGAAATAGGAGAAAGAGATTTATAAGAAGTCAAAAATACAAAACTACTCTTCAAGAATAATTACTATTGCGGTGGGCTGAATCAATTAGTGTGCAGCTGACAATAATTACTAACCCTATGTTTGATTTAAATAGTGAAATGGGGAAGAGAGAAATAGTAGAGAGATTGTTTGATGTAAGAGAAATAGGAGGGAAGATACAAGAGAAATTAATTTTGATACCTGTTTGGTTGTGGAGAAATAGGAGAGAGAGATTTATATAAAGTCAAAAATACAAAATTACCCTTCAAGAATAAATTTATTAAAAATTTTCCAAAAGCATATAAATGAGGGTAAATTTGTAAATTGTCATGCTCTCATCTCTCCCCTAAATCACCGGTCAGGATAGGAGAAAAATTTATCATGGGTCCTACTGTAATGATGAGCCCAATTTCTCTCTTTCATTGCTCACCAAACACGGTGGTTATGAGACTCTCTCACCAATCTCTCTCTCGCCTACCTCTGTCGAAACAAACATAGTATAAGAGCATTTCCAATGAAGCTTCAATGAACACTGAATAAATTATAATTTTAAATATTCTCATAAAACCATATCTTTTTTATAATTTTAGGTAACTCAATTCACTTTTTCCTCCAATCCAATAACTCTAAAAATTTCTTAAATGAACTGCACAACCTACCTCACTTTATATTATTTTATTATTCATTACAAATTTTAATTAATATATATTTGTATGTAAATTTGTTAACATAAGCAAATATGTACTTTTAATTAAATAATATTTAAAATGAAAATTTGAGTGGAATGATTGTTTAATTGGAAGACAATGAAATACAAAGATGAAAATTTAAGTAAAAGGATTGTTTGATGTAAAAAAAATTACATATGCATTACCCTTTTTATAAGAAAAAAAATTAGCCGTTTTATTTTTTTTATCGTTAATTCATATGGTCCTTTTTTTTTCCATTGATCTCTATCAAACTTCAAATCTTACCGTTATAAGCTTCAAATTATATCCGTACAAGCACAACAATTCTATCAATTGATTCAATTTCCAATATTTGGTAGATAAAAAATAATAAAAAAAGAACTGGATCCCATAAACCAATTTACATCCCGTAGCAGCAAAAATATATTACTACCTCCATTTCAATTTGATAGTCGTTTTAGGAAAATATTTTTTTTTTCATAATGTGAGTCGTTCTCTAGTTTCTATGTGAGTATTAATGATAGTTTTCCATTTTTACCCTCCCACTTTTATGGGAAAAGAAACTTAAAAAATTGTGCACCACACTACTCATTAATGTATTTAGGTAAAATGAGAAAAAATGTGTAGTAAACTAAGAAGGGTAATTTAGTAAGATTACTATGTCTTTTAAGTCATTTATTATTGTTCTTAATTTGTGTGCAAAAACCTTAAACGACTGTCAAAATGGAATGGAGGGAGTACTAAATATGAATTTGCATTATGCTCCAACAATATTAATGCCTGTAACTCACTTTTTTCAAGAGCATCCACAATATAATAATCTTTTTTGGGTGTTTTTAATGAGACCCATTTATACACTTCACTTATTCTTACTATTTCCAATACAAGCACCTCTAAACACTTTATCTCTATAATGGAACAACTCTCTTTAATTGCTTCCAATATCCCAATATTACAACGGTAAAATCATAAAATATTACTCCCTCCGTCCCTTATTATAAAACCCTTTCAACCGTTTCACACAGTTTAAGAAAAGTTGGTTAATGCATTGATCTTTAAAAAAAATAATAGCATTCCAAATATACCCATATTTAAAGTCACTATATTTTAGAGACATTAATTATGACATGTTGGAAGACTCCAAAAGTCACTTCCCAATGGTGTAGTTGAGTATGTGGGTAAAATTTCATTAATTATTCACACTCATCAATATAATGGGAATGAAAAGAGTTAATATTAATGAGGGACAAATATGGAAAATATAATTAATTTACCTAAAAATCTGCAAAGGGTCTTATATTAAGGGACACTCAATTCTTCTAGAAGGGGTCTTATAAATAGAGACGAAGGGAGTATTTTTTATTACTTTTAAAAGGGTTTTCACGCAGCAAGCAATCAGAGTCAGGCAAACAACTTTCGGACAATGCTTCCAACGCTAATTTTCAATGAAGCAACTTTGCGTCGCTGGCTGGGGTGCGTCCCTTGCTAGCTTTGCGGATGCTCTAACACATCTTCACCAAGCAACTTCATTGCTCTAATCACCGTACAAAAAAATGTTTGTTGCAATCTCACATCATCAACACCATCATGATTCATGAGGCGATAGTAGCTTAGTATGCGGGGAAAAAAAAAGATAAAACCAGCTATAATCACATGGTAAAAATTATACTGATATAAAATGATGTCCAGCATTCTTCCATCAAATGTGTTGTAACAAAGTGGGCATAAATTTTTTCACTAAAATATATCTTCTTTGGTTAAATTAAAAGTAAAATAGAGTAGTTATAGAGGGATCCTTTGAGTTTGGGTCCTTGTAAAGCCACTTTTGTGGTTCAATAGTAAAAAACACAGGGCTATATATGAAGTAGGCTTTTGAAATAGTACAAGTTTTTGGTGCACCTCTAATCAACTTGACCAATGTGCCAACTAGGAGGGACGAATCCAGGATTCATATCGGGGGAGGGGGGCAAAACTTATAATAATAAATATTAAATACTAGCCAAATTCATAATATTTTTTATTTAAGTTATATATATATAGTACATTCATATTATAAATTTTATCAATAATAATATCTGTATCAAATAATTTTTTGATAGAAATTACTTATAAGGGACTAAATTTTAATAATAAATGTTAAATAAAATTTAGATAACTAAAATTAAATGTATCACACTCAATTTATATAATTTTTTTCATTTATTACATATATATTAATAATATTTTATTTTTTTATATAATGTGTAGTGTAGTGGAGGAGGGGGCAAGACCCATGCTTGCCCACCTGAATCCGTCCATGCCAACTAACAAGTTCCCTCCCATAAATATGAGATCATTCAAGTGTGTTGGGAGGCATCGATCAAGCAAGAGGCAATTGAGCTCTTTGGGAGAAAAATTCAGATAGAAAAAATTGTTTCTCCTATGAGGTTTTTCTACTGAGTGAACTCTTCTATTTTCAAGAGAAAATGTAATTGTTTTGTCCTTGTCTTTAGAATGAGGTATTGTAATTTCTTCCACATAGTGAAAAATATTTCCTAGCCTTGCTCATGGTGTTTTCCTTACTTGTTTAGGTTTTTCACGTTAAAATTTTTGTGTCAATTCCAACTTTTCTCATCTCGATTTTAACCGTGTGATATTTATTCTAGTACTTTGATACCCACCATCGTAAACCCCTAAACCCTTTATTTTCATTCATTTCCACTCATTTTTTCTTTCAATCCAAACATTTTAAAAATTCACTTATTTTTCCTTTATTTTCATTTACCTCGATTTTCACCTTGCCTATTTTCACTTCATATCCAAACGAAACCTAAATCACCTAACTATGGTTTAACTCAAGGAACAATTTAATTGGTAGACAATAGGGTGAAAATAGGTAAGGGCATTTGTTGCAGCCTATGACCTAACCTACGACAAACATAATTGGACTATACCAATTTATTAAATAAACTAGGTTAAGACTTTTTTAAAAGTTTATTTAGTTAAAAGGCTAGACTTCAAGCCATCTAAAACCCTTTTAAACTTGTCAGCCCTACTTACTTAAATAAGTATAAATAATATAATTATATTTTTATTATTACTATTATCATTGTGATATATTTTATTATTTTTATTATAATGTCTTAAAGTCATATACTTATTGACTTATTTAAATATTTGAGAATGTTATCTTATATAAAAAATTTGAGTCTATAAGTCTATTTAGAAATAGATTTACTAGGTGTTTAGAATGATTTATTTGAGTTTATCCTATGATATAATCACTTATATAAATGCTTGGATAAACTTATAAAATAGCTTATGGCCTGACCATAAGTTATTTTTAGCTTATTTCAATAAACTCCTCAAAGTAACTTATTAAATAGCATATGCAGAGTTTGAATATCTTATCCCCTCTTCAATTTTCATCCACTTCCTTAAGAGTTTATTAAATAAATACTTATCATATAAGCGCTTATCTTATAAACACTTAATTAAGTTATTTTTCTAAACACACCCTTTATTCAAAAACTTTATTACAAAGTAGGCTATGATTTTTAAGATAGGCCATATTTAGATTTTAAAAAACCCAACCAAATCCAACTTATTTATATCACTAATAGTGAACTTACATTTATTGTTCCACCTTCTCTGAACCGTTACATTTATTTGTTTTTTAATGAACGTCCCTGATGTGTTACCTGCTACTTTGTAAACCGATTTGTGCAAAAATTGCTCATATGCCCCTCTTGTGAAATTTTAAACTGTTATCTGTTGGCAATCTTCATTAGTGGTCTAGCAACCGAGCGAACGAAATGGATCAAATGGTGCGAAGAAGATCGTCCAGCAAGACAGCACCGGTGTTTATCGATTTTTGGTTTGAAGTATCCATTAACGGTGTTATTATTTTTGGTCCAGCAAGACAGTATCGTTGTTTATTATTTTATTCTAACAGATTAACTAACTTGCTATAACCTGAAAAAAAAGTGACACATAGAAGCACCCTAAAAAATAGGAGCTCTGAAAAGTAATCAAAAGTTGCCATATGGCAGGAAGGAGCACGAATTTCAACATGTTTACAAAACCATTTTCATCATGTAAAAACTTAAGTTGAATTTCAATCTACCAAATTCTTGCTTCTCTATTTTGATCTTGGAACACGCAATTTCATCTTGGAATATGTGAATGCGAGATTTTTTAATCTAGAACCGATATCAACATGGTTGTGGTTTTAACTCTTTGGTTGAGAGTAGTGATTAGATAAAACCTTTCCAAAAATAATCTTCAGGATTCAAATACATGAGCTTACTGGTAAGTCCATTTGGAGTCACTAAAATACGTGAATGTAAGTTGAGAACATATAAACATACACTAAAATTTTCATTCCCCAGTTAACACATGAAGTATTATTTTCGTTTTGGCTTGATGGTATGTTATCATGTCAGGTAGCAACGAAAGACCACAAATTAAAATTTACATATTCCTCCATGTGACATAAAAAGTTCAAAGGCAAAAAAGACCAATTATTACTATCATAATAGAAAAACTTTATAGCATTTAGGGGGCATGTGCCATGGATCTGTCCTGTTAGGAGCTACAAATTAGAGAATTTGAAAGTAATGCTTAAACTTTTATCTTTGCTTTATTCTATTCACAGCAAACTCATGGTAAGGATCCTGTCCTTTCCAGCCAAGAATTTAGAGCAAAATAGCAAGTTAAATATTTCAACAGCGTCCAAGCTTTTGAACTAGACGATTCTCTATCTCAATTCTCTTCTTCATTAAAGCAGCATACTTAGAAACCAGCTCCTGATCTCCAGCATGCACTGAAAGTTTGCAGCTTAGAGACGTTTCCTCCAATTTGTCCATGTACATATCAGATATGGGCAAAAAACCACCCTTCTTGTTGCACAGGCAGCCATGAGCAGCTCTCAATGCAGCTCCAAGAGAAGCTGAATCTGTTACCAAGTTGAAGAATTTTTTATTTAATTACATGAGTTCATCACTTGCAAATTAGGATAACAACAAAATCACCGTTTTTACGAATAACAAAATGTTGAAGTGGAAATATGAATATACATACATTTTGGAAAAAGGAAAAACACTAGCTACCTTGTTTTACTGAAATGTAGTATAAACTTCAAACTCAATAACTTAAGGTCAAATCTTGTATAAAGAAAAGGACAATTTTTTGTTCATATTTCATTATAGGAATCTATAAAAAGGATAAGACAGAATTGAGAGGCATCTATGTAACATAGTAACATGTATATAAGTGAGTTAAACAAACTTTCACATCATTAGTAGTGTCTCATACTGGGATTGCCAATTTTTGCTTACCAGGTCTTTGAACTGTATAGACATCACAGCCAAAAATTGAAGCTATTGAGCTAAGGATGCAATGATTTGCTGACGCTCCACCAGTGGCTATAATTCGCTTTGGAGGAGAAGGCATGCCAAATCTTTCAGCATGAGCTCGCATTGAGAGAAATTGACCCTCAATCAGTGCCCGTACCTGCAATTTAGCTTATCGTTTAATAGGAAAGTTTTCCCCCCTACAATTTCAACCACCTTAATGAATTGCCACATATTTCCTAACCTCAGATGGAGGATCAAACTCCTCCACTTCCTGTTCCTTCATTCCATCCAGTGTGCCAGAGAAATTTTCTATAGCATAGCGGTGGAAACCAACTGAGACCATTAAAAAACTGTTAGCAACTTCTTAAGTAAAGCAAAGTCAATTTTAGTATTCAGTACAAGTAATTTAGTATGTGGGAAAAATAAACAGCCACCTGGAAGAGGGGGTAGAATTTCATGCTCCTTGTAGTAGAAACCTAATTTTCCACCTATTAACAAAAAAAGAATCATGAGATCAGGGAATGGATAACAGATAAGGAGCTTTGTGATACCAACCATTTAAAGGTTGTGTTTGCTGCAGAAATTTATTGAAAACATCCCAAGATTTCTCTGCATAGCGGTTGCGCACATCTGACAATTGAGATAGGGCCCAGAGTTAGAAATAGAAACTACAAGAGCCATTTATGTGGGTTGTATATGCAAAAAAACAATACATGTACAGGCAAGAATGACAAACAACAATACCTTCTCGGGTAAGGGACCCATTTTTGTATACCAACATTACCATGTAACCTTCTGCATCCACTGGATTAGGGAAGACATGTCCCTCTAATCCTGGATTTGGATCTTTAGTGATCATAAATACCTGAGACATAAGCCAGAATTTATTATAGCTAAAAGCAAAGGTGTTAGTTTAAAGTCTAGAAGAATAGCTTCTATACTAATATGTGAAGCATATAATGGGATTTAATTATAAAATAGTTACTCTTCCCCACTAAGAAATTAGGGCAGACCAGCAGAGGCAAGGTAACTTAACACAATGTATATTGACTTACAGTGTCACTAGTGCCAAGGCTGATGGCAAGATCTCCTGGAATATTTAGGGTCAAACCTGCAGATCCAAAATGGTTACTGTTTTAGATGAGCAGAGAAAAAATATAGATAATATAAATATTTTTCAGATGAAGATGACAGTACATAGTAAAATCCACTAGAAAAAAAATGTGCAAAATCAAAGATAAATGGTAGCATATGTTAATGAAGAAAGAACAGCACCTGCCAAACTGTTGGGATTGTCTCCTGACCATTGAACAACCAAGCAATCCTTGTTAAAGTGGTACCTAAAAAGATACAAATAAGCTTCAGCCATCATTCTAAGTATTTTAATGTAACTCAAGCAACAAAAAAGTAGATAAAGAACAGTAGAACTTTTATATTGGAATTTATAGAGATTTCCTTGTACATTCAATGTCATTGGATAACAGTCTCTATTTTGGCTAGCAAGTGGTTGCGAAGCAATTTCGTATCCTTATAATACAACATTTGTCCAAATTAATTGCAGACAGCTAGCATAACAAACAGCTTTGTAGGTCTGTCATTAAATAATAAAAGAAAAAGCAAAATGCAGGTTATACAGCATTATATTTTACCAAAAATTATATCTAAGCAACGCCATGTAGGAGATGATTAGAGTAGCCTTCATTTGGTTGGCAATTGTTGCAATTGGGTGAGTCAGTGAGTGGTAAATATTTAATTCACAATGTATTGAAATCATTTCAAATTTCAAACAACGAAATTAAAGATCAACTCCACCAGATAGTATTTGGCACTCGGTTGTATGTCAGAATGTTACATAAGTTTTGATTTGTTATGAATCTTGTTAGTAACTATAAAATTCAATGGAAATTGACAGCATGCCATATTGAATGCAACAAACTGTCTTGTTTTGATTTTTCTTGCATTCCAAAAGAGAAAAATAATAATAATAAATCCGCAACAAACCTCTCTACAAAATATGGAGCAATATTTCCAGCAACAGCATATGCAGGGGCCAGGTTTCCAAGTTTTGACTCCAAACCAGGGGCAGTTGCCTGCAAAAACCATTATTATAATTCAAATATATTGGTTGAATAGGAAAATAGGAATATTAGTCACTAAACCCTTTGCCACACTTTGAGGTGCATCAAAAACCAATTCAATAAGAGTTAAGGGGGAGTTATAGAAACCTCAAGTGCTACTTTAGACCAGGCCCTTTCATTTATGTCCATTAAATTCATGCCTGCACCATCAGTATGATCAATAGCAGCATAAGCACCAAGAAAAAGGGATGCCATGAAGGAGCTAACAAGTGAGATCCTTTCAGTGTTATTATAAATTTCTGGCTGGTTATCATATAGTTTCTTAATTTGGGGGCCAGTATATCTTTCATATGCACGAGATCCTGTCACTCTAGCCAACTCCATAGCTCCCCCACAAGCTTTCTCTATTGCCCTACACTCAGCAGTGGTGCTACAGTCCATCCATATTGGGGATTCCTTTAAGGAAAAAGCATTCTCAAACTGTTCCAGCAATGGTTTCTTAGGATCCAATGATGACAATCTCTGAGAACTACCAGTCTTCCAATACACACTACCATGCTGCTGTCCACTACCCGAAACAGCAGCAATCTTGGAAAAATCCAATTTTGATTTGGAGAGCTTTTGAAACATAAGGTCAAGAGCTTCCACCCACATCAATGTGGGTGAAACAATTCTGCCATTGCCAGAGGGGTCTCTGTATACCCCATCCTTAGTCTTGTAATGGGGCAAATCAGAATCAAAGTGAACCAGCTCAGACGCAACGATGTTGAGGTTGGAGTTCAAAACAGTTGCCTTTAACGACCTTAAAACGAATAAAAATTCAAACTTTAATTTCATGCAATTCAGATTACATCAAATGAAAACTGAAAATGGCGATGCAATTGCGGGAACAGAAAACTTACTGGGTTGAGCTATCAAATCCGAGAAAATAAGAGCCCGGAGGAAGAGAGATTTCGGCCATTGGAGCGAACCACAACACTCCCTTCAGTGCTGATAGATTAGATGATATTGAATTTCGAAATACGAGGAAGGAAGTGGTAATCCAATTATTTATATAAACAACTTTTACAGCGTTGATTTTGGATTGGATGAGAACAAATTATTTGGATAAAGATCCCAAAAGATAAATTGGAGAGGTAGTTGCAAAATGCAAACAGAGAAATTAATTTCTTTTCATAGCACAATAACTAAACATAGTCAGGGTCGAAGAATCAAGAGATAAAAATTTTGTTTTCAAAAAAAGCTTTTGATAACATCGGCTGAGGTAATTGATCGGCCGGGATTCTCTCCGATTTTCAACCGGACAGTGTGCAATTTTGATATCCGAGGAACACAATTTTTTTAGTAACTTTTTTATTTTTTTAAATTTATGGATGGAAAAAATAAAGTACCGAGATTTTATCCAGTTTTTTTTTTTTTTTTTTTAAATGGAGAGCTTCCCGATATGTAATTGATAGACTTTGGTTTTCTTGTACAACTCCACATTTTATTATTATAAAAAATAAATTTAAATTAATAAAATATATTATTAAATACTTTAATTTTAAATTTCTAAAATACAAAGATTCATGCTAAAATGCTCCAACATTAACAATTATCAAGATGGATTTTTTAGGATGATAAAAAATATTAATTGTGCTTCGATTTAGGGTTTCATCTTCTTCTTCACGGGATGATTTCAGGTGGTGCATCTCCAAAGCTAATTAGTGAGAGTTAGTTTTGGGAGATGCATCACCTGAAATCCTAGTGAGTGTTAGTGTTGGTTGATGAGCAGTGTAGCTGGTATAAGCATGAAAAGGTTGGGGTAAAAAATACTTGTGGTTGAAGCTTAAGGAAGTTAGGGTAAAAGAATACATGGCGTAACAACCTTGTTGAAGAAGTGGAAAATTCTTCTGAGATGGTACTGGACGTAGTCAAAGGTGTTTGTGGATTAATCAGTATAAAAATTATTGTGCAGTATCTCTCCATCCCTTGCACTTTAATTGGTTATCTTACTCATACTTGACTTATATCACTACCAAACTCTTAAAATAAGACCAGTTTATGCATAATTTGTTTTTAAACTGTATCTTTTACAAACAACTTGATGAATAATCTTTCCATCCTTTAAATATTCATTCTGGAAATTTTAATCAAGTTCTGAACTAGTTAAGTCTTTTAGAAGTATAAGTTACAGTTTCTGCACTTAAGCTCAATACATACTTTGGGTGCATTTTACCATATTTTCTTAAAGGTGCTTTTAAAGAGATTTTTCTTTATACAACTATTATATATTGATTATATAAGGGTTCTAGAAAGTTTCATAAATTTCCAACAAGTTTTGACCCTTTAGAAGCAAGTTGCTATATTCCCGTTCTCATTGCCGTCGCTTCTAATCATTACAGTAGGATATACTTGTTGTTAAAATCATTGTGTGATATCTTTCCAACATTGTCAAGGTCATAATACTTACAATATAAATCCCCGTGAAGTTATTTTTCTTTAAAAGGTATACTAGTGATAGTTAATATTTGATTTAACTCAATACTATCTTCTAAAGACACCTTCGGATAGCCAAGAAACCTCTGGAGCAGAAAATTAGTAAGGAATTTAGATTTGCAGTTAAAGCTAAAAGTTTCCAAGAGTCATTATTCAACCCCCTTCTTATGATTTCTATGAACCACTTCAACTTTGTCGCCACAAAGTCACCAAATTCAAATCTCTCTCGTACCGTCCTTCCAACCACACCTTTGTAATTAAATTCAACAAAATAAAACAGGTCTCTCACTGCAAATATTGAAAGTAATACTCTTTTCACCGAACAGGTCATTTTACCCATAATAGCATATCATTCGACTAAAAAAATGTAACACCAGGAAAACATGGGTGTTTCACCCTAAAATGATCCTAAACAAATATTTATTATTTATTTACCACAATTAATATTTTTTATCATACTAATTTTTATATTCAAACTTATTCAAAAGATAAAGAAAATGATCACATAAAAATTATTAATATATTTTTTAATTAATATATTTTTTATTGAAAAATTAAAGGATTAGGAGAAAATTAAATTCTCTCCAAACTTCTATAGCTTTTTTAAAAAATATATCGATTATCACTGGAGCTCTGTTAATATAAAAAAACGTGATAGATATATTGAAACTTAATTTTAAGGGATAAGAGTATATGTATGAATTCAAATTTAAGATCAAGTTGGTGTAATACAAGACCATATTGACCTAACATATAAGTAAAATAAAATCATTAACTATATTTTAGAAAAAACTTTTGGGTGAGGGGATGACACACTAGTTCAAGGTAAAAATCTATGGGGCTAAAAAACACAAGGAAAACTTGCATATTAAATGGTTAATGATAGATGGTTACAAATGAAAAATGAACTTAGTATGGTTTACGCAAACCACATCTATCAAAATTTATCTAATTTTTCCTTAATAAAATTAGTGACAACTCCTTGTTCTCTGTTTTTTAAAAGGAATGAATTATTTTTCAAGGATGGGTTGCTAAGGGGGGTTCATGGCAGGAAGCTTAAAGGGAAAAATAAGAAAAAAATGTGGAAAAGTAGAAAATATTTTCTAGAATAGGGGAATTTTTTAAATTAAAAAGAACTGGATATGTGAGAAAAAGCACGTATGTGTGAAAAACAATTCCTATCTAGCAATGGCCTAAGTTAGGAACCTCAACTACGAATAAATTAAGTTGTTGGAGAGCGATAAGAGAAAGAAAATGGGAAGGAAGGGAAGTTGAATCCAGGAGGAGGGAAATTGGAGAGAACCTGATTGGTATTGAAGGTAGCACTTGGAGGTAGTCAAACAGGGGGACTTAGGAGCCTATGTTGGTTTCTCATGGTATTATGACTAGGGTTGATGGCTACAGGAAGTTTGTAGGGGGAAATAAGAAGGAAGAAATGGTGGAGAAGTGAACCAGAAACCAAAACGGGGCTATTTTTGGAAATAAAAAAAGAATGGGATGTTTGGGGATAATAAAGGTTATGTGTAAATAGCAATTCCCTTGCTAGATCGAATACTTTCCAAGCCTAATCACTGGATCTTATTTATTTAACTTTAACCGTAAGCAAACCCTAGTAGAGAAAAAATTAGCAGCACCGCCGCCTCCCCCCTTGGGGGGTCTTCCTCCTCCCCCTTTGGGGGGACCTTCCAGCTCCTCCATATGTGTGGGGTTTTTCTACCCATTTTAAGTGGGTTATCCTCCCTCCCAGTGAGAGTTTTTTCCTTCCTTATTTTCTCCTTTTCCATTACCACTTTCCTCCCTTCCCTTCACTTGCACTGCCTCCATACCCATCGCCATTTCCCTTTCCTCCTCTATTTCCTTTGTTTATCATGCTTTTCCCCCTTCTCCTCAAGATCCAGTCAGTTGAACCACTCCTTCTGAGACATAGGCAACAGAGACTACCTTTTGAGGTTTAATGATCTTCCTCATGGCACAGCCAAGGAGACTGAAGAAAGAAAAAAGTGAAGCGGAGAAAAGGAAAAATTAATTTTCACTTGTCTGTCTACAGTGGTGCACTGTAGGATTTGGGGGTTTTTTTTTATTTGGATTATTTGTATTGTTTAGATTAATGTATGTTGAGCGAGCCGAGCATGCTATGTAATGTAGTGTATATTGGTTCTGTCTACCTTTGTCGGTGTCGTTTGACTATCTTTCAATCTAATGATATTTGACAAAAAAAAAGACTGAGGTATAAATAGACACCAAACATGGGGTGTTCCCTTTATATATTTTTATTTATAGATCAACTTAATCAAATTATACTATAACTACAACTAAGCCTTTTCCCCACAACATGGAATAGGTTACATCAATTATATGATGTTATAATGTTTTGTCATGTATTAAATTTAAAAGCAAGCCATTTTCCACTAAATCTCACTTAATCCTAATAATTTCACGTATAGATCTATATCCAAATATTAAATTGTGCCTCATCCAATCAACTATCAACCTTCTTTATTAGTGTTTTAACTAATTTTCTCCAAACCCAAGGAGTTGGTCGAGTGGAGCAAGACAGGGTCTCGTATCTGACAGGTCGCAGGTTCGAACCCCCACTTATCCTCTTGGGGTGGGGTAAAATGTAAGTACCTCTGTAAGTGCTCAAAAGAGCCCAGAAGCTTTCTTTGCTTTGAACTGGGGCACCATCCCCTCACCCTAAATTTTTACCCATAAAAAAACTAATTTTCTCCATACATGCCCAAACAATCTAACTAGAGAAATATAGATATTTTTCTAACTCAATCAGATAATATTATAACAATAAACAAAAACCAAATTAAAACCAATCATTTATAAAGATTTAATTAAATTAAAATAAGTTAAAATAAAACTAAACTGAAAACATATATCGGATATATTGATAGAAATATATTTTTCTCTTTTATTAAAGATTTTAATAGCTTATGACTTTTTTAATTAAAAAAAGTTAAGATGAGAAGAAGCTCGCACTTATTTAAAGTTAAAGATAAAGAATCAACTTCAATAAAAATTTTGCAATTAAAGTACTTATCAACCGGCACGAAAGGATTGCCTTCAACCGGCTCGAAAGGATTGCCTCCCGTGGAGGATACCTGAGGTTAAAAAAAAAAAAAAAAGCACTTATCAGCTATCACCTACCAATGTAGTTGTGACCTGTGACCCAACCGCTTTAACTGCTTCTTGAAACGTAGGAATTGCGTAAAAGCTTAACATCGAATACGAAGTGATCTACCTAGCCAGAATAATTACATCACTATACAACTGTGTTCCAAATTAACATCTTGAAAGCAAATAAATATACAACTTATGCACCTGCCAACCCATTCTATGAATAATACCCTGTGACTGAAATCTGAGCACTTTTTCTGAAGCTTATAAATATAATACATGGGGTCAGAGGTTGTATGCCTGAAGGCTTTATTTATTTAGAACAAGTGAATGCAGAAAAGACAAATCACAGCAACTGCTATCGAAATAGATCTAGGAAAGACCACATTATGAACCTAGCAAAAATGTCAGAATCCAGGAATTCAATATGTGCAGCCCGCCCAATGAAAGAGTTTAAATTCTTGCCATGGGAAGAGGCATCAAAGTTGACATCACAGCGCAAGAAAACTCGACGTTCAGAGGGATTGGCACGGATTTGGTCCAAACAATGATTCAGCATCTCTAAGAACAGTTTACCCTTCTTTGAAGTGTCATGTGAAGCAGGCTGGCATGATTCAATTCTAGCTGAATGATAAGGCACATAACCATCCTGAAAAATGTCATACCAGTTAACAGCAAACTAAAGGGATTTTTAACTAAAACCAAACGTGACACAAAGAAAGAGTAATTTGGGCAAAGAAAAACAGGGGAAAAGGTAAAATGGAATGGGAAGGAAACTTCTAACTTCACTTCCTTAAGAATAATGCAATTCCATATTGCGCCTTACAAATTTTAACATTTTCATGGATTTAATTAGGAAAAATATAATGCTGCCTCAACGCTTCAAAACTTCAAAAGCTTGTTTATGTGTAGTTTGGATTCAGATACACAAAGAACATAATAAGAGAAGGCAATACCTGAGGGGAAGATATCAGAATAATATTCCTAAAATGTTCCAAGGTCTTCTGCTGAAAAAAGAAAGAGAGCAAAGGAGAGAACTCTATTAGAAACTCATCAAAGTAAATAATTCTATATAATATACAAACGACTCATGCCTTTCAAGGAAAAGTGCATGGCACCCTCTCAAGAAAGTCACCATTGGCTTTGAATAGTTCATAATGCAGATTCATGCCAGCTTCTTAAAATCACATCAACATTACTTTTCATTTTCAAATACAAGAAATATTTACTTGGAAAAAATAGTTAATATTCAGTAATTCCAATTTGACATCAAACTTATCATGCAAGCTCAAGAATGTAAGTGTTTTATAATAGGACAGAATGGTTGGTAAAAATCAAATCCCAGAAAGCAAGACCTTTGAGGTCATGCCTTTGTAATTTGATTCCAACGTTTGTAGTACACCTTCCCTACCTTACACAGTTTATAGAGGAACGTATTTTGAAAATCTGGATCATCTGTGAAGGTGAGTTGATGAATGCACTGCGTGCCTTTTAGCTTCTTCAAAAACCACAATCCAGAATTAAACAATGAGTTTGAACTGTAAAGATACCCTAAGTGTGGACCCGATACTGAAACATAAGTATGTAGGTATCTTAGAAATGGCTCCATCATGCTATCTGCAAACACAGGACAAAATTTAGCACCAAATGTTGAAATGGTAAACAACATCACTTGTACAATTAGACCTACCTGCAATCGCTGTTCTTATTATGAGGTTACCAATAGAATGTCCAACAAAACTTAGCCTAATATCTCCCAGTTTCCCATATTTTGATGCTTTGTCCATTTTGATTTTAACAAAAGAAATAACTTCCTCAGCTAGCCTATGTCCCATTTCTCTGAAGTCTCCAGATGTTTTATCTTCATTAACCTCTGACATGAGAAATTCTACTTTAGGATCTATCAAAAGCCATTGATTCCGGACAAGTCGTAGATCCAAATGATGCCCCTAAAACATTTTAAATGATGAAGAATAAGCACCTAATCAAGTTCTTAACAATATACTGAACAAAAATATGGATTCCATATGGCTCTGTAATCCGGATGCAGCTCAAATGAAAATGAAACGTATGATGTCTGTGATATATTGCATCGTATGTTTTCTTTTTTAAAAGAAAAATAAATATTGAATAGCAAATATAAGAGAGTAAACAAATCAAGCATTTCCAAGCAGCATAGACTGTTCCATCTAAGCTCAGTTTATGCCAGATCAACTATACCACAAAAACAGATCAGTGATCACCAACTTCACTATACTTGGGCAAAAAATAAAAAAAAAATTAGAAACTTCTCATTTAAAAATTATATTTTGTATTTTACATTTTTCTGTGCATTCATCTATAATTGTAAACAACAGTGGCAATTAATTTGCATTATTTTCACAAAAAGTTTGATAGATAAATTAAGGGTAACATGACATGAGTTTACTTCAATTCATTTTATTTTAAGATAAAAAGGTTACTTTAAAATAATCATCTGAAGAAGACAATGTTAAGAGTCATCCATGGTCTAATTTTACGTTTCTATAGTTCATTTAAGATTATATCTGATATCACATTGAACAGAGTTTAATTTATCACTGTATCTTTAAACCAGGAAAAAAAATCTTACGAATTTCAATATATATCTTAAATATCTATAAGACAAAAGAACACTAGCCTATCTTACCAAACTTTGCAACCTTCATCAGAAACTTAAGACAGATCCAAACAATGAAAGGGAAATGTTAAGGAGAAGAAACTAGAACCCATTTCAATAGAAAGCTATCACTAAGAAGAGAAGAAAAGCTCAATACAACAACAAATCCAGAACCACCAAAAAAAGGGAAATCAAAAAATATTTTTTAACAAGACTAATGCTGCTCACCCAAACCATTCCTTCTTGTATAAAAGTTTACAAATGGTTCTTAGAAGCTAACTGTCAATTTTTGCTTGAGTTGGTTGTATGACAATTGAGTAGTATTACTTGCTTATGTGTTACATGCATACTTCAAATCTGGCCATGAAGCACAATTTTAACTGGGAATAGACTAGACAATCAAATCCAAATCAGATAACTTTCTTTAATTGTTTAGGATTTTCAATTTTCTACTTAAGGAGTACTACCAACACACTCTTTCCAACACACTCCACGTGGTTGGTCAAAATTCACATGGGTCCCACCAAATTATATGGGCCCCACTCCCAATGTGGTAGGACCCATGTGACTTTTAACCAATTACATGGAGTGTGTCAAAAAGAATGTTGCTAGCACTTTTCTTTCTACTTTGTTTAACCCAAGGTCCAAACTGACCCACATGTTTTGTTTGAATTTTAATTATCAGCCTGGTTTGATGTGTTATGCCAGGTATTTCATTCTAACAATGCTACAAATAGTTCAACAGTATATGAATTGCCACTAACTCTCTAAAATAGGCGGATAAACTTAACAAGCTCAAGTCCTACATAAAAAGTAAGGTACGGTTTTGCAATAAAATCCACAAAAGACATGCCTGAAACCCATGCACAAAGACAACAATCTTCAACACACGAGCATTACTTTGTGGTGCAGATTTCTTGCTTCTAGTATCAAGGCTGAGGCCACTTGATAAGTTATAAGAATCTACATGTCCAACATGTCCCAGGAATGAAATTTCACTGGTACTACGTCGTGGTACATTCAGAACTCGTTCAACAATCACAACCGGTATACGCAAAGGATCTCCAAATATCTGCATGTCTTGAATTGAACGGCTATTAATCTGCAAAAAAGCAATAATTCATTAATAGGCCTTATATATGTAAATATAAAATAGGAGTTACTGGTGCACATACACAAATTCAAGTTGATAGCTTAATTACCCGCATTTGTGCAATGCTCCTTCGACGAAGTTCGGCACATGTAACCGCAGTCTCAAGAGGCTGTATAATTGACGAGAGAAAATTCATGTTTTTAAGTTTATTGTGTCAAAAACTCTTTATCTTCCCTGTGTTTCTTTTTTCTCAAAGAAACTTCCATGATACTAAGAATATGAAGGAGTATTCAAGCACTTACCTCATCAGGTAACTTCCACAAACTGGAAACTCTTCTGTGCATACCACGACGGGAAGACTCATCACTCCTACTATTTATATAATGATGAGGCATCTCTACCTTAGAATACACCATCCAGATTGACCACTCAGTTTTCCGATCTTTAGCCCATGCCTCACGTAAAACTCTAGAATCTTTGTCTTGTTATCCCTAGGAAGAAGTAAATTAAAAAAGGTAAGATAAAGTTCCACGAATCATGATGCACGTTCGAGTATGAGTACCTTCTGAAAGAACCAATCTTATGTTACATGCATGTCAGCACACGCAAAATTTAAAGAACCACACATCTTTGTTGAATTGTCATGAATCTCATGATACAGGATGAGAAGCAAACCTATGGAACTTTAAAAATATGTTCCATAAAAAGAACAATTGATCTCCCAATGAATGGAAACAGTCCAACAGTTCATTCTGAGACAGGAAACAGAGATTTTCAACATTCAGAAAATCCAGAGCACCATTTCCTCCCTGTACAGGAAGAGGACATAGAATCAATAAAAATGAAACCTTAAAAACAATACAAAATGCAAAAAAAAAAAAAAAGTAATACTCTGTAGGATGAAAATAAAAGCAAGGACCTCAAGACCATTTGTGGCTTGCCTTGTCCTAAAATTTCATCCATTCCAAACTGATTAGCTTGCACCTCAAAATTTAATAAGTTCATATCATTCATGTTTGACACAAACTCTGAAACATCTATAGCTTCATCAACTGCTTTGCTAATTTTTTGTAGTTCTTCAAGCAATATATCACGAGCAGTTAATAATGCTTTAACAAGCATGATATCTTTCACATCTTGAGAAGCAACCCAACCAAAGCCCTGGTCAGACACACAAAACATTCTGTTAATGCTTGAAGAAGAATGTCTGAATATCAAAACACAATAGAATATAGTTTAAAAGAAATAAGAATCTTTATCACCCCTTACCATTATAGTACAAATAATAACATTAGGCTATATAGTATATACAACTCTAAGGGAAATGAAACATGGGAAGAAAACAAATAGAAAGTACTAGATATGATGACTTGATGAGTGATATGATGGAAGTAAGGTAGGTGTATGTGAAAAATTTTGGGTTGGGGAAGGATAGTGTAGAGAGAATTATTGGGTGGGGTTGGCTGTTCCTAAAGCTTGTACTCTCTCATGGAGTCTCTCTAGATTATGTAATTTTAATTTCAGTTTGATCTTGTTCATCAAGAATTCCAGAATTCGCTTCTGGTGTAAGGAGCTAGTCTTCATTTCTCGAATCCTATTATTTGGGGATAAACATTAGTTTATATGACATGTATCATTCCTTTAAACCTAGCAAATTATTATTGAGATGCCATCATTGCATAGAAAACAAGTTCAGACTCCAGATAATACTCAAGGTATGACCTAGAAAAGATAGAATTAAGTACAAAAGAAAAAATGCAGTCAACATACTAAAAAAAATGCGCATATGCTTCTACAAAAAAGAAGAAAGAAAGGGTGCATGTGCATAAGTGAATACATGCACATAAAACTTTCCCCCATTTGACCATGCACTGTTGGATGCAGTAAAAATCATCATACAAGCACATAATTTGCCTGAACACCAAGTAATATGCCAGTCCGCTTGAAGCCAAAAGTGTAGATAAGAAGCACCAATTTTTCAAAATGGTTTCCATACTGGTATCAACTATGTATTGATTGTATCAATCGGATTAACAACTTTGGAATGCTTCTCGTCTACATGTTTCAATTAATTATTGAACTTATGTACCAATACAAGCGGAATACCTCAATGATTAGAAACGGTGATGTTTATTGTAAATTAAAGTTGACTGATGAAATATTGAGGTATTTATTCTAATTTAGGATTTGTATTTTTATGTTGATGTTCATATTGAATTTACTTTATATGTTGTATATTAAATCGTAGCATGTCTAATAATTTTTAGAAAGTCATATTCACATATCAGTGTCATGTCATATCAGTGTCTAATATCTGCCTCATATCTTGATCAACAATGACTTCAATGTTGGGTAGAATTGCTGAAATGGATCAAGTGAACAGGTTACTCTATGTAAACAAACATGCATAAAAATAAATTTGCAATCAAAGCTGTCTAAAATAAGCTTCTGAATGGAACAAATAATTGTAAAATGAAAGTCTAGTAGATTCATACTAAAAATTAGAACATCTAACAAACCTGGGTACCTTCGATGCAGATGAGTAAGAGGCAGCTTTCAGTAGACTGACATGTACACTTATATCAACAAGCACTGCATGTAAAACATCAAAATAGACGGGACAATACGAATGCAATCCTAAAAGAGCTTTAGGAGGAATTCGGAATTCATGGATAGCAGCAGGGGAAGCATCCAGAGAAGCTTGCACATCAGCACTGTAGATGGTATACTCCAGTCAGCATTCCATTTTTACCAAGTAAATATCAACCAAAAAGGAAACAAAGATGTGTGTGGATCATATAATAGGCCAAAGAGTAAAGAATACACTACTTTAATGACTCACCCATTCTCAACTGTGGGTGTATAAAAAAGCTCAAACTTTAAAATAACAGCAGTTGTAGGTAAATCCTGTAAATAAGAGCCACATAAAACAGTTCAATGTGATAAGATTACTGAACTAACGGACAAGGAGCAATGAATAATATAGGTGCTTCGCTACTTAGTTTCTCATAAAAGGTTAAGTAATATTTAATATTGGCTATTTTAGATCCCCTTTAGTTACAGAAGTACACTAGTTTTGTATTTTTCTAATACTTAATCTTAGTATACAAGTGAAAAATAAGAACATCTAAACCTCAGTCTGACATGCAAGCACCAACATTGCTAGAAAAATTTGGGGGGTGGGGGGTGGGGGGTTGGATTTCTTTTTGTGGTTCATTTGTTGTCTACAATCCACATCAATATGACATATATAAATATGTATGTGGTCGTGCAAATGTCTAGTATATGTATAAACAAATCTATAGGCAATTGAGATGCCAACCTAGGGGACCTTGCTAACAGATACTTGGCACAATGGCACCGAAGATATATAGTAATTGATTCCCAAGCCACAAGGTTTCCTTTCCCCTTGATACCCCTAGAAAGAGAAGAAAATGACAGAGATCATTACCATGTATCTACTACGAGATAAGATGAATGAAATCATTGTACGTAAATGAATATCCTGCCTAGCGTATTTTATCCGAAAGGTCTGTGTTGAGAAACTATTGTCTGTATCATCAATCCTCCATACACCATAAATACTGCGAGGATCCAGATCAGGAGCTGCAGAACCAAATTCTACCTCAGTTATCAATTTTGTATAGAATAAAAAGCTTCCCTTATAGTTCTCATTTAAAGAAAATTGTATATACACAAGAAAAAATAAATAGAGAGAGAATTATATTTATATAAAGTAGTGGCAATAGTAACGGAACAAGGAACCCATAACCTCATGCATAGAAATGAAACATAGTTGGGAAAGTTCAAATGCAATCCCAATTCATGACATACTGAACAGTTTCTATGGCTTCAAGTTTCACCGTTCTGTTTTTTTGGTCAACAAGTTTCAACGTTCATCACCCAATAAGTTGTCTCTGGGTTCAGCCCATGAAGTCCCATGAGATTAATAACAAAACTCACCTCAACAAATCAAATGAACACACCATCCACCTCATGTCATAGTTCACACAATTCTCATTTTTTATATGCTTATTTTTTCTTACAACTCATCCTCCACCTATCTTTACTTATATCTCTCTCTTGTTTCCAATTACATTACTTATGACATCTATCATTTTCTCTCTTTTCTTTTTCCTTTTTCTATTCACCTCTACAGTCTACACCTCTAAAATGAGATGTATACCTTGACATTTTTCCTAGTTCACAGGTCCAAATGTCCAATGGTTTCCCAATGAAGGCAAACATATCATTGTGGCTCTTATAGTTGAACTTACACCCTATGAGGTATATCACCCAAAACTAACTAATGCGTTAAGATGAAACTTACAGGATGAAAATGTTTCAGTTCTGCAAATACTAGTATTATTATAATATTGAGGAAATCAATGTTTTTATCCCCAAAATATTATTCATATTGTTAAAAAAACTCAACCAAGAAAGAGCAACCGCAAAAAATAAATTCCATTAAATAATTCAAAAGTTAGATCATTGATATTTTATGTTGCACAAATACAACATGGACATATGGATACAATAAATTTCAAAGTTATAGGATATGATATGACTATAATATAACACATAAATTTAGTATAAAATTAATATAGAAATTCAAATCTTAAAGTAAAAAAGAGAATAAATATTTTAAATGTTAGCCTAAGTCATTTTAAATATAACAAAATGCTATATTTATCTAATTATTATGATATTTTTATCTCTATTAGTGTAAAAGTTTAAAAAATTTAAAAATATTATAAAATTCAAGTCCATCAAGTGTCCATGAAGTATTCAATATAAATACATAAAAATTATGTATAGTAATACAAAATTAAAAAAAAAATTATACTACCTCCGGTTTTATATATAAGAAACAAAAAGGTAAAATTTTTTAGTCCTATATATAAGAAACATAATACCATTTTTAGTTGTATTAATTACTAAATATCTTATATACCCTTAATTTATTGTGAGTGGTTAACAAGGTATCACTCATTAAATTATTTAATACTAAGGGCATTTCTGAAAAAAAATTTGAATTTATGACACTATTAATTACTACTAACAGATTTCAATCCATTTCCTTGTTAGTATCTTCATCCTATATATAAGAAACATAGGACTAAAATCATCAAAATCAAGGAAATGCATTGGAATTTGTTAATGATATTTAATAATTAATAAGGTCATAAATTTAAGTTTTATTCCAGAAACACCCATAATAATAAATGATTGTATGAGTGAGTACTTTGTTAATCGCTCATAATAATTAAGGGTGTATAAGGCTTTTAGTGATTAATACAACTAAAAATGATACTATGTTGTAAATTGTGCATTATTCATTTTCTATCATTAATTCTATAAATCTGTCAAAATCAATTCTACACAACTATAAATCAAATGGACCACTAATTGTATTAACTCTATTTTTTCTTATCTTTTTACCTAATTAATTAATCTTAAGAAATTAAAAAAAAAATAGTAACTATGATATAGCTGTTATAATGCAGTTATACAGAATACAGCTCAACTTTGTGGGTTAAATAATTGGCAAACTTATCAAAATAAGTAGCTGAGAAGTGTATTCTACATATGCTAAAAGGATATAACTTATCCTCTCTCTCTCTCTCTCTCTCTCACACACACACACACCAGAGCACAATCTTGATAAATTACCTTCATATTGAACAACTCTAGCTGGAATTCCGAAAGAGATATTTTCACTGTCCTCCCATCTCACAGTAATCTTAATCCGATACCATCTATATATATAAAACAAAACAAACATCAGCTTATCAGGTTATAAATTCGAAAAGAAATCTGAAAGCAGAAAATAGAAAGTGTTTTTATGTGTACCCCTGCTTAAAAAGGTCAAGATTATGAAACCTATGAACATAGACGCCAATCTCCTGTACAGTTTCCAACATAACCACAGGCTTGACCTTAACAGAGCAAGGCATTACCTCAGACAACCTATCTACCGGCCAGCTTCAGTGTTTCAGACCAACAAAACATCCTCCCCTACCTGCTGCAACATGCATATATATACCACAATAACCAGCATACACACCTCTCCTTTTTAGGTGACATTATTAATAATAATTAGCAACCTCAACATATCTCACACACACACCCTAATTCTTTATCAGCATAACCATTTGTTGACATTAACACCAAATTGCAGTATGTAATATTGACTATATCACCGGTCACCACCCTCCTATGGAAACTAAACCTGCAAATAAGAAGAATGAAAAAGGCAAAAGTGAGATTGTAAGGAAAAGACCTGACACAGCTAGCTCTTATAAAGAAATTGAGCAGGTAGAAATTATTATGAGTGTGTGATTGGAATGGTGAATTTAAATAATAATAATAATACTCGCTTTTTTATTAATCTCATTAAAGAGTTTTTGAAAAAAAAAAAGAAGATGATTTCCTGTAATCGATCTCTTCCAATGGTGTTCATTTCAAAAGGGCTTTCCTACATGGTTACAATGGCAGCAAAAGGAAAATTCGAGATTATCAAGTTAATCTTGGAAAGAAGAAGAAAGAAACCTTGGCGATTGAGCAATTAAGAGACATACCCCCAAAACTAGCATGGCAGCTATGCAGAAATCCTCTGACAATGGCGTCACAAATCAATGATCCTATTCGGCTCGTGATTCTGATAATGAAATTGGTTAGACAGAGAAAAGGAGAAAATACGAAAATGACGATCCGAAAGGGGGAACGAGTTCTATTCAAGGTAGGTTTCGTAATTTTGGGGGAGGGGAGGTGCTGCGTCTGTTGTGTATCAAATTATTATTATGAATCCTTTACGATTGTCATCCCCAAAAACACAAGCCTTTTTTCTAATTTTCGTAACGCTTTGACCTTGAATCCAACTCATAGAGAATGACATTGAACAATATTATTGTTGATTGATATTAGAGGTATAGTACCGGGTTTGTGAAGTTCTTTATTTATGAAATGCTTGATTTGTTACGTGGAATAATAATAATAATAATAAATAATAATATATTATTATTATTATTATTATTATTATTATTATTATTATTGATTAAGATTAATAACTAACTAACGGGTGGACTGATTTGGGCCAGGGATGTCAACGGGGCGGGATGGGTGCGGGTAGTACCTACCCGTATAGGTACCCGCTAAAATTAACGGGTACCCATGTGGGTAATGGGTATCTGCGGATATTCACGGGTATCCATTAATGTTTAAGAATTTAAATTTTATTAAAAAATAAAGGAGACGTTATATAATAAATTATAATATCATATATATATATAAACAATCATTATATAATACCATTACATGTTAATATATTAAAAATATTATCAAAAATTAATATAAAATAAATTATATCTCATCATAAATGATAAAAAATCATTATATTCAAATATATTTAATAGAAAAATATGTTTAATGAGTATGCGGGTACCTGCGGGGCGGATAGTATAATATTCGTCCCCACTCATTTAATAAATATGCAGGTACCCATTGCGGGTATATCCGCGAGTGCAGGTTTTTTTGACATCCCTAGAGTTCAGCTTTCCAACTAAGCAGAAGAGCCACGGATTATAATTCCGTGCAGTTACTGCAGGGTCCTGTAAGAGAGAGAAAGAGAGAGTTTTTTGTGTGAGACCCACCAATAGGTCCCACACAAAAATTCTCTCTTTCTCTCTTTACGGGAGGATCCCCACCAATTTTCTTGTGTTCAATTATGGTCAATGAATTAGGCGAAGGTTATAGGCCTATTTTTTAAAAAAGAAATGGAAAAAAATTCTTGTCATTGATTTGCTAATTGCTAATATAAGAAATGAATATATATAAATAAATGATAATGATAATAATTAAAATTCAAATAAAAGAAGATTTGAAGTAGGAAAAAATAGGTGAGATTAGAATTATTAATAATAAAATTAAATACGTCCATTATATATTAATAAGGTTTTTACACTAATCATACTCATATTTAACTTATAGATAAGGATGACAATGAGTAGGGTTTGGATGGGTTACTATAGTACCCGTCCCCATATATTAATGTTTTGCTATTTTAGTGTTTAAGATAAAATTATAACATTTAAATTAATTAAATAGTAATATATATTAATGTTTTTTGGTGATTATAATTTATGTTAACATTAATTCTTTTTTAATTTAAAAAAACATTAATTATTTTTTTGGGAAAAATAGTAATTAATAAAAAGTTACATGTCAAATTGACATTGTCAATGAGATCCGTTAACCCAATGAATTTGCTAACAAAAGTTACATGTCAGCCTCAATAGTGAGTCACAAATAACTGACTAATCATCTAATTAAATTTTTTTATTAATTTTTAATTATTAAAATAACCCAAGTTACTAAATTAGGGTTTTCACCCGAGCAAAGGATTTAAAGTACAGGGATGAAGACCAAAGTTGAGCAAAACTATAGGGATAAAAAACATATTTTCCCTATCTTTTTGATAATTAAACATATATATATTAAATTAATCATATGTATATAAATAACATTAATTATATATATTATAAGTGCGGGCATGGATAGTGTAGGGTACCATAGTACACATACTTATTAAAAAGTATGGGTCCAATTGTCATCCCTACTTATAGATGTAAATATATATGAAAAACAATAACACGAAAATTCATTCATGTTAAAATTATAAAGTAAAAATCTATCACACAATAAAATATTAATTTACATAAAATATTACAATTTAAATTTAAATTATAGTAAAAAATACTCACATCATATATGAATAAATTTTTAAACCTAAGAATATCTAAATTATAAAAATATATAACAACCTATAAGTAAAATTATATAAGATCAATATTTTATGCACGAATACATTAATGCATGAATACATTAATGTCTATTTGAAAAATTATTAATATTAAAATTTAAATAAAATCATTCAAAACGTATGATAATTATAAGAATAATAATTAGGTGAGTACGTAAAAGAAAAAACATTGTGCTTGCTTCAAAAATAACTTTATTATAAATAAGGATTACTTTTCAATTTAAATTATTAAAGATAATTATAAGAATAATGATTAGGTGAGTACATAAAAGAAATGAAACTATTATATTTCAAATCATCCACAATAAAATATTTAAAAAACATATCATTTTTATCTTATTTAAAAAGTATGATGTGAGTAATTTTTTTACTATAATTTAAATTAAAATTGTAATATATTTTATGTAAATTGGTATTTTCTGTGTGATAGATTTTTATTTTATAATTTTAATATGAATGAATTTTCTTGTTATTATTTTTCATATATATTTACACCTATAAGTTAAATATGAGTATGATTAATGTAAAAACCTTACTCATATATAATGGACGTATTTAATTTTATTATTAATAATTCTAATCTTTCACTTATTTTTTCCTACTCCAAATCTTTTTTTATTTCAATTTTAATTCTTATCAATATCATTTAATTATATATTCATTTCTTATACTAGTAATAAGAAAATCAATGACAAGTGAGATTTTTTTTCCATTTCTTTTTAAGAAATCAAGCCTATAACCTCCACCTGAATTCATTGACCATAATAGAACACGAAAAATTGGTGTGGGTCTTTTGCTTAGATGGAAAGCTGAACTATTTCCAAACAGGGATGTCGCTAAATTAGTTAGCGCAACATATGAAAGTCAGTTTATTTTTTCATATGACGTTAAATGGGTCAGCGTCTCACTTTATATTTTTTTTGTACAAGACGCTTTCTCATATAACGTCTCGCACTTTCAAGGCGCTATATGAATTAGTGTTTCCCTACTGTCTTTTCACGTTGGCAACATTTACCCCACAAAGGTAATAGTTTATTTTTATACATTAATATGGTAAATATTATTTTTTTTGCTCTATTATGGTAAAAAAGCCACAGACTTGAGGGCAGAATATCAGTGCCTCTTCCGGGAGTACACATTTTAAGAATTTTTTTAGTATGCTTCCTAAGATAGGATAAAGTTATATCTAAGTTTGATTAACTATGTGTTTCGTTTTCGGTTTGAAAAATCAATTATGTGAAGTTAATTTTAATTATTTTCGTCTAATGTGTTTCGTAAATTGTGTATTATTCAATTTTTTGCCACTGAATCTATATATTTATCAAAATCAATTTTACACACATATAAACCAAAAGGGCCTTAAACTTAGATTTACTTTTTATTAGTGGAACAATATTAAATTTTTATCCAACAATAAAATGATTATTATAAAAACAGAATTATAAAAAAAATTGTATTACAAAAATAGTTTAATTAGTATACATTGACGGTATAAAAAGTTTTATATTGTCATCTAATGATGTTTTGCCACATAATTTAATGAGCATAAACCTCATGTGTGATTAAACGCATTAAATGATATGGTAACACATCATTGAATGATAGTGTAAAACTCTACTTTTTATATTGTCGATGTATATACATTAAATCATTATAAAATCGACAAACACCTAAACACAAAAGTAATGTGTTTTTGGTATTTGACCGAGAATCCCCCACAAACATAATTGTGGGTTTAACCCTCGGGTTAAGGTGGTGGTCAGGTAAAGTCCTTCCAAGAGTGATGACTCTAGGATTCGAACTCCTGATCTTGCAGGTAAAGTTCGTTTGGGGTCACAATTCACTCCCAAGAGTATTGTGTTGGTTCTTATTATCAATGTTAGATTTTATCCAACAATATGTAAGTATTATTTCTATTTTGGTGTATAGAAGGGGAAAACAGCCAAACAAAACAACACCAGTGATGATTTTTTTAACACTTTTATATTTTATATTTGCTTTCACACCTTAACTTTTTATCTCTTTATTCTTTTCTTATTATATTAGTTATCACATTTCCATCTTCTTTCTTTCCATTTCTCTTTTTTCCTGTCTCTTTTTGACACTTCCCACATCTTAAAACTAGAGTGTCAAAGAGTCAGACTAAGGGTCAATTTGGATGAAACTTGTATAGAAGTACTTCTAAGTGAAAAAAAAATAAGAATAAATCAAAGAGGTTAAATTAACTTCTTCATAAGTTCAAATTAGTCTTGTAACTCACCTACTCCAAAAGCTCTCCCATTTAACTTTTCCATAAGCAACTAATTTCAACTTATAGAGAAGTTAAATTCATTTGACCTATTTGGTTCATTCTATTTTTATCTTCTAGAAATTCTTCTGCAGAGGTGTATTCAAACTGGGCATAAGAAAGTAACCTATGCAAAGGGAAGAATAAACTCAAACACTCTTATACCACCCTATAATTAAGCCTTGCTTAACAAACAAGTTATATTATTTCCTTTCCTAAGAAAGTGAACCCACAAAACATATGAAAAATCTTGGATAACAATTTAATCTCGAGAAATAATAAGTTGATGCCCCAATTTTGAGGTGAGTGAGATGTGGGGAAGGGAGTGAAAGAAAGAAAAGGATGAAGAGAGAGAAATTAAAAGTTTTGATAATTGATGCGATGAGGAAAGAAAAAAGAGATTGAAATAAAAATAAAGTATAAAGTATAGAATGTGAAAAAAAAATATCAAAACACTTTAATCTCCCTTATGATAGGAACACACAGATAAGTCTCCATACACCCACATTTCAAGAAACAAATGACTACTTTTTGAGTTATGCTTCATATTTTTTTATAAGCAAATTAATTAAATTAAAAGGAGTACAAGGGGTACTCCAACCCATAACACATGACAAAGTCACCTTACCAACACCAAACACATAAGCTATACAGAGGAATAAAGACATCCAAAACCACCCAAAAAGTTCGACCAAAAGAAAACAAACAAAATTCCTAATCCTTAAAAAGCAAATACAGCATGATTCCCACGTGAAAGCTAATGATGGCTTAAAGAAAAAGCAGCAAGGAGTAGGCCGAGGTAATGAACCAAGGAGAGCGTTGCAGCAACAAATTCCAATATAACGTGCAATGAAAGCAGTATCAGTAACAAGAGGCAAAGAATAATTAACACATAGAACTCCGCTCGTTTGCAACAAAAACAGTAAAGGACCAAGAAGTACAGAGCAACTCCAGTGTGACTAATATACCGAGAAGAAAAAGTGCACTGCACCTAGTCATGCACACTTTGCACACTCCAATGTTTGAGTAGAAGGACAAACAGAAAATCTCGTCAAACCAGAACCATACACTGACAACGGCAAGATCACTCTTCAAAGAGACTAAGACAAGCACTAGGAAGGGAGAACCATGCTGAAAATGGATAGGTGAAGGACGTATCCTTGGACTTAATCCAATTCCAACTATGCAATTTAATTAAATCCAACAAATCAGTAACTCCTACCACCTTAGCTGAAAAAGTGGCATCATTTCTAGCAAGCCACAAGGACCAAATTGTAGCCAACCAAACCACAAACCCACCTTAACCTGTTCTTACCAGAGCACCTCAAGAAACCAACAAAATGAGTAAAATTTCCATGACAAGAGTTGTGAATAACAGTGGATACACCAAGCCAGTAAAAAACAAATATCCAAGTAATATAAGCATATTGACATTCAAATAACAGATGATAAGTAGTATCCAAATCATGACCACACCAAACACAACCTCCAATTGAGCTATGAAGGATCTTCCGCTTAATCAAATTATGTTTGGATAGAATCCTATTTAGCAAAGCTTTCCAAGCAAAACCAGAGACTTTAGATGGTACAAATTTGGACCAGAGAAACTTGTGGAGAGGAAAAACTGCAAAAATTCTCTCATTCACCACTGCTTGATATGTTGATTTTACACTATAGACACCATCACTAGAATCCTTCCAACTCCAACTATCATTATGCTCATGCTTTAAAGTAACTGATCCTAAATCAGCAAGTAGGTTGGATAATTGCTCTAACTCCCATTGGAAAAGACTCCTCCGCCAAGACCAAAGCCACCCAAAACCTCCATCCCTCCATTGCACCATATTAGCAACCGAGACATCCTTATTAGAAGCAATAGAGAATAGTCTCCTATACATATCACAAAGAGGACCTGTCCACACCACCTCTCCTTCCAGAAAGATGTACTACGACCATCACCCACCACCTGTTCACACCGAGAATAGAACCAATCAGATGAGGCATGTGGAACAGAATCAATTGTCCACAAGTCTAACCACCACTTTAAACTACACACATTGTCACCCAGTCCCTGAAAACAACCCTCCCCATAAATAGAACAAACAACCCTAAGCCACAGTCTACCATTTTCAACTAAAAGCCTCCATCCCCATTTCCCCAAAAGTGCAAGGTTGAATGCACTAAGATCATGAATTCCCAACCCACCACATTCCTTTCCCCTACAAACATCCCCCAAGCCACTCAAGCTGTTTTCCTATGATTTTCGTCCCCGTCCCACAAAAAGTTTTTAAATAAAGATTCAAGTTTAGATATAGTACCTTGAGGAGCCTTGAAGAAGGAAAGATAGTAGATTGGGATGGAATTAAGGACCGATTTCAAGAGGACACTACGACCACCAAACGACAAAGTTTTGGCCTTCCACCTTGACAATCTCTTTTGAACCTTAGAAATTGCAGGTTCTCATGTTTTAAGACGATGGGGGTTCGCCCCAACAGGTAGTCCCAAATAGCAAAAAGGTACCGATCCAACCTTATAATTCATAATTTGGGCCATCAAGTTCAACAAAGCATCACTAACATTAAACCCAAAGAGCTTGCTCTGTAGAAATTTACTTTAGACCAGCCACCAACTCAAAGGTCTGTAGAATAGACTTTATTGCCCAAACGTTATGGGCAGGAGCTTCACCAATAATCAGAGTATCATCTGCATATTGTAAGTGTGACACCAACACCGAATCTCGACCAGATGAATAACCGTTAAACACTTGTCGATCAACAGCTTTGCAAATCAGAGCATTTAGCCCCTCAGCAACAATAAGAAACAGAAAAGAAGCTAGCAGATCTCCTTGCCTTAGTCCCCTACCACCCCAAATTCACCAGAAGGTGTACCAATTACAAAGATAGATATTCTGGCAGTGCTCAAGCATTCAACAATCCACAACCTCCACTTTAATGGAAAACCCATCCTCTCCATCACATATTGAAGAAAATCCCAATTGATCGAGTTGTAAGCCTTTTCAAAGTCAACTTTAAATAACAAACAACTTGATTTTTCCCTTCTGATCTCTTCAATGATTTCATTTGCAATCACAACTCCATAAAAAATATGTCTCCCTTGTATAAATGCCGATTGGCAATCAGAAATAAGATTACATATCACCTTCCTTAATCTGTTAGCCAACATTTAGCCACTACCTTGTACATACACCCAATTAAGGAAATTAGTCTATAGTCTTCCACTATTTGGGGGCTCTCAACCTTAGGAACCAATACAATAAAGGAGCTATTGGAACCCTTCACCAATTTACCATTAATATGGAACTCATTGATAAATGCCAAAAAATCTACCTTCAAAACCTCCAAAAAATCTTTAATAAAATTGAAATTTAAATCGTCAGGTCCAGGGCTTTTGGTTCCTTCACAGTCCCAAACTGCTTCTTTCACTTCTGCCTCAGAGAAAGGTAAAATCAATAAACCTGCTTCCTGCTCTGACAAAGATTTGAAACTCACCCCATCAAGGGAAAACCTTTGACATGACCTTTCCGAGAAATGTAACTCAAAAAATTCCGGAATGCATTTTTTAGAGCAAGAGGATCAGAATGCCGCTCACTGTTAATCAACACAGAATGCATCATGTTCCGCATCCTTTCGCTTGTTAATCAACACAGAATACATGCATGGTAGTACTTTGTATTAGCATCTCCTTCACGTAACCATCTCAATCTGGATTTCTGGTACAACAAACTATCTTTCAAAGACATCAACTGGAAGATTTTAGCCCGCCACTCTCGACAATGCTGAATATCTGCATCAAGTAGAATTCCCTCCTCCGACTTAAGATCTAACAAATTAGCCCACTTTCTAGCCTCCTCAATTTGATTATCAAGTTGGCCAAAGGATTCTTTGTTCCAAACTCGCAATTTAACTTTCAACCCTTTTAGTTTTCCCTTCAACACAAATGCAACTCGACCATGTACCTGTAACTCCTTCCATTGCTCCTTTACAAAATCAGCATAACCAGGATCATATCTCCAACAGTCAAGAATTCTAAAAGGCTTTAGTCCCCAATTGATAACTTCATTTTTTAATAAAATAACACAATGATCAGAGATGCCTCTACTAAGCCCCCATTGTGAAATGTGACCCCATTGCACCAACCAATTTTGTGAAACCAAAAACTGGTCCAGTCGACTCATGCAAGTTCCATCAGCCTTGTACCATGTGTATTTCCTTTTAATTAATGGGAGATCAACCAACTTAGCCTCAACAATAAAATGCGCAAAACTACCAATATCACTTCTCCTCCAAGCATTTGATGATCCCCTACACTCCCCTATAGATTTTATAGCATTAAAATCTCAAACAAAACACCAGAAGTCCCCCCACGATTCCTCTTTAATTCCAACAATTTCCCCCACAAAGCCCTCTTTCCAGCAACATCACAAGGAGCATAAACATTCACAATATAACAAAACACCTTTTCCTCACCCCACCACCTAGAAACGCCAACAAAATGAGTATTGATGGGTTTCTGGTAAGCGAATCAAAAATCCAGTAGTATAATAGTAAGAAAGATATCGTATCCACAGGGAACGGTCAATTCACGTATACTCGTGATCTAATTATCAAGGGAAATAACGGTTTTGAGAGTATTGTTGCGGAAATTGTAAATAGCAAATCAATAATCAATTGAATTAGAAAGGAAGAGTTAGAGACACTTTACTTGGATTAGGATTGAACTTCATATCATCACACCCTTTATGCATGTAAAAACTATCTATTATTTTAGGTTTACTCTATAATACTGTAGACAAACTATATTGCTTATGACCCCGAGTTACCAGGCGCCACTCACACTCAAAGATAATCCATGCTGTGACACCCTTCTACCCCATACTCTTATATGTTTAATAAATTGAATTATGGAAAAGGCAACGTCCCACGATGGGTAAAAGGTTCACAAAACTCTCTTTCCAAAAACCTCATTAGTTCGAAAACAACTTAGTTAAAACGAAATAAAACTCAATTATAATCCAACACTCATGCAGCGGAATCTCCAAAGAAAATAAAAATACTAAACATCCTACTTGCCGTGTAAGACATCCAAAATAGTTTACACCAAAAGCTTTCCTAACTAGAAACATAATAAAAGACCCCCAAAATTATACCCTAATGTCACAGCTATTAGAGCACATTCCCTTTAATCAAATTCGACAGCAATCGTGTCCTCATCAACACCTGTAAAAATAATATCCACAGTATACGGTGAGATAAAGAATACTACTCATACATACACATAGGAGACTACCCTATCCTCACCCACATATAAACAACATCAACAATCATCATACCTCATACCAAAACATCCAATAATCCATCAAATAAGCAACATTCATAAATCAGCATAAAGTTATTCATCTATCTCAACAGATAATCTCATACCATCATTCACCAAGGAGTCACATGCTCATATAATACGCATTCATCATTATACTCACAACATCATTTAATAACACAATATCATCATCAGATATAACACATATACATCCAACATGTATGCATCCAAACTCATTAACATCATCATATGACCCAATTCCATCATTGAGTATTCCAATATATCATATGCACCAAAACTCATCATTATATAACTCAATTCCATCGCTGAGTATTCCAACTATCACATGCACCAATACTCATCTCATCATCTACCCAAAGATCATGACTTGGAACTCCCACACAATGGGTGCACCTCGTCAATCACTCTAGTTATTACCAAGATAGTCTACCGGCATCACCACACAAACCGATAGGTTGTACCCCCTCGTTGGGCCCGCACAACGACATTCGACCCTAGGTTGCACCTCCTCTATGGGTCAGTACAATCACTCCTAGGTTGCACCCCCTCCATGGGCCCGTGCATCGAACGCCCCATCTTGATCCCCTGAGTTGTACCCCCTCTATGGGCACGCACAACCCAGTTCACCTCTCGAATTGTACCCCCTCTATGGGCCCGCACAATTCAGGTCTCATCACACATGCTCAAGGCATCTCTCTTAAGTTGTACCCCCTCTATGGGCCCGCACAACTCAAGTAACATCATCATTTATTATATCGCATGTTCACCAACCACGTGCATTCCAAATAACATCAATTACATAACATGTTCACCAACACATGCATTCCAAATAACATCAATTACATAGCATGTTCACCAACCGCATGCATTCCAAATAACCTCATTCACATAGCATATTAACCAACCATATGCATTCCAAATAACCTCATTTACATAGCATATTAACCAACCATATGCATTCCAAATAACCTCATTTACATAGCATTTTAACCAACCATATGCATTCCAAATAACATCATTTACATAGCATATTCACCAAACAAATGCATTCCAAAACATCATCAAGCATATCAAGCATCATTAAGCACTTAGGCTCTCAAATTCTACTCTGGTAATCGATTACCAACCTCCAGTAATCAATTACCTGCAAACAAGGTCTCTGGTAATCGATTACCTGCGACCAAACACTCTGGTAATCGATTACGGCACCCTTGTAATCGATTACCTGCAAACAAACTCTCTGGTAATTGATTACCACAAACCTGTAATCGATTACCAGCAACAAACAACACTCCTGGGTTGCCCAGAACACCCTGGTAATCGATTACCACACCTGGTAATCGATTACCCGTGACACAGATTGCATATTTCACGATTTCTAACATCTCTAAACCCTTCCAATCAATCTCTAATCAATTCCTTTCGATTAAACATCATTCATAATCATTAATATCATCCGAAACTCAACAAAACAACAATCTTTTACAAATTATACAACCAACTCATCAAACCCCCAATCCTTAAATCCCTAATCATCCCTTTTTCATCATTCTCAATACCATCTTTAATCTCACCCAATAATCATCAATATACATCCAATCAATCATAAATCAATAGTTTATATCATTCATTCACAGTTATACATACATTAATACAATTATACTCTTAGGTTACTACCCAAGCACCCCTACATGCATATACAAGCAGCACCCTCTCCCCCACCGTACCTTAAACGAAGCCTGATTACAGCAAGGAAGTCTTTCTTCGATTCTTGAAGCTACTCCACAGCCACTCTCTCTTGAGACACAGTTTCTCCCCTCCTTAGCGTTTCGCTCTCTGACGATAATACGAATAAGGATTAGGATGATCTGTTAACCCCTCCTTACTAGGATGTCTAATTGGGTCTGGGCCCACTCTCCACCCTTATCCTCTTTTAATTTAAAACTATCTTTACGAAATAAAACTAATAATAATAGTAGTCCTATTATTTATTTCCTATTTAATTACTTATTTCTTTTCCTTATTTATTTAATTTAATTAATATTTATCCTAGTAAAATTCAGGATGTTACACATGCGGGCTCTCCCAAGCGACAAACTTACCCTCGACTTATTTTTTGTTTTCTTTATTCCGTTTGTAAAAGAACTAATTGATAAACGAGGCCTAATCCTGTAGACGCACCTTCATTAGAGTACTCACACTACCCATCACTCATCAGGATACAATCCATGTGTCGGTCCTGGATTGACAATCACTAATCCTTTGCTATCGACACTAAGGCCTAATCCTGTAATGCCCTTCGCTAGAGTACTGTCACTACCCATCGCTCATTAGTAACGTTCATGTGTCGGTCACAGAGTACCGAGTCCTCTTATTCAATCAGAGTTTGAGTTTCCTATGTCTATGCTCCCCCATCCTCAATCCTAGTCGAAACTAGCTTATAACTCCGGCGCAAGCGCGGAAGTTAGGAATTAAGCACAGAATAAGATTACCAATATTATAGACAGAGAGCTCAGGAAATAATAATATAGAGTTTACATACACTTGGGGATATAATCAATTACATTCAATCCTAATGGAGAGTTAACTACACAAGGTAGCCATACAAACCACCGAAGATGCTGTCACCATCTTCAATCCTTGTGAAGCGCTCCTCCTCTCCTACTCTAAAATTAGCTTTGGTGCATTATCATTGAAATACGAATGAATTACAATAATTGTGCACACTTTGATCTGGTGCAATGAGGTCCTATTTATAGGCTAAGGAAAGACAAAGGAAATTGGGGAGAAATCTATCTAAAAATGGCAACAGGGCAAGAATCAGCGTGACTTGTGCTTCAAGCTGCGTTACAGCACAGGTTCCAGAGAGTTGCGCTTCACCCTGCGCTACAGCGCAGGTTGAAGCACAAAATGCGTCTTGCAGCTTCAATCTTTCTCTTTTTAACTTGATCTCTCCCCGAGACTGGTTTTGGTTGATTTGTCTTTCCTTGTTTCCCTTTTCTTGATGAAATCTTGCATTTATTGAGCATCTTGGATTTAATTGGGAAGGTTGTCTGCAGAATCCTTGTTTGATTGGCAGTGATCTCCTCATTGATTGCTTCAAATCTTTATTAAATGTCTTCAATCAAACTCAAATCTTGCAGATATCTCCCTCATTTAATGCTATCTTTCCTTCAAATCAAATCTTTGAAATATCCTGCAAAAATCATCAATATCTCTATTAAAATAGCATCAAATTCAAATCCAAGATTAATAAATACAATTTATCTAATATTTAATAAAAAGAGATTAAACTGGGGCAAAAATACCATTTTATCCTTGATAAGTGAACTAAAAAGTGCTCTAATTTATCATATGATTTTCACTTATCAAGTATCATAAAAAATTCATGCATTTTGAAAGAAGACTTCCTTTACATAGAAAGCAATCCCCCTAACAACCCCTCTAAGGCTCTGAAACACCAATCAAAATCCTCACCACCACCTAAAGAAGCACACAATTTATCATCCACTTGGGATGTTTTGTTTCCTGCACACATATGAAATCAACTTTCTCATTCACCAGCAAGTTCCTTATTTCTGATTATTTTGACCGTCCCCCTATACCTCTAATATTAATTGAACCAATTATCATATTTATAACAAGACACCTGTACCCCAAAGTAACACAGCAACATCAGTTATTTCCAACTCCACTTCTACCAATCGCCTTCCTATCTCTTATCTCCATGGCTTCTAAAACATCAACATATTTTTGTTCATCATCACCAGTATAATCATCCCCAACATTTGAGACACCCAACTCCTTACCAATTCCCCAAATATGTTCTGCTACTGTATGGGGTCCCTGATTCACCATCCGATGCATTGTAAGAAATTCCAAATCAGAATCACATACCTTCATAAGATTATTAGCCTTCTTTCTTGGTCTTCCCATCCTCTTCTTTGGCGCACAAACCTCATAAATCAATTTTGGATCTTTGAGCCGAGCACAAAAAGCACTAAGGTCGTCTTGTACTCCTTCCGCTACAACCATTGGAACCTCACTCAGTTACAAGTCAGCTAGGCAATTTCCAAACAAAACATTGTCATCCTCAGCAGGACCCCCATGATGATATTCCCCTTCAGCATTGCATACCTCAATCATTCCATCTTCGTAGTGGTGACCTTCTTCTTGTGCGAAGTCAGCAGCAAAGTCCTTCAAACCTGTATCAATATCATAATGGTGATTGATATTGAGGTTAGGTCCACTAGCCACCATATGACCCAATAATTGGTGCAAAGTCTGCAAACCAGATGGTGCATTGTCTCCAAACCCCTTCATAAGGAGATAATACGGGCTTTCCACTAAGAGCATTTACGTTTCGCACAATTAAACCAATCCCATAGTCAGCATGTATAACCGTGCGTCCTTTAGGCCCACAATGAGAGACAACGTTACCATGTAATTGTGTTAAGGGAAGTGGTCCAAGTTCCACGCTGTGCATTGTTTCCTTTAGGCCCACTATAAGAAACACTATTGCCACCATCATGTGTTAAAGGAATTGGCCCATCAATATCGTCACCCATAGCCAATTGAGACGCATACCATTGAGACCCACCGTTGCTTCCTATAGGCCCACCATTAGAGAGTGGCCCAACCATATTGTCGTCTCCTAAAGCCAACTGAGATTGAGACCCATGTACAACAAAACAATCCCCACTATTGTCGTCTCCCACAGCCACCTGAGGCGCAAATCATCGAGAACCAACATGAGGCCCACATTGATCACCTGAAACATTCTGCACGTGATTACCGTTAACTGCTTCCTTTATCCGCGCTATTACACCCTCAGATGTGGAGCATCTAATGTAACTGAATCTCATACATAGCATCCTTCAATTGCTTCCGTTGCATGATACTCGCAATCCCCATTAATAGGGAATTGATTCATTCTGTCAATACGTAATTGTTTCACATTTTCAAATTCAAATTCTGCATCCTCCTTATTTGCTGACAAATCATAATCTTCCCACCCCTTACTACTGGAAACACTTAATTCAGAATCAATGGACTCAGTTAAAATTTTGAATCTGATTGATTTCTAAACTGCGCCTTCCAAGGATCAACAAAATGATCTTGAAAAACACTAACTGAAAATAACAATCCATTAATCTTAATTCTGAGAACCCTTTTAATGGTTTCAATGAAGTTGTTTGAATCAATACACGTGCAACATCTAGACGTGCCTTACACTTAGTAACATTATCAATGCAGACGTATCTCCCAAAATGAGTAGCAATGAGCCTAAAGAAAGACTCAGTCCATGCATGCAATGGAACACCATGACATCGCAACCAAACATATCTTTCTCGTGCCACATCTTCACAGGACCAAGGCCGAATATCAATAAACCAGCGAGAGAACAAATCCCCCAACTCTTCTACTAGCTCCTTGAAATCTTCCTCTGGACACGGTTGGATAAGTACTATATTTCCACCTATTAGGGTCACCTTGATAGATCGAATTCCTTAAGCTATAATTTTATCTTGCAACAAAAAACTTCATCAACTTGGTCCAAGCGTCCCACATAAGTTTTATCTAGCCACTCCATCTCCTGAGTCTCAACATGAAAGTCCAAGTCATTCCAATTCATTCAAGTGGAATTAGTTTGATTAACTTTCGGCTTCCACATGGGTTTACCATTTCATTTCACTGCTTCCGCAAAGCTTTTCCCAATCATCACAACGTTTTTGTTCCAACCTTGATCCCCACCTTCATGATACCATCACGTTCCATCACCAAGTTCCCCTCATCATTCCTAGCCATTCTTCCAAACCTGGATATGTTAACCTGTAGTTTATATGTACCAATCCAGATCTTCCTTAGTCTATCATCCATGGCCACATAATCTCCATTATCTTTAAACCTAACAAAACCAAAGCGTTTTCCCTTTTATCACGTTTTTGTGGAACATAAACATCAAGAACGCTGCCTCCCCACTTAGTGAACACCTTCCAAAGATCCTCTTGCCCATACGTTTCTGGAAAATTAGTGAAAAAGTAAGCCACATACTCATCATAAGAAAACTTTCTAAACAATCTCTTCCCTCTTTGATTTCCCTTGTAATCTGATGATGTCCTCAATGTCCTCTTGAACTGTTTCCAAACCCCATCGTCGCGCTTTCCCCCTTTGTGGTCTCACCAAAGTCCATCCCCTATCACTCTCTCTCACACTCTCCCCCCTCACTCGCGCTCACCATTTTTGTTTTTTCTTGGGACTTGCTAATTGCGTAGTTAATCGATAATGATTGAGTTAGGCTTCATATATAATCATAATAATCTTTCTAAAGCATTGACTCAAAGTTAATGAAGGCTATGTAAAACACCTCAAGCTTAGTCTGCACTATTGAACATGCACCCAGAGAGAAGAAAAGGCTAGGACAAATGATCCCTAAAGGTCCTGGATGATACCACCACATATATACCATCATACCATCAAGCAGAGAAAAAAATATCAATATTTACTTTTATTCAGGATGTAATCCATTTTGCTAATTACACTCTCTCAATATTTGTCTTTGATATTTTATCATATTACAAATTTAGTTTTAATAATTAAATTCCTAAACAACTTATGAGTAATGTAAATAGAAATCCACAAAACTAGTACATAAATTAGTGTATATAATTTTATCATTGTTAAAAACAACAATTACCTCTGTGTCACTAAATTAATACCCACTATATTGCATTTTAGTCTTTCAGGATAACCACCGGAAATTAGTTTTCAGTAACTTTTAGGTCAATTTTAGAAAATAACCTAAAAAAGCTTTAAATAAATATAACTATTAAAAATTTTTTTTTGAATTAACTTAAAAGTGTTTTGGAATTAGCTTAAAATTGGTGAAAAAAGATCAAATATCTCAAAGAATTTAAATCAAATAAAATTTATTTCATCCTTTAAAGATCATAAACCTAATATAGACCTTATAATATTTTTAACTAATTATAATATATTATTACTTATTTATTTATCATTTCTAAGAATTAATTAATAAATAAAAATTCAATACATAATATAATCATTAAAATTTTTTATTTTTTACTCTCATTTTTTTTTAATTTCATCAACAAGCAAAAAAAAATGTGTGTAATAATTTAAATGTAACTTTATGAAAAACTTTTATGTATTATATAAACTATATGTATCATATCTAAAATTATTTTTAAGGTTTCATGCATCACATGGGTATAGACCTACTTAAAAGTGTTTCAAAAACTAATTTTCGATAACTATATATTTGTTTGTTATCGGAAATTAGTTTAATTTCTAGACACTATTAAGGTGAGACTATTAAGGTAAAATGATTTTTTTTGTTCAAGATTATGATCCATTAAGCCTTAAGGGCAGCCATACCACATCTACAACTGCAAATGAACAAAGTGATATTACCATGCTAAACAAAAAAAAAACTTTACAAAACAAAGCATGTCTGCTCCGGTTGACGTCTCTAAGCCTCCAAATAATGGTTAAACACAACTACAAAGAGGAGGGGGAAAAGGCAAAAAAAAATAAAAAATAAAGAGAGGTGGTAGTAGAGAAGACGCAAAAGAAGGAAGGGAGAGGAAGAGATGAGAAAATGTGAGACTTGAAAGTGGGGGGGAGAGAGAAAAGAGAGAGAGAGAGAGAGAAGAGGTGCTAATGGAGATGGAATGAGGAAGGGAAAAAGACTCTTACCATAAAAGAGAAAATTCATTTAAAATGGGAAATAACTCATCCAAAATAGGAGAAAAAGCCCCACAAGGGAGGATGAACCCCCCCATCTCCCATGGAGGGGGGGAGGCGCTACCGTTGTTGCTATGGGAGGCAAGGTAAAATGACTTAAAAAAATGAAAATGGTGGTGTGGGAGAAATTTGGGATGGTGTTAAAAAAAAGTCATTATTTAAATGATAAGTTCCGAAACAGTTTAAATGGGCTAGATATCGAACACAAAAACCATTTTAAAAGTGAAAATGTGCAATCATGTACTCCGCTAACTTCTTTAAATGATTTGGATTATAGCCCCAATCTAAGATTTATAAAATAACTAAACTTAATGTTATGGAACTAAGATGGAATATTAATGTGTTATTGATTCATGTGTTACATGCTTTATTTCATTATATAAGTAAGATTTTGGTTTGAGTTTTATGTATAAAAAACCTCCATCAAAGAGCTAACTCCACTATGATATAAATGTTCCCGACTCAATAATATCATAACATTCAACTATAATATGGCATATAAAAAGAGCTCGTATGTAAATGTTTAAGCCTTGTTTGGTTTGGTGTTCTACTTTTCAAATCAACGGTTTTGCAGAATTAATTTTAAATTACCTCCGTCCAACGTGCTTCGTAAAACATATATCATTCATCTCAACCATTGATTTTAGAATCAATTCCACTCAATTGTAAACAAACTGACACTTCATTAGACAACATGAAAATAAAAAGTAATAAAAAATAAAAAGAATAAATCTAACATAAAAATGTATCATCAATTCTTCATGCAATACAATAAATTAATTATTTATAAGTTTTTGCTCAATTCATATGAAATAAATAAGTTAAAAGTAAGGAAACAAATTGTTTATTTACATCCCAAAACAAAGACTTTAACACGTTAAAATGCTTAATATAAGTGTTTTTTAAATTAGAAATAGTAAATATGTCATATATAATAGTGAATACCACCATAGGAAGTGTGAGTTGTTTAGGTGGTCCACGTTAGTCATAGTAGTCAAGTGGCAAGAAATGTGTGTAGCATGAATTTATTTTTATTTTCTATTAATCTATACAAAATAAATATATTTAAACTATATAATTAATTTAATGTTTGGGAAATAAATATTAATTTTAGTATTTTTAAAGTTATTAATTAGTTATATAATAATAAAAAATTATCTTATACAATTTGATATTAAAATAAATAAATTAAAATGATTATTTTAATTGATAGAGTTTTAGCTTACATTTTGAAATAAATATATAAAAATTGTATACATCAAAATTTTGTGTTATATTCGTGTGACATAAATATTTATCATTGTTATACAGTTTCGAGTTTTTATCTATATTTAATGTGAATATCTAAAAATTTATATAATGTAGTTTAGATTACCATTTATTTAAAAAAAAAAACTGTACAAAGATTCTAAATAAATAATAAGAATATTTGAACAATTGCCACATATTGTGTAGGGGAGTGGAAGGAATAAATAATATGACCCATTATGAGATTGAGTGAAAAGGAAAGGGAAAAAAAGAAAAGAGAGAAATGAAGGGAGAGCCGAAAGAATAGAAGCGAGAAAGAGAGATGGATTCACGGCCATGGCCCATGGGTGATGCTGACACTTCTGTGAGATTGGGGAAAAAAAAAGTGGGCTGTTTATGAAGAAAATGGAGGCTGGTTTGGGCTAGCTTGTAGAGTTTCCACGTACCTAAAAAACCACCTCCCTTTTTTTCTTTTCTTGTACAGTATCAGATTAGATTAGATTAACGTAGATATATTTTAAAAATAATTATACGTGTGGATTAGGTATGAGTACTTTGGTTGCATATTTATATTATATATTATATATATTATTATTATATATTCTTATTTAAAAAAATCAGCTCCTTATCTCCTGATTTAATTTGAGTAAGAATTAACTAACAATTTTGAAAATATGCGATCATGATAAGTAACTTTGTAAATGGATATATTTCTTATATAATATCTACGTAAAACTTTTACATATATCAAATACGGTTAGAAATCGATTTTCAGATATAATTATGTTAGGATTTCTATTCTGTCAGTATTACTATGGTTGAGTTTAGGTGTAATTCAACCATGATTAGTTTTACTTATAGTTAGTTTTAGTCCTATAAATAGTTGTATCATCTTCTTATCTTGTATCTTTTATCAATCAATATATGAGTTTCTTAAATATTCTTGCCTGGTAACTTTGAATCCACGAGGAAATTCAGAGTACTCATCTATTGCTTTTACTATCTCACTGTGGCTCCTGATTCTCCATCTTATTTTACTAAGAAATACTTATTTGAATATTGATAACAAGTAGTACTGAAGCCCTTTTCCCTAAACACTACACTTTATTTGGACATTGATTCAGCCGAAATGATTAAACTATGGCAGTATTCTCTTCCCTATACACTTCTTATAAAATTTATATATTATGTTATTTTACGTATTATATTCGATGGAAAATCACTGTCTCTAGCTAGCACAGTAGCACACTCAATTTTCGTTTGGTGTTATAAATCTTGTACAATTTCAGTGAGATTTTCATAACAATTTGATTTAATTTATCATAAAAACTAAGACAATACAAGTCATAGAACGAGTGCAACATAAGTGACTAATAATTTGTTGAGTTAGGGGCAAAATTCCAATATTTTTCCCAATACTTTTTTACAAAGTAGATCTTCCTCATTGACATGTTTTGGTATAAACTGCAATAACTGTTTCAAGATTGAGCAATTGCCAACTGGAAGCTTGATTGATTCGTTGTGAAAATTAGGATGGTCCCATGTTGTTCCAAGGAAAACGATTTGGGGTAACTTGGAGCTCATCTTAGTCACTACTTTACAATGTATTTTTGGTATTTTTATTAAAAAAACAAAAATAAACGCACGTGTCTCATGGTGGCTTGCCCAAATCGAATGAAATAAAAGGGGTAATGGAGAAGTTTCTGCAATTGAAAAGCGTGATGCAGAAGGTGTAATCCGAGGGATTCGTTTTCATGGAAGCGCGCAATTTTATATTACTAGTCATAAAAGATTGTAAAACTCGTTAAAAATATTCTGCAGAACAAAGAAGATTACAAAAAAAATTAAAAAGTGAGGATGAGTCCGAATATTTAAAAGCTTGTGAAAATAACAGGGGTGAGAATCTTAACCAACCAAAATGTTCTTTCATGGTTAAGGAAAATTAACTGATAGCAGCCTTGGCACATTTCAATTCATACTACTTTAGTGTCTGTTTCCCATTCCATTCCATTCATTGTCGCCGCAGCAATATTAGATTATTAGCATATTCTCTGATCTGGTCATGTCATCAGTAAACTTGGTCAAAAATAGCGTATTACAGACAGGGCTAGCGGACAGTACAAGTAGTTGCAACTTGCAAGGAGAGTTTCAAATAAGCTGGTTTATAAGATATAGTTTACTAATATATAAATTTGTTTCATTATAATTAATGTGTTTGGAAAACAAGTTTATTTAACTTATAGCTTATGGAGTGTATTTGGAATGTAAGCACATGAATCAACTTTCTTAACGGCTTAAAATGTGAACACATGTTTCCCCATGTAAGAGCTGAATAGGCTTGAAGCATGGACAATAGACAATATTAGAGGTGACAAAACAGGATATCCGACCCAATTTAGGCTTGTATGATGTATGTTACAGGCTAAAATGCGTCGAGCTAAACAACATAAATTTATTTAGGGCTTTAAAAATGGTACTCAGGCCCTATCAAATGCAGGATAAGTCCTGATATTTTAGCGGACTTTATAGACTAAGTCCACCACATTTTAATGAAACCAGCTCAGGCTAGAAAAGTCCGATAATAGTTTAGGCTCAATTTTAAAATCAAGCCTTGCAATTTAACGAGATGGGTTCGGACTAACCTGATGGGCTTGACCCATTTTTTCCATCTCTAGACGAACTTTAACTTGCAAGGTCAGGGGTTCGAATCCCAGAGTCGTCACACTTAGAAGGGCTTTACCTAACCACCACCCGACCCGAGGGTTAAATCCACAAATATACCTGTGGGGGATTCCCGGTCAAAGACAAAAAAAATTTAAACTTTGTTTTATTAGAATAATGAGGTAATAAGTATTGAACTCTTGATCATTTGGTCATACTGACTTTCATACCATGTCACTACCATCTATGTATACATAAATAAAAATATTTCTAACAACCTATAACCCATTCCGGATAAAAAGTACATGTCACATTTCAAATTAATTCCATCGACGCTTCTATATCTAAAACTTTTCTCACGACAATTGTTATTCACCCACAAAAAAGGCGGTGAATATGGTTATTTTAGGAGAAAAAAAAGACTAAAATTGCAAAATTTATAAAGACTACTACTATGTGTATTAATAAACAACATATGGATTTAGCATTAAAAAAATTGAAAAAAAAGCATAAACAAAAAACACCATATGGTTTTAGCATAAACAATAAACAACATGCATATATATGGTTTAAAAAAACTGGCACAAAAATATTTTAAAATAAAAAATCATTATAAGAAGCTTTTGAATAATAATTTTATTATTCATGTAAATGGTATATAAAATACTACATATTTAGTGGTTGAAATAAATAATCCTTGAATGCACTATAAAAATAAGATTAATATCGCATCTTTTATTGTACTATTCTATGTTTCTCTTGTAAAAATATAACATGTCAAAAAAATTAATAATTAAAATAAAAATATATTGTTTTTTTAAAATGAGTTTATTAAAATGTTCTTCTTTTAATTAAATAAAAATAAAGGCTCTGGTCAATAGAGTTTTTTATTAAAATAAAAAGAGTATCATTATAAAAAACAATGGATGGTCACAGTAAAGATAAACTATGAAACCATCTAGTAAAAAAAATAGTGTAACATTTTTTAATAATAATAATAATAATAATAATAATAATAATAATAATAATAATAATTTGTATTTACAAAATAGAAGTTCCTCGAAATTAACTTAGTTTTTTTACTTTCATTTTGATTTGATTTCTTATTCTTTTTCTATTATTTGGTTTTGTCGGAATGTCAATTAAGTTCAAGCCCAATGAATTTTTGTAAAAAATATTTGTAATAGATATGGTAAGACCGATTAGGCAGGACGGGGATGAGGATAAACTTTTACACGCAATTTTTTATGGGGATGGACGTGGATATGAGTACTATAGTGTCTAGCCCGCCTCAAAGCCCCTATGCACACACTCACAACACATATATATTAAATAAAGAGGAGGATTCAACTTACATCAGTGTAAGTTATAATAAGTATTACACTGCTGATAATTACAAATCAAATGTGTTTTTTAGTAATCCAACTATTGAATTATGTTTATTCACCATTATGATTATTTGTGTCAAATTTCATAAAATTTTGACACTAATAACTCAATAATCAAATGGTGATTTTTCATATATTTCAAATATATATTTTAAAAATAAATTTGAACACTCCTAATTTGCGATGTAATAGTTAGTATAACTTACACAGTTGTAAGTTGAACCCTCCTCATACACACACATATATGACGTTAATCTTGAGACATCTCAATGACATATAAAATAATTTCGGATTAATGTAAAATTTTATATGTATGATTTATATGATAATACTTTCAACCCAACAATGGATTACTTAATACACTGATCTATTAAAAAATTATTGAGTTGTGTAATACTTTGTGAAACTTACACTGGTGTAATTTGATCACTCCTCTTAAATAAATACTATCATATATAAATTTATATATATATATATTAATTTTAACCAAATATCTAATGTATTTTTATATTTTTTAAACTCACAGTACATATTTATAAATAAAAAAGAAAAAATTGGATAAATATTTCATTTAAAATTACCATCAGAATAAAACATTTCAGATTAAAATTGTAACCAGAATAGATGATTGGAACTCTAATTATCCCTCCAGTGTCGCCCCCTTCCTATGGTTGCCTTCCATTTCTTCCTTTTATGTAGCACTAAGGATGAATTTCATGTATATAAAATAGTTTTATGTTGATGTATTAAATTGATATGTTATGTGGATGATATTAAATTGTTATGAAGTCCAAGTTTATTAAATTGTTATGTGGAAACATTAAATTGTTATGAAGTCCATGTTCATTAAACTGTTATGTTAGTGAATGGTGATATTTAAAAATTACGAGTGGATGAGCTTGGAGTAATTTTTCAATTGAGGTATATAGTTTTTCTTAAATTAATGTTTTTTATTGAGTTGTTAATTTTTCACTTAACTAAATTGTAAGTATGGTATATAGGTACTTAGCAGGTACGGAAATGAACATTAAAATTGTTGCCCACACATATACAAACTTTTAAAAACACAGGTATGGAACGAACGCTATATTATATATCTTTCCCACATGTACCCATAAACAACATACGTTCTACGAAATAACTTGCACAAAAATATTTTAAAATAAAAAACATTATAAGAAGCTTTTAAATAATAAATATCATTCATGTAAATGGTAATATAGAACATATTTAATGGTTAAAATTAAATAATCCTTTAAATGCACTATAAAAATAAGATTAAAATTGCTCCATTTATTGTCTTATTCTATGTTTCTCTTGTAAAAATATAATATGTCAAAAAAATAGTAATAAAAAGATATATTATTTTTTTAAAAAACTTTTATTAAAATGTTCTAATTTTAATTAAAGGAAAATAAAGACACTAGTTAATAGCTCTTTATTAGAAATGAAAAGTGTAACATAACTAAACATTAGTTGGTCACCGTGGAAGCTAACTTTGATCCCACTTTTACTTGTGGCTTTGGAGGATCCCGATAAAAGATTAAAAAATGTAACATTTACTTTTTTTATTTTGATTTAATTTCTTATTCTTTTTCTGTTTTTTGATTTTGAGCTTTATTTCTTTATTTTTTAAGTCTAAGTGTCAGAATGAAAATAATAATAATAATAATAATAATAATAATAATAATAAAAAATAAAAAAAAAATATCTTAAAAAATATTTATCTTGATTAGAAATTTTAGGATAGAATTAATATGAGAATAAAGATAAATAACTAGGATAGAATCTTGATTTGATTTATTTAAAATTTATATATTAAAAAAATATAGTGTTAATATTTTGTTTTCAATAACTATATAAAAATGAAATATATAAAAGTTAAATGATTAAATTTGTGACAATACCTATGCTAAGCATGGATGATGGTCACAATGGCTACTAGAATGGATTCTGGGTGTAGTTATGATGATGATGATGATGATGTTACAGTGTCGTTGGTTGCTTTGGTGGCGGTTGATGATGGTCTAGGTGAGTATACCTGTAAAGGCACACAGTCAAAAGTTAATGGTTATTTTGGTAGAGTCTTGACAAGGTAAAAGTGATGTGTATATAGTTATTTGAATGAGAGTTTATGTAGGGGATGAGGAGTGCATAGTACCCTTCCTCGTGTGGTTGGTGGGATATGTCCCATCTTTTTGCGAAGGAGCTAGTATGACTAGAGTGTCATGTGGCCACCAAGAATGGAAAGGATTTTATGATGTTCGATGCATATGACATGTGACGAAACATGTGGCAGGGGTACGGCTCAAGATAAGGGTACATCTGTCGTGCATACGAAGATGCATCAGGATGGCCGAGTGTCATGGCTACACAGGGATGACCTAGACAACTAGATATATTGGTCGGGCAAGAGTGAGCGAATGTTGGGCTTGGATAGCTGGGTCTAGATAAAAAATCTTAAAAAATATTTATCTTGATTAGAATTTTTAGGATAGAATTAATATGAGAATAAAGATAAATAACTCGGATAGAATCTTGATTTGACTTTATTTAAAATTCTATATATTAAAAATATAGTGTTAATATTTTGTTTTCAATAACTATATAAAAATGAAATATATAAAAGTTAAATGATTAAATTTTGTGACAATACCTATGCTAAGCATGGATGATGGTCACAATGGCTACTAGAATGGATTATGGGTGCAATTATGATGATGATGATGATGTTACAGTGTCGTTGGTTGCTCTGGTGACGGTTGATGATGGTCTAGGTGAGTATACTTGTAAAGGCACACGGTCAAAAGTTAATGGTTATTTTGGTAGAGTCTTGACAAGGTAAAAGTGATGTATATCTAGTTATTTGAATGAGGGTTTATGTAGGGGATGAGGAGTGCATAGTACCCTTCCCCGTGTGGTTGGTGGGATATGTCCCATCTTTTTGTGAAGGAGCTAGTATGATTAGAGTGTCACATGGCCCCCAAGAATGGAAAGGATTTTATGATGTTCGGTGCATATGACATGTGACGAAACATGTGGTAGGGGTATGGCTCGAGATAAGGGTACATCTGTCGTGCATACGAAGATGCGTCAGGATAGCCGAGTGTCATGGCTGAACAGGGATGACCTAGACAACTAGATATATTGGTTGGACAAGAGTGAGTGAACTTTGGGCTTGAATAGCCGGGTCTAGATAGGATCCCCGACATATGACAATGATAATAATATACAATTGTGAAAGAAATAATAATCAATACTATGAGGAGACTTATTAACAAATTAAAAATTAAAAATGAAATATTCAAATTCAATGTTCCCAAAACATTAAATACTACTCCTTTCATTCCTAGGCATCATTTAGAAGTTTTTGTATCCCTTTTTATAAGTCGCTCTGTAATTTCAATGTGACATTTATTTCTATTTTCTTTATTTTGCCCATATTAATTTTAATGTTTTTTCAACTACTATAAATGATAGTAGAGTTAGTCAATAATATATTAAATAAGAGTAAAACTAGAAAGTTAAAATATCTTTAAAATACTAATAAAATTAACTAATTTTAACTACTTTTATTGATAAAGTGATTTGATCAATTATGTCTTATAAATAACAACGGAATACAATTTAGTAAGATCAGGTTACAGGTCTCATCCGCAAATTTAGTTCATTTTAGCTGTATTGTGTTCCAGAGGTGTGTAATTAATGAGACACTTGGCTTTGGTCAATGCTACTACCTCCGTTCCTATTTAACTGTCCACTTTCAAAGAAAAAATATGTTCCTATTTAACCGTCCACTTACAAACTCAATGCACTAATAAATACATTTTTCTTCATTTTACCCCTATGTTAATAAATGGTCCATTAATAAAAACTAATGAGAGCCAATAATAGTAAGAGAGATAAAAGGGTAAAATGGAAAGTTTAAAATTTATTTCCATGAAAACGAGAGTAATAACTGCATTCCTTAATATATGTGTTTTAGTCAAAGTGGACAGTTAAATAGGAATGGAGATAGTATAAACATGGTTATCGGTTTGCTCAATCAAATGGGTGAGGACAACTTAGCAAAGGATGAGAATGGACTTTTAGAGAGTAAATCCCAATAAGCTGAGTTTCAGGTTATCTCTTCAGCTGAATCACTGCACATAATTACAAATATCGATAGTAGTGGTAGTGGATATGGACCACTTCGAGTTCAATGTCACTTTAAAAGCTCTTCTACAGCATTCACTGCTAAAGTTATCCACTTCATGGGCATCAATAAATTAAGACCATCCATTTGAGGCGTAACCTTCTCTAGTGATCATGAAAACAAACACAAGGGCAGCGGCATATATAGGCATAGATAGAGTGAAGGTTAAGTTTACTTTTCTTTTTTCTGTTTTAAAACAATTACTATAAGACTGTAATATATATTTTTTTAAAAAATATATATACTATATTATAATATAAATTTTGTCAACCATGATTTAATGCCTCTGATATTGGAACCAATGAAATACAGAGATGCAGGGGTGCTTGGCGGCACTTGGGATTATATAGCAGCGGTGCACCTGATTTGGTCTTCATCATTGCACCTCAATTATACAAAAGAAAATTTGACAAGTTAGGTCAAAATTCATATCTTATCAATTAACCAAAATTTTGCAGGTTGAATTTGCTCTACCAAGGAATAGACTTTATTTATTGTGTGAATCATATTAAACAAACAAAATCTTATCATCAAAATATATACACTTATTCTAAAAACTAAACACAAATTAATTTTCACATATATAATAAAAGTACTTAATTTTTAACATGAAAAATATGTGCTATTAGTTATTACTACAGAACAAAAAAAAACCCAATAAGGTAACGCCAAAAAGGCAGCTAGGGAATCTAATGCACTTGAGAGGCCATGCATGGTGCCTTAGTCAGAGGGATTTTGTGCCACTGAGCACAAAAAACCATCATCAGTGGCTGCAATAAAATTCTCCAGATGGATGGACTAAAACAAAAAATGGGCTACTTGTAGGGACACATGACAGACCAGAACTTGCCACCTTCAATGGTTCACAAGCGTGTCAAAAATTCCACCCTTACAACCAACCTATCATCTCAACCTTGTATCTCACCATTACCTCAACCTTTTCAATTTTATATTGTCTTTCTCTACTTCCCTTCCCATATTTTGCTTTTAAAAAAGTTAGCTACTTTCTCACTAAATTCCTCACCTATCATTAAAGTACATGTGCCTCTCACTCCCCACTCAACTCCCTTTGACTTCTCTTCACACCCTCCTTCTCCTCTCTATTTAACCCATTATTGTTTCTCTCACAAACTATCATTTTTTCTTTCAAATATCTTACTTACTTCCAAGCCAACAACCAGAGAAACACAAGTACACAACACAACACTACAAACCCTTTCTTTCTCTGTTTTGCCCCTTTTCTTTGGAAGCAGGGGCATATACTAATTAACACTCCACCACTAAAAAACAGAGAAAAATGAACACCGATCGGTTTCAGAAGAACAGCATGTACATAGAAACTCCTGAGACTTTTGGCCAAGATAGCAAGAACTTTGATGATGATGGACGAATCAAAAGAACTGGTATACATATATATACAAACATTCATATTATCATAGACATGGTTATATATACATATATAATATGGTTTTTTTTTATGTTTATTAATTTATGATATGATTGTGAATTGTGATTGAATTGAAGGTACATGGGTGACTGCAAGTGCTCATATCATAACAGCTGTTATTGGTTCTGGAGTTCTATCACTTGCATGGGCAATTGCTCAAATGGGTTGGGTGGCTGGCCCTGCTGTTCTCTTTGCCTTTTCTTTCATCACATATTTCACTTCCACTCTTCTTGCCGACTGTTATCGCTCACCTGATCCAGTTCATGGCAAACGAAACTACACCTATTCTGAGGTTGTCAGATCTGTCTTAGGTAAAAACAACATTTGACATTTGATTTAAGTTAAAATTGATCAAATTCAAGTATATATTCCTAAAAGCAACTATTTGTAACGTTAAAAACGTGAATTTATCATGTTTAATACTAAACAAAATATGCTCTTAACGTTGAAATATTTAAACTCACGTTTCAACGATAGAAATAATTGTGTTAGAGATTTCAATAGTTTCAACGCTAAACCAAATGTATATTACTTATTTTAAATTTTTTTAATTAAAAAATGTTTTTGTCAATAGAGATAGGTGTTACTGAAGCATTCCAGTATTCTAGGGACTCTTCAGTTTATCAATAAAATATACTTATTTTCTTTGCCGACTTGAAATTTTGATTTAATTTGGTATTTCCAATATGATTTATGTAGGAGGGAGGAAATTTCAGCTATGTGGATTAGCTCAGTATATAAATCTAGTCGGTGTGACCATCGGCTACACAATAACTGCTTCAATTAGTATGGTGTAAGTTCCCACATAAATTGTTGACTAGTATATATTTTGTAACGGTGGTAATGGTATATATGTAGTCATCATAATAATAATATTGCAATCTGCAGGGCGGTGAAAAGGTCAAATTGTTTTCACAAACATGGGCATCAAGATAAGTGCTACATATCAAATTACCCTTTCATGATCATCTTTGCTTGCATCCAAATCGTCCTTAGCCAGATACCCAACTTCCATAAGCTCTCTTGGCTCTCCATTGTTGCAGCCGTTATGTCTTTTGCCTATTCTTCCATTGGCCTTGGCCTCTCCATTGCTAAAGTAGCAGGTAATTAATTAAACTAATAATCATCAAAATTAACTAATTAAATAATACTATATGTTATAATAATAAGATATATTTGGTCTATATGTATGGTGAAGGTGGTGGGGGACATGTACGAACTTCATTAACAGGGGTGCAAGTTGGGGTAGACGTAACAGGATCTGAGAAGGTTTGGAGGACGTTTCAAGCTATTGGTGACATTGCCTTTGCTTATGCTTATTCTAATGTGCTCATCGAGATACAGGCAAGTAATTCATGTTGTTATTGTTTGTTTGTTTGTTGTTATTTCTGTTATATATTTGCGAATATATGGTTGCCTTAAAAAGGGACCATGCCATATGCATGCCTACATATATAGAGGACTTTTGGGACCATGCATTAATGCAAATAAATTGGCATTCTAATAGATTAGTAAAAGGACGTCTCTAGAAATCAAGTACAGATACACAAATTTACACGTACATATACACCTTATATATTCTCATGCAAATAGTTGGATGAACAAATATCATGACTTCTTTTTTAATAGTCTAATTTAAATCATGTATATACCTAACATAATTTATGTATTTCTTTTCTAATTAGTTGCCCTTAATGGAGTAAGATATTATATAATATTGAGTACTTCTCCATCAAAGTGGTAGAATCTAGTCTAATCAAAACTAAGATTCTTTGTCTTTTTATCTAATTTTTTAGTGGAAAGTAGAAAAGATACCTATTGACCAAAATGTGTCATTAATCTATCTTTGAAAAGATACCAAAGCAAATTATACTTCCTTCTCACGGCCGTTTACTATTTTTTTTTTTTTATTGCGGTCGGATTTTGATAATATCAAGTCCAAAGAAAATTATAAAAATATTTAATAAAAAAATAAATACTTTTTATTTTAAAAAAATATTATATATTTTTAACAAAAATTTTCCTTTTTTAAAAAAAAACCCATTTTTTAACCAAAAATAATAATTTAACCAAAAAAATTCCGATATTATCAAAACTATTTATTTATCTGTATATGAAATTATATCATGTCTCTGGGTATGTTCCTTCACTGTTCTTTTAATTAAAAGATAACATTTTAGTAGAGAGATTATCAAGAGGGAAAATATTACTATCGTTTAAAAGAGAAAAAAATAATTTTGCTAATGTTTCATTCTCCAATTGAAAGGAAAAGACAGAAAATGATCAAGTGATTTCAATCCTACGCATACATCTTTGCCCACACATACAGTTTATCCCAAAATGGATTCCTTATATACAATATTTATTAACATTAAATCCATGGACTGCTACCTCCTATGGCGCCTTTTTAGAAAAAATAATACTATAACTGCTTTATAACAGTAGTATTGGTTAAATGAATCCTGCTTAGTTTCTGTTTCAAACAGACCAAAATTTTTAGGTTCACCTTCCACCCACCTCATCTACTAGAGTGTTCCCATTTTTGTTGATGGTAGTAGGTTGGGCACTATAAAACTGTAGAGTGATTCATTTTGAAAAACTAGACTACTCGAAGGATCACTTTTGTGAACCGTCTAAGAAGGATCGCTTTCATTGAAATGTAATGATTATTATGAAGGGCACGTAATGATGTATTTTGTTTCCATGCCCACCTTAATGGGGAATGGGGACCACACTATTACAGGATACCCTGAAATCAAGCCCTCCGGAGAACAAGGTCATGAAAAGAGCAAGTTTGATTGGGATCTTGACTACAACCATGTTTTATGTGCTATGTGGCTGCCTTGGTTACGCAGCATTTGGAAATGATGCACCAGGAAATTTCCTCACAGGATTCGGCTTCTACGAGCCCTTTTGGCTAATAGACTTTGCCAATGTCTGCATAGCCGTGCACTTAATTGGTGCATATCAGGTAAACATATTGAAACCAAACCTATTTCCTGCTTTTGTTATACAGAATATACATGTAATTTGTTAAATGCATGGGGTTTTATATTGCCAGGTGTTCTGCCAGCCCATATTTGGGTTTGTAGAGAAGTGGAGTAAGGAAAAATGGACCAATAGCCAATTTGTAAATGGAGAGCACGCTTTGAACATTCCTCTATGTGGAACCTACAATGTTAACTTCTTCAGGGCAGTATGGAGAACCACATATGTTATCATCACTGCTTTGATAGCTATGATATTTCCATTCTTCAATGACTTCCTGGGCCTGATTGGTTCACTCTCCTTTTGGCCATTAACGGTTTACTTCCCCATAGAGATGTACATTAAGCAGTCCAAGATGCAAAGATATTCCTTCACATGGACATGGCTCAAGATATTGAGCTGGGCTTGCCTCATTGTTTCAATTATCTCAGCTGCTGGCTCCATTCAAGGCCTTGCTCAAGATCTCAAGAAATACCAGCCATTCAAACCCCAGCAATAATACTTATTTCCAAGTTCTATATTGTTTTCTTTTGTCAGTCACTTTTCTTTGTTTTAATAAGTTATCACCATGTCCAATGATAATGTAATGTTATCAAGTGCTTATGAAAGAAAAAACATGACACCCAGCTGCAGTGTATATATGTCATGAATAATTCTAGAATGTTTGGAAGGTAGCACTATGATTTACATTTGCTAAGTATTGTACATGCATCATGTACACCCACTCGATTAAGTGGAGTGGAGCCTGCGTTTAGCTTGTATCTGCATCAAAAGTGTTATAATAGCACAGTGAAAATTCTGGACAGTGTTGAGATTCAAATTCACTAACTGGACATGAAATCCTGTAAGGGCACAAGTAAAACGAAATTACAGAAACAGAAACTGGATCTACAACTATCGCTAACTACGATTCTTAAGTCAGTGGAAAACAATCTAAACTTGGGATGGCAAGGGAAATCCTAGCAAAATTAAGCATTTAAATTAGTACGCAGATAATATCATTGGACATACTCCAGCTCCCAGCTCTCATATATGTATTGTGTCAATGGAGTCCAACAGAAATGTCCCACAATGTTCTTGTATGATAGGGTTGGGCAGTGGGAGTATTCTGCACGTTTCTTTCCACCAATATTACAAACAGAAGAATTCAATAAATCAGATATTTTAATAGGGTGCGTTCAAGTTTATTATGTATCCTAAACCCTAACGTGTCCAAGAAAAGGAGTAAAGTATACCCCAATCTGCTTGAGTTAAACATACCAAGAAATGTTGGAAACCGCTGATTGCTTATCTTCTACAAGCCCCAAAATAGTACTCAATCACTTGACCTAGGTTTTCTGTGAGATTGAAAAGGCATACATTTTGGACATAATGACAACCTATCAAAGACAGGATGTATCCTGTAACTTAAGTTTGAAAAAGTCAAACCAACTGCACATAAAAGCAAAGCTGGGCATAGTCATAATCTTATACGATAATATTCTACAATTTACATCATATTACTACTAAAAAGTGTCATCATTAAGCACAAAACTGAGCTCAATTACATGCTCCAGACAAAAGAAACAAATGTATTAGTATGTTACCCAAATAGAGAGATCAACCAGACTCCCTCTCACTCATGACAAATGCCTGAATAAGACTTTGAGCGGCATGAGTTTGCTCTGGGGTTCCAGATATTATAATTTTAGTTTCCACGGCTCCAGGCTTTGGATCAGTAATAGTAATATTTGCATCAGAGATCTGTAAGTGTGAATCACATTGTAAATGTTAAAATCATTAAAATAATATGCCAGAGTCATTAAAATTATACAATGAGTTCATCAATAACCATACCATGACCATCCAATAATTTGTGTTCCAATTAAAATAGAAAGGAGGGTAACAATCTTTTTATTTTTTTTACCTTGTGTATTTGAGGCGAGGGGTGTGGTGTGGTTACACTATTTTAAATTTAATGGGAAGAAACTTATACGGTTTCTCACGTTATTGCAAAGCATTCACAGTGTAGGAAATACAAATATATAACATTGAAAGATGTCCCTTTTGTGTGTTCTGTGAGGATTCGTAAACATGTGAGCATTTGCAAAAGAATATTGGTGTAGGTATGGATGTATGAGTGGCTCAGGTAACAATTTAAATTGTTTGCACAAAATCATCTGAGTAAAAACCAGATAAAAGCTACAAAATGAACATCATAAATTCTCAATGCAGTGGGTTCACCTGAAGTATTTGTTTCAGGCATTCACCATCTTCCCCATATATTACAGGCACCAGCGCTCGAGGAACGACAACTTCAACAGTGGTACTTGTGATAATCGGTTGGCTCCCTCTGCATGATAAAACTCAGTTATTACAATTTACAAACATGAACGCATGCGCGCACACAAATTGGGGGGGGGGGGGGGGGGGGGGTCAAAAAGTAATATAAGACAACAAAATTGTTGACAGTGATGGACACACCCTGCAAATCCTGAAATTCTTCTAGGAGGACCTCCTGCAAAGTCTGGCAAGCCCATGGGTCCACCACCTTCAAGTATCCCCTAGAAACCAGATAGCAAACATGATTAACTCTAAGAATTAGGTAGCCATATCAGTATGGGAAAAGAGCTTGTTAAAACATAATAGCTTCTCACAACTAAAGATTGATATTCCATTCCTTCTGAAATTTACAGTTAGGAAAACCAAACTAGTTAGTTCCTGCCAGGGATTGAACTAGGATGTTGCAACTTCTTATGTTGTATATGAACTATAACTTAACAAAAAGGAATCGGATGCAACTATTAACTTAGATAGCAGGATTAGATTCAGGAATAACAGTAAAAACTTAATCTCAGAACAGCCTTAATACATCCTCCTTTTGGATTGAGTTATAACTTTAAAGAATAATACAACTACTACTGTTTGGAAATTATGTAAGTCACAATTGAAATAAATATTTATACAATAAGAAACTTTACAGTTTATAATTTTAAAATTAAGAACATACATCACCTAAAGTATATCATTACATACATATTTATTTTGATGCCAACAAAGAATATTGGACCACTGTCCCCACCCTCCCATCCAGTTCAATTTTAATTTTAATGATTTCAACATCCAGCATAAGTGTTTGATAGAAGATAGCCTAAATCTAAGTTGCACACACTGCAGGTAAGACAAAATTAGTACCAATAGTAGACTAGTAGTAGTAGTAGTAGTAGTTCAATACCCGAGGACCCCAGGGCTTCCTTTCAGATATGTGAGGAGGAATGCCTGGTCTACGTATATTATTCATAAAAGGAGGGCGATCATCAAGGGGAAAACCAGCATGTGGAGGTAGAGGACCTAGGTCAGAATACATTCTGGGAGGTGAAAGTCCCCTCCTTCCCAAATAAGGTGGGAATGGAGGAAGTTGATCCATAAATGCAGAATTTGAAGGATAATTGACAGATGGATATGCATCACGAAAGAAATGATGTCTTAATCTTGTGGTTACTTGCAAAAGAGCATCATGCACTGCCTCAATTTCTCCACTTATCTGTCAGAAATTAAACAGGATAAGCAACAATTTGAAACATTAAATACCACTAGAAGGTTAAAAAATGTTCATATTAATACTCACCAGTCACAAAAGCATACATCTCATGCCAATTAATAGAATTGATAAATTAGTTGCATGTAAATGTAATTATCAGACAGTTACTCCAACTGCACATTTTGACAAGCTACATGATTTGACAACATGAATATATTAGTTGTAGTTTTCCCTAAGAAATCATGGTTATTCTATTATAAAATTTAGGTAATGTCCACCTCGTATCCCCAAATCCATTGGGGAGCAGTTTAATTTAATCTAAATAATTATAAGATATCAGCATTATTATGTAAATAATAATAATAATAAATACCGAAGTGGGATAAAGTGGCAGATTTTAAATTTACATCAATATCAAACTCAGTAGAAATTGCACCTGAATTACTTCTTCATCTTCTGAAGCACACTTTGGAACCTTATCCTTTCCTAATATGCGGATATGGGCACCTGATAACTTCCTCATTTCAGTTATGATGGAACCACCCTTGCCAAGGAGACAACCTATTTGATTGGAAGAAACAAGAATCCTTGCTAACATACTATTCTCTTTGGCATCAGGTATAGCCCTGGCTATTCTATTTTGCACGCGAAATACAGCTTCTTGCACAGGAGATATTCTATCATCTGGGTGCTGCAATTATTAATCTAACATCAGTGAAAAACAAATGTGACTCCATGACAATAACTCCTATGAGAAAATGGGAAATTTGCACCCTACCGCTGGACCAGATATGACAATAACGCAGTCCTCTGAATCGGGAATGGCATCTAAAACCTTGATTTCACTAGCTGTCTCCTGCTGCACAGTCTTTATGATTGCTCCACCTTTACCAATTAAATTTCCTACCTTTTCGGCAGGACACAATAAACGAAAAGTAAGCATTTCCTGTGAAGGCCTCACGCGACCGTGGATGGCACCTTCATGAAATTTGGAAATCAGAGGAGGTGCGGAATGGAAAACAGAAATATCATTAGGCCCAGCAGCAAAAGGTGCTCCTTTAGCAGCAAAGGAACGATTTGGTGGTGCGAATTGACCAAATGAATGAGATGAAGCCCCAGAAAAATTGATAGACAAAGATTCATGATCCCGAGGTGGATTTTCCAAAAGCTGTTGGGTAACAGATTGTAGAGCTTTCCTGATGACTTCAACTCCCCCTGTGATCTACATCATAGCATATATATGACACATAATGTTGAAACGAGCAAAAAAGCATGACAGGTCTTAAAATGAGTAATATGCACCAAGATAGCAGCTATGGAAACCCTATTTTGTATTTCAGCCTCTCATCGCATGTCACTAAAACCACTAAACATGCACACATGTAAAGCACACATTTGATAATTACATTAATCAAATAACATTTAACAAAACAACATTTCAGCCAAGCATTTGCTACTTCAAATAAAACTAGAAATGGTAATTCCATGGAATGATATGCACCTCATCCCCTTTTGGTTCAGAAAGTGTCACAAACATTTACCTGAACTAGTTCATCAGAAGCTGATGCACATGGGGGAAGTTTGTCTCTAGGAAGGATCCGAATCTGTGCCCCACTGTCAGCTGACATTCTTTTTATTACACTACCACCCTTTCCCAGTAGGCAGCCAACTTGACTAGAAAGGACAAGTAACCTAAAAACAAAGGAAGAAGATTTATTACTTTCTTCATCTCCTTCAGTTGTATCCTCTACTCCCTCAACCATCCTCTCAAAAACTAGTGATATAGCCTTCCTGATAGACGTGTTCCCCTTCTCGTGCTGCGAATCCTCAACAGGAACAGAATCTTTATCTTCATTATTGTCACTCTGATCTTTCCCCTCATCATCTTTCCCCTTGCTTTCAGTCTCATCATTTTTAACCTCCTTTCCCTGCTCACCAGTATCTTCTTCAGTTTCTTTATCAGAACCTAAAATAGTGATAACCCTTTCATCGCACCCAGGAACAGGTTCCTCAATCTTAACCTTCACACCAGTTTCCTGGCGAATTTGTGATACTATAGCACCACCTTTACCAATAACACTGCCGATTCTAGAAACAGGGCAGAGCAAACGGAATACAACACTCCCAGCAGAGATATCCAACGGTGAAAAACCACCTGAAGATTTTTGGCGTTTCCCTTTCCCATTTGGCTCTACATTTGGTCTCTTAGAAGATGCCATTGGAACTGACACCAGTGTGAAACAATGGCACACCTATTGAATATAATTCTAACATTATTAACTAGTATAAGCACGTAACTACAACTAGAAAATAAATTCAAAGTACAAGTTGTTCCTCGTTATTCAATCACTGAGAAAGATGGATTAAAAATTTGATTGTCAACAATGTAATAAACCGATTGTGTGCCAGGTTACAAGATTAAATAAGAAAAATAAAAGCAGAAAAATAAAAGCAGAGTGCTAAGATCTGCGTATAACTCAAACCTTGAGGAATCACAATGAAACGAAATAGCACCAGCGTCGTCGACGATGAAGTGCATAGAACGACGGAAAACGTTGGTAAAAGGATTGTCCTCCTTTCCAGTGTGACCTAAGCTCTTAGGAGTGAGTGTGTACCATTTTTAGTTTTCTACTGGCCTAGCCCAAAGGAATTGGGCCTCCTCTTCTACTGTTGCACTATTCGTCAAAATATATTTTTGTACAAAATAAATGCATATTATAATATCTTTTTATACATATTATATTCATTTGTCGAAAAAAAAAAAAAAAGTAAACAATCAACTTAGTCCTTGACTTTTCATGGTCAGGCTTAGTCCCCGACTTTTAAAAATCAACATATATTATTCACCGCCCGTTAGTTTAATCTAAAATATTATTTCCGTTAAATGATTACTGATGTACAATGGGGTGAGGTGGGTTTTACTTTCTTGTCCCCACTCCCATAAAAGTCGGGGCGAGTTCTGATTCGATTTTATAGATAGCGAGTGTGAAATTGTGAAACCCAACCCCATCCATGCGGGTCTCCGTCGGATTCGGGGAAACCACGGGGGATTTCACCTTCTCTATTTTCATTATTTTCTTTTTTTTATAACTTAAATATATATTTTTAAATAATTCATATATATCTAATATATTCTAATTCAAATAATATGTAATTTAGACATTGAAAATCCTAAAAAATAAAAAAAAAACTTAAGAATTATATTATATTTTAAGGAAAAGATGTAATTTTGCCTTTATTAATTAACTATTAGTATAAATAAAATTATTTGATTATTATATCAGAGAGAGTTCGGGGGTGGGGGTGGGGGTAGGGGCGGGGCGATATCCGCAGGTTTGGGTTTGATTGTCATGCATATTAATGTGGCATGGTAACTTATGTCCAGGGTCAATGTGGAAATAGACTAAGTCGTTTTATGTATACAAAAACTTAAAAAGCAAAATAAAATTAGATCTGGTCCTAAATTTAAAAGGTAAAAAGATGAACCCTAATTTTGTTCCTATCTTCTCGTTTTTCATTCTTCCTTCTCCTCAATCTTGAAAATATTTTTGTTTATGTTGCAGAGCTAGTGTTGAGATTCTTAATCTTTTTTACTTAGGAGATGAATCATGGCAGTGATGGCAACAAGCCCTTCACAGCTTCATAATGATGGAAGCAAACATAATATTTCTTCCTTAACAGAAACATAATGTTTCTTCCTCGCAACAAACCCTTCAAAGCTTCAATGCAACTCTCCGTGTTCACCGCTTCGAAGTCATGGCAGCAAGCCCTTCACAGTTTTGGGAACTTCCTATTTATGAAAGTAAAAACCCACAACTTTGGTTTACTGGAGAAGACATTCAATGAATGTGTGTGTTAGAACCAATTAACTTGTTGACCAATGTAAACGATGATGTTTTAAGCCAAGTTTGAGTCCTACATGTCACTTAACGTGACATGTCACCTCTTCGTTAGCGGCATATGGACTTTTGGACTAAACTGATGAATGGTGATTAAAGTTGGGGACTAACACGTTGATTTCTAAAAGTTAGGGACTAAATTATCCAATCGTGAAAAAATCAAGGACTAAAGTGGGGGTTTACTAAGAAAAATACATATTATAGTATTTATGGTTTGATTATTTTTTTTTCTTTTTTGTTAATGTCAAATATGAATTTTTATTATTATACAATAGATTTTAACCAATAATATAAAATATTAAGACTTAAGTATATGTAAATCAAAATTTAACATTTTCAATGGCTCTGGCAGTTTGCTTTGCTACGAGAGTGTGGAAGGAAGAAGATATGGTGAAAAGGAGTGCAAGTTAAAGTGGTAGAAGGGCCTTTGGATAAAAATTCTTCTAAATGGATACTTCAAGGAACATCGTTGTGGAGGAACAAAATGAAGAGTGTGCACACAAAGTTTCATCCTAACGGATAAAGTCATGGCCATTCCAAAATTTCATGAGGAATCCAGTTCCAAGGATGTTGCTTAGATGATCATAAAAGATTACCTACTAGATTGTATGCATGAAAACTATACACAGAAAATATTGACAAGCCATGTGATCCAAAACCTAAGATCAAGGTATCCTTAGAAGAGTACAATACTTGGTGTTAGCCTTGGAATTTACTCTTATTAACAAGCTATTAGGAAAAAAAACAACTTTTTTTATAGATATATGACATTGAAACTCCAATCCCTTTGGGATAGGAAAGGGAAGATAAAAGTCTTAGATCTTAGCAAAGACTTTTATCTTGTTTGTTTTTCAAACAAAGGGGATTATAAACATGCGTTATTTTAATGCCCTTAGTTAGTCTACAATCACTAACTTCTGGTCCAAAAATGGCGACCTCTCTTCAAATCTTATTGTTGGAATTCTGGCAAGCGTACCAAAATCACAACAGTATAATAGTAAGTAAAAGGGTTGTCATATCCACAGGGAACGGTTCAATGTAAATCCTAGTGGTCACACTTATCAAGTGAGGGAAGATGTTTGTTGTGTAGATTGCAATAGTAAAAGAAAGAATAAGAAATTGGGATGAGATTGAGCAAATTACTGGAACTAGGATTGAACTTCATCTATCGCATCCCTCTTGTATTTGGAACCCAATGAAATTTATGAATATGTAATTATAAAATTGAAGCACAAATAAATATTATTTCATAAAAGGTTCCCACAGATATGAAATACTCAGAAACTATTCATGCAGGTTCCCACTGTCATAAATTGCCCCGGTTGAAGAACGGTTGTAAAAGCTATCAATTCATCCTGATTCCCATAGTGACAAATTGAGTGTTTTCACCAATCAGAGTTCAAGATCCCTATTCCTAGGCTCCCAAGAACTCGCTCTTGATTTCATAAAACCACTTTCCTGTGCGCCCCATAAAATCATATCATAACTCTGGCACAAAGGCAGAAGTTAAGCATTAAGAACAGAATAAAAACACCAATATTATAAAAACAGAGATTCATAGATAACAAAGAGGATCCAAAATACAATTGGGGATTGAATCGACTACATTCAATCCTATGGGAGAATTTAGCTACTCATGGTAGCCATTACAAACCAATAGAGAGACCGTCACACTCTTCTCTAGCTCCAGATCTGCTCTGTCGTCTCCTCCCTTCATCTTTGCAAAAGGTCCTATAAATAGAACTTTAGAAAGCCCGTTGAAACCTTGCTTTGGCCCATTGAAAATTAGGTTTCCGTGCTCCTGCGCTCCAACCTGCGCTCAGCGCAGATGAAGCGTAGAAAACAGAATTGATTTTCATTTCTGAGCGCAGGTGGAGCGCAGATCTCCATTTTCTGCTTTCCTGATTTCCTTTTTTTTAGCTTGATCTCTTGCTGATCTTATCTTTATTTTGTTGCGCTTTCCTGATCTTCCTCTTTTTTTAGCTTGATCTCTTGCTGATCTTATCTTTATTTGCTGCTATCTTGTTGCTCCATTTAAAACTTTCCTCTTTATCTGCAAAAATCAATGGATTTCTTATCAAAATAGCATCAAATTCAAATTTGAATCAAATAATCACAAGATCTGCATTTTAAACTAAAAGAGGTAAATTGGGGTATAAATCTAACATTTTGCCCTTGATAAGTGCTGTAATTATATAGAAATTTATCATTAATTTAGCACTTATCAAATATCAGAATCCTGAACCTCCCTTTAAAACTTAACCATGAGAAGTTTTTGTCAATAATAGGTAATTCTCTAGGAATAATACTCAGAATTGATGAAAATACCTATATTCGCCTTAGAGGGTGTTTAGCTAGGATCTGTATGGAGTTGGATTTACATCAGAAATTGGTCCCTTCCTTTACAACTTTGAATTGTGATTTTAAAATTGAATATGAAGGTTTACACATTAATTACTATATTTGTGGTCGTTATAGACATAGAACTAGCAATTGTTTAGAGTCGCCTTCAACCAGAGAAGAAGTCTAGTAACAACATTCCATCCTTGACCAAACCAACATGGTGATGGAGTAATTAAAATTCAAATTCGAATACTAATGATAATGTGATCCCACAAGATAATCAATCCCCTTTGATTAAGGGCATAAAATCAAAAGTAATGATTTCTAAAGAGCAACCTATCCATGCCCCTTGGATATTGGTTAATAAAAACAACCATAAAAATCCATTACAATAAAATCTCTTAATGTTGAGAAGGACACAACGAGGCATAAAGAAAGTACGTTGCATAAAACACATAACCATGGATCAAGATTTTATATTTCAAAGGATGGAGAGGTATATCTGGATGATACTAATTCGAACACCATTTCTGACTAGATGGGCTAGCCAGTTGTGGGAAAGGATCCAAAACCCATAGTCACACGACCCAAAAGAAATCAAAAGCCCAACCCACAAAAATAAATTTGTCCCAATGGTTAAAGAAATGCACTATAACTCAAGCAAGAAGGTAATGTGGGAATTAGGGGTGGGCACCGGATGAGCTTGGATAGCATTAATGATGACAGTTTCAGACCTTGGGAGTACCGAAACGTACATCATTGATTGGTCATAGGTGAAGAGCTATTAGTCATAGGGAATCGAGTCATCAGTGTTGATTGAAAAGATAGAATAAGAAAAACGTTTCAGCTGGTAAAAAGATACGTTTTATTAAAGGTTGAAAAGAAAAGCATTTTTTAAATTCGTTTTGAAAGAAAGAGAAAAGTAAATACAAAGATAACATTTTGAAAGAAAAACAACAGAAATAACAAAAAAGAGAAAATATTTTATAAACTGACTAAAAGAAATTTTCAGACAATTTTTTTTAAGAAGATGTTATTGCTTTCAGACAGATTGATTAAATTAAGTCTTTTAACAAAAGTTTCCTTTTTAAAGAGTTCAGAATGTTTCAGCAAGTATTCACACATTAGCAGGATGCACTGTTGACATAAACATAGATTTCCAAGTTATAAGTTAGAACAACGTTACCATCATAGATACTTATTGATCTTGGGTTGAAGAAGCATATCTGCTGAGACTCAATCTTGTCTTCAAAGACAGTTTTGTCCTTTCCATCTTTTGAGATAGCTTGTTGTTGATTTTTGATATTCTTGCTTTAGGCGTTTCTTCTTCATAAGCAGTAATCATCATTTTCTGATCCTCAAGAATTGAGATAGACTTCAATGGCTTGAGTATCAATCACCTCGGCATTCCTGACCACAATTTCAGTAAGTTCATTGAGAACTTTTCTGAACAGGTTCAGAGAATAGGGATGGAATTGAGTCAGAATTCTCTTCTCAAGAGTTGAGGCAGGCTTAGTGCGTAGAGTATCAACCACCTTAACATTTCTGACCCACAATTTCAGTAAGTTCATTGAGAACTTTCTGAACAGGTTCAGAGAATGGGGATGATATCATACTATCCATTCTTTTAGACAATGTTGTCTTGATCTACCCTTTCAGATGGTATTGCCTTCTGATGTTCCATCTTCATCTTATGATTATCTTTAAAATCTGTTTTGCTGAAACATACACAAACTAAAAATACCTTTCAGTAGTATCTGATTTTACTTAATTAAATTTGTTAATCATCAAGGAAATATCTTACGTTAATAATTTTAATTTTACCATACTTCAGCAAGTTAATTATTTTTATTTATGAGGAATATTATCATAATGTGAACGACACATTTAAATGAACATACAAATAATATAGACAACACAAGAATATAAAATAACAGTTAAGGAAAAACTAGTAAGGAAATTGTTGTAAAAGTTTAAATTTTATTAATTTAAAATAAGATTATAACAAGGCACTTTGAAAAATCAATGATTATCAACAGATGGGTCCTCATTGGCATTGGCAATCTCCTTTTCTGATTTCAGCTTCTGTAACTCCTTCTCAGCTACCTTCAGCCTCTTTTCAAGCTGTTTCACCCTCTTGTGCACTCTTTTCAGATGATATGCACCCAACACCATTCTTGACCTTTCATGAGCACTCAGATGAACTGAAACTCTTTTCTCTTTGGCTTGGGATGCAAAGAGAGAAGGGATAGCTACCTGGTTCTCTGGAGCTTCTTCTCTTTCAGATAAGGTCCGGTCTAACTGAGCGTACATTCCCAGAGTGAAGAAGTAAGGAGGCGGTTGGTCGAAGAGACTATCCATAGGAAAGCCCTTGTGCATTAAAATTTTCATAATCATGGTGTTGTGGGGATAGAGGTTCTCATTGCACAATGCTTGCCTGAACGTCATCTGATACAGCAGAACAAAAGGAAGACTAATTCTCCTCTTCATCAGCAGATGACCCAGCACAAACCTTTCTAGCTGACTAATCACCAAGTTATTGCTTCCTTTTGGAAGAATGCAACAGTTCAGCACAGCAAGGAGAGTTCTGGGGATATCCAGAAGTTGAGAATGCTTATAAGGAGCAAGGCGTCTTCTGCCAAACAATTGTTCATTATAGACAACTGTTCCACCATTCAGTGATTCTCATCTCTCAAAGAAATTGTCCCCTCTTGCAGGAACACCAATCACTTCGGCCAACAAATTGGTGTTAACAAATAGAGTTCTTCCCTGCATCGTCGTCTTAATTCTAGTACGACCAGGTTCAAACACAATCTTGGAGTTGTCCCAGAACTCCAGAACACTTTCCTCGTGCCATGGAGAGGAAATGTTGTTGAAGAAGGGAGTCCAGCCGACTGCGTCAAAGTACTCAGAGATTCTGTGACCTTCCTCGTCGAATTCAGAGAGACGAATCATCTTTGAGAGGATGATTCTCTCGTCAATCAATGAAGGGTTTGAGTCACTTGAAGAAGCAGACATGTTGGCCATTTAAGTACGATTAAACTGAGAGATTAAGGGACTTGGAGAAGGTAGACTTTAGCTCTTGAGGAATGATTGATTGAAGTGTAGTTCACATAATGATCTTCCAATCCTTATATATATAGCCAAAGGAGCATGCTTGATGCATTTATGATCACGGTTTCATGCACTGAGCAGACATGGAGAGTTGTGCATCGTGCCAATTATGAGGAACCGGTTGATAATCCATTAATTCACATAGCGCCGTATCATGTTTTTTTAAATAAAACGTTTGAGTTTTTTTAAAGACTTTTCAACTTTTTAACATATGAAGGAAGAAAAATAAACTGATAAATTATTTTCAGCATGTATTAGCAAATCTATTTCGCATGTGCGAATACCCAATTTTATCCGGGCTAATATTATTTTAATTTCTGTTTTTGTTAAATTTAATAAATCTCAAAATAAAAATAATAAAGTTTCAATTTCAAAAATAAAAAAAATAAAAAAATAATAAACCTAAATTTGTTTTAGTTAAAAATAAAATAAAAATAAAAATCAAAAAATAAAAATAATGATTCTAAATATTTAGAAAAATTAAAAAATAATAATAAAAAAAGTAGAAAATAATTTAAAAAACCGAAAATTAGAAGAAAAAAGAAAAAGCTAAAAAAAATAATAAAATAAAATATCTTGGAGAGTAGGTTTGAGTTGAGAAAATAAAGGCATGTTAGTTGTTAGTGGAAGAATTTGTTGCTAGAAGTGAGAAAATGGGAGAAGTGGTTTTAGGAGGTGGTTGGAGTCAAGATGGTATAAAAAAGCCAGCTACACACTGTTAGGAGAAGGATCCAGAATGGACAGTTACACATAGTGAAATGGACAGAAAAACAAAGCTCCCAAACCCAGAAAATTGAGAGGGGGGATTCACGGTTACAGAAGGAGAAAAAAAGGAAGAAGAACACATACACTGTTCCAGAGAAGAAAAGGAGAAAAATCGAGACTACACTTGAGGGAGAAGGGGCAGACGCAGAAATAGCAGAGTTTTGTGAGCAGAAAATAAACAAGAAATAGAAACATTCCATCATAAGAATTCTAAAGAGAGCTAATTCCAGGTTTATTTTCTTTCTTTCTGTTTGCAACACTTATTGACTGTATGTTCATACTTTACTCATACATGTTGATGGGTGAATGATTTAATTGTTTAAACATAACCTCACCATTTGCATGAATGAACTAATCTGTTGTGAGAAATTAAAACAAGGGTTTAGATTGAATCAAAGTCTAATTTACAGTCCATTTACAATCAAGGACACAATATAGGAAAATTGTCCAAATGTCCATTTTACAGTAACAACGGAGATTAGAGACATAGAATCAGAAAAATGGAAATGTAAAACTGACTGAGAAAGGAAATTCAGAACACCAAACCTCCGTGCACTCTGCTTCCCTGCGCAGTCGCGTCTCTAGCCACCGTCCCAGGCTGTTCACCAGCTGCGCGCCGCCGTTTCTGCAACCCAGCGGCAGCCGCACCGCCGCTGTCAGCCACCCAGTCGCGCGGAAGCCAGCAGCCATCACCGTCCAGCTTCAGCCTCATCGTTGCCGACCACCTTCCAGTCATCACCACCGCAGCGCCGCCATAGCGCAGCCGCGTCGTAGCCTCAGCCGCGGTTGTTCCTCGCCACGCAGACGCAGACCACCTCCGTGCCGCCGCAGCGGAGTTCCTCCGATCATTCCCTCACCACCGCGCGAGAGCATTCCCCAAGCAGCACTGCCGACGTCGAGCTCCCATGGCCGCCGTCCCTCTCTTCTTCCCTCTCTCTCTTCCCCTTCTTCCTCTCTCTGCCGCCTCCCTCTTCCTTCTTTCCTTTCTTTCCCTTTTCTATTAGGTTACTTATAGTGTGTGTGTGTTAGAGGAAGGGGCGTGAGGGTTTCAAATGAAACCTGATCCCTTCCTCCCCCTTTTCTTTCCTTTTTTTTAAATAATAAAATTAAATAAAAAATATAATAAAAATAAATAAAATAAATTTTACTCAATTTTAAATTTACTCTTAATTTGTTTCTTTGTTTTGAGTATATGTTTTAAGCTTTTGAATATTATATGTTTGATTGTTTGTTGTAAATGCTAACATTGTCTTGTACATATATGTCGATTTTATATCCCTTTGTGAATAAATAATATTTCAAATGCTTTAATAAATTTCGGAGTATTTTATTTTAATCTATGCAATGACTAAATGGGTTAATTGAGCAGTGGATACTGACTTTAACTTTATTTAGATCATAAGGGTTTATTGAGCAAACCAAGTGTTTGACTTGAACCCCGTGCAAAAATAGGTTATAATAAAATATTTCTTTCCAAAATTAAAAATTTCTTTTTAAAATAAAATATTTCTTTTCAAAAAAAAAATTATTTTCAAAAATATAAAAAAACAAAAAAATATTTTCAAAATAAAATATTCCTTTTCAAAATTAAAACAAAAAAAAAATCATTTTCAAATCTTAAAAATTCTTTTCAAATTATAAAAAATAAAAAATATACGAAAAATAAATTTTTGCAACGACTAATAATATTAATTGAGCAGTGGATGCTGACTTTAATATTATTAAGATCGTAAGGGTTTATTAAGCAAACCAAGTGTTTGATTTGAACCCTGTGCAAACAATTTTTTTTCCAAAATTAATCATTTCAAAAATAACAAAAACGAGCCAAAAAAATATTTTGCAATTTTTTTTTCAAGTAAAAATCAATCTTTCAAAAAACAAAAAAATTAAATCCAAATTAATCAAACTTTTCTCAGAACTACGTGGCTTTGATTTCCCCATTGCAGCTGGGGATACGTAGGAGCGGGAACCGGCCCCGTCAAGCCCAAATAAATATTTTTCTAAATTTTCCCATAAAAAAGAATAATATAAATAAATTTGTAAATACAAACAAAAAGATTTTTTTAAGGGGTAAAATAAATATTTTTCAAAAGTTAACAAATTTGCACAATTAATTAGAGGTAACCGTCTTAGGACGGATGTCGTAGGGTGCTAATACCTTCCCTACACATAACCGACTCCCGAATCCAAATCTGGTTTCAAAGACCATTTTTAAGGGTTTTTCCGATATTTTCCCTCAAAAATAAATATTGGTGGCGACTCCATTAAAAACGATTTTTCAATACCTTTTCGTTTCACCGTCCCGTCGTGATCCCGGTTCCGACAGCATGCAACAGAAACTATATACAATTTTAAAATTAGTTTCAAATATATCAAATAATTATATTTAGATTAAGATAGGAAAGATGTTACCAGTGAGTGATTTGGAATGAGCGTACTTTCCTTCTTTTATCAAGCACCTTTGATCATTTGTTCCTAGAGTTGCTTCAGTTTGGTGGGGTTTCCATCTTCTGAGTATCTACTCCTTCTGCATTTGTTAGATGGTCAACCCGAAGGTGAGCTCTGATACCAACTGTTAGAACCACAGGAAATACTAGAATGGGGGGTTGAATAGTGTTTTAAAGACTTAAGCAAATTTTAGAAACCATTTAAAACATCAAATGAATTAAGATAAATTGTTATGAAAAACTTAATTGAAAGATAATTAAAATTATTAAAGATTTGTGGAAGATAAGAAAATAAGTTTTTCAATGATATGATAAGGATGATAAAACTGTTATATTTTCTAAGATCACTTCGGAGGATAGAAAGATATTTATCAGAACTTTGTTTAAAAAGAATTTTATTAAACATCAAGGACACAACAAGAAGTTTGAAAATAGTTGATATTGACATACGAGTAATTTAGCTTTTGATTTATAAACTGAGTTATTTGAGAAAAACCTGAAAACTTCAGAAGGTTATTTCAGAGGATCTTTAAAGATCAGTTTCTGAAATACTTAAGACGATAGGGATAATCTCAAGTTCATCTGTATCTTCTGAACTGATTTCAGACGCAAGTACAGTTTTATTAAAAATACGTTGGTTTAAAGATAAGTTTTGAAATTTAAAATAACTGATAAATAAACTAAATTGACAGAGATTAAGGGAAAGAAAACTTAGCCACGAATTTATCCCGGTTCACTCACAAACCCAGTGAGCTACATCCAGTCTCAGGGCAAACCACCACTGGATTTTCCATTATCTGAACACAGATACAAGTATTCTTTTACCACAACCTCTTCAGGCTTAACAACAAGTATTCCTTTGTTTTCAACTGCCTCTCCAGGCAACATATGCAGTATTATTTTACAGACAAGCCTCTCTAGGCTCAACAACAAGTATTCTTTTGTTTTCAACTGCCTCTCCAGGCAACATATGCAATATTATTTTACAGACAAGCCTCTCCAGGCTCAACAACAGGTATTCTTTTGTTTTCAAACTGCCTCTCCAGGCAACATATGCAGTATTATTTTACAGACAAGCCTCTCCAGGCTCAACAACAAGTATTCTTTCTTCCACCAAGCCTCTCCAGGCTCTCAGACATATAAAGTGTTTACAAAATAAACTAAGTTTAAGTTTCTAAGAAACATAAACTTAATCTCTTCCTGTACTAAGGGTTAACTGAGTACTACTCAGGATACAATGAATAATTCTAAGTACAAGGATGTTATAGAGAGATAAGTGTTTGAATTACAATAGGCTTAAATTCATCTCTGTATGATGGATAACTTCTTTTGAAAGATGGCTTGATAGGATATTGGATTTGATATATAGTCGATTCTTTCTTGGGTATATTTTCAGCCTTGAGCTTCAATACAACCCTTTTTGGTCGACATCTTGTGGATGTGTTGCTGAGAAATTTGGTCGACTAACCGAAATCTTCAAACTCTTTCTTGAGGCTATTTATATGTTCTGATAAAATATAGCCGTTGAAGATTGCTTGGTTACCGTTGAGAATAAGTGATTTGGATCAAATAGCCGTTGTGAAATAACTTCTTAAACTGTTGCTTCTTCTTAAGCAGAATAGGTGTGCAGATAGTTAGATGAGTTCTTTAACCTTGAGAGGTTTTCCTTTAACAGGTAGATACTTCTTTTCTCTCTCTGCATCTTCTTTTCTTTTACCTTTTTTTTCTGTGAGTGTGAGGAGACATCCGTTAGATTTGTCCTTTTGCTCAATTTGTGCTATCTTCATTTTTGCTTAGCTTTTGAGCTTCTGATGTGTTCTCCTTTTTCTGTCTTAAGAATATTTAAATAATATTCTAACTGTTGAACATATGGTCTTTGCCTCTGTTGAGACTTCCCGTAGTTTGAGATTTTTCCATGTAGTCAGATTTGAAGGTCTTCATGTCTTCAGATAGTCTGATATATCTCATCATCTTGTTCAGAGAGTATGTGTTCAGAAGGTTTTAATCTTCACATACTTTCAGACGATTAGTGAGCTTTCAGATGGTTGCATTGTTTAAGCTTGATGTCATCAGCTTCAACATATGCTTATCTCAGATGATTGTTTCAAGCATTTCTTAGTTCTTCATACTAAGGATACTTTCAGCAAGTTCCTTCCTTTTAGCAAAGGTTCATTCTTCTTTCTTCAAATGATCGCAGCTCTGTTCTTCTTTGTCTCTTCCTATTGGAGATGATTACTTGAAATGAGTATACTTGGTCCAGATAGCTTTTGTCAATTTCTTGTTCGGTCTTCTGATACGTTCTAGACAGCAGTAGATGCAGTAGGTCTGCGCATACAATGCTTTTTCGTTGCAGGTGCAGTAGGCGTTGCAGAATTTCCTTATTTGTGCAAAACTTTTGATCGAGGCAAGAAAGTAATTCTGATTCAAATGCTAAATAAGGATAGTTCATTGGGTAGAGTGTTCTTCACACTTAGCAACGTCTTCAAGAGGTCAACTCTTGATTCTGACACATTCAGCCTTCAGATGTACAGAGTTCTTCAGATCAGTTTCAAATCTTCAGATGATGGTCACTCTTCAGACGGAGTCAAGTCTTCAGTTTGTCTTCAAGTCTTCAGACGATAGTCATCCTTCAGACGGAGTCAAATCTTCAGTTTGTCTTCAAGTCTTCAGATGATAGTCACTCTTCAGACGCAAGCTTGTCTTCAGATAGTTGAGATTCCTCTTCTCTTCACTTTATGTGCTTTTCTGTAGATAATCTACCATAGCTTTTTTGGTTTCTTGTTGCTCAGATTTGCTTCATCTATCTTTTGGATTTCCTCTTCCTTTGCTGTCTTCTAGGCTTCAGATGAATACTACATCCTGAAACATAATCTACAAAACAATACCTTTCTTAGTAGAACCTGTTTATATATGATCTAATTTGTTAATCATACCTAAGGATAATAAGTCTTGAATGTAATTTAAATGCTTAAATTAATTCTGAGACTCAACAAGATTCCTCGAACCCAAGCTCAATTGGTAGTGAATTTGAGGAATCTAAGACTATATCCCTGAGGTCTTGGGTTCGAAACCCACGGAGGTTCCCTGAGAGGGGGAATAAGGCACTTCAGGGGGTGCCAAAGCTAAGTGTGGTAACATGCCCAATAAAGTCCTGGGCCCTGAGAGGGGGTGCCAGGAGAGGACTGGGGTGTTACACCGACTAGACAATATTTGGGCACATTTCCGACCACCTCTCTCATCGGATTGGCCGGGTTGCGGGTTGATCGGATTGCGGGTTGGTCGGGTGCAATAAATCTTATTCAATCACTGAGAAAGATGGATTGAAAATTTGATTGTCAATGCAGTAAACCTACTCTGTGCGAGGTTACAAGATTAAATAAGAAAAATAAAAGCAGAAAAATAAAATTGCAGTGTTAAGATCTGCGTATAACTCAAACCTTGAGGAATCACAATGAAATGAAACAGCACCAGCGTCGTCGACGATGGAGTGCATAGAACGATGGAAAACGTTGGTAAAAGGATCGTCCTCCTTTCCAGTGTGGCCTAAGCTCTTAGGAGTGAGTGTGGAATGGCGTATGGGCTTTTGAACTAAATTAATGGATGATGATTAAAGTTGGGGACTAACGTGTTGATTTCTAAAAGTTGGGGACTAAACTGTCCGACCGTGAAAAAGTCAGGGACTAAAGTGGGATTTACTCCAAAAACAATACATATTATAGTATTATGGTTTGATTATGTTTTTCTTTTTTTTTTGTTTATGTAAAATAAGAATTTTTATTATTGTACAATATATTTTAACCAATAAAATAAAATGTTATTAAGACTTGAGTGTATGTAAATTAAAATTTAATGTTTTCAATGGCTCTGACGGTCTACTTTGGTGCGAGAATGTGGAAGGAAGAAGATATAGTGAAAAGGAGTGCAAGGAAAGTTAAAGTGGTATAGAAGGGCCTTTGGATAAAAATTCTTCTAAAGGGATACTTCAAGGAACATCGTTATGGAGGAACAAGATGAAGAGTGTGTACACAAAGTTTCATCCTAACGGATAAAGTCATGGCCATTCCAAAATTTCATGAGGAATCCAGTTCCAAGGATGTTTCTTAGATGATCATAAAAGATTACCTACCAGATTGTATGCATGAAAACTATACACGGAAAATATTGACAAGCCATGTGATCCAAAACCTAAGATCAAGGTATCCTTAGAAGAGTACAATACTTGGTGTTAGCTTTGGAATTTACTCTTATTAACAAGCTATTAGGAAAAAACAACTTTTTTTTATAGATATATGACATTGAAACTCCAATCCCTTTGGGCTAGGAAAGGGAAGATAAAAAAGTCTTAGATCTTAGCAAAGACTTTTATCTTGTTTGTTTTTCAAACAAAGGGGATTATAAACATGTGTTATTTTAATGCCCTTAGTTAGTCTACAATCACTAACTTAAGATTAGGTATCCTTAGAAGAGTATGATACTTGGTGTTAGCCTTCGAAGTTTACTCTTATTGTAACATCCCAAATTTCATAAATTATTTTCATAAACAAAATAGGGTTAGAAAAGTGTTTTTTATAAAAAAAAGGGACTAGGAAAAGAGGGTAAAAAGTATTGGAGAAGACTAGCTTGGAATGGAAATCCAAAATAAATATCATAACTGTCTGATTACAAAAAAAAAAAAATATAAAGATAGGATAAAGAGGAAATAAAGAAGAATCAGATTAGATAAAATCAGTTATGATAAATTTGATCTTGATCTTAACTACCTATTGAAGAATCATAAAGATCAATTATGGTAAATTTGATCTTCATCTTGCCACCTAATCCTTCTAAGATACTTATTTGGAATTTGAAATAAAATATATATACAGACTTACCAAACCCTTATTACCATTATCCCTAAATGTGAGGCTCCATAAAGAATTTCACTTTGCAATGCACTCTACAAGGTTGTGACAAAAGTGATAACTAATAAGAGTTTTCTTCCAAAACTCATAACCTAGTCAGACCGATTTTGTCACAAGAAAGCATGGTGTTGATAACATCATAATCATTCAAGAGATTATCCATTCTTTCATATACCTCAAATAGAATAAAAGCTTTATGTTACTCAGGGTAATTATAGGGTGGACCCTTTGAGTTTGAGTCAACCATAGACCATTAACTTTTTTTTACTATAAAAGGTAATTTTAATTTTATAATATATAATAATAATTTTTAATATTAAAATTTTACTATTTATAATAAAAGTCTATGATGGACCAAAATTCAAAAAATCCACCCTATAATTACTCTCTTACTCAAGCTAGATCTAGAAAAGGCTTGTGAATAGCTTAAATGGGACTTTATGACAGAAACGTCACTAGGCCTTGTAGGTTTTCACCCAGATTTGGTAGACCCTATATATCATTGTATCTCATATTTTTGTATGAAAATCAACTGGAATAGTGAGCTTACACCTAGTCTCCAACCAGCCAGAGGCCTCAAGTTGGGGGACCGCTCTCACCCTATATATCTTATGTATAAAGCATGTTTTCATTGCATTTAGGATGCAAATGAGCCCCTTTTACTTTTGGTAGAACTGGTCCAAAGCTTTCACACTAAATTCTTGCAGATGACTTAATCCTAATAACTAAAGCTTCTCCCCCAAAAGTGTATTCAAACCAGTTTTTGCCATGCCTCTGGTTAAAAGGTTAGTTTAAAAAACATATGAAGCTTTATTCTCTAACAATATATCCCCAATATTCACATATTTAAGCAATCTCTTACGGACCAAATAATTGACCTGGGTAAATACTTGGTCATCTCCTTACTCCACTAAAGATCCAAACAAATAAGCTCAAAGCTTAATTAATGGACTCTAAGAGCATGTCTGTGAATTGAGTTTTGGAGGGAAAGGGGGAAGAGAAGGGTTGATTGGAAGTCCTTCCCCTTTATGTTTGGGAGTTTGATTCTCACAAATGCATTTTACAAAATCTTCCCCTCCTCTACTCCCCCTCTATTTCCCCTCCAATACTTTCCTTTTCCTCCCCTTTAAATTCACAAATACATCCTAAGTATTATTTTCTTCAAGCGGAATTAAATGGGTCAATTTGGGCTCTATTTCTTCCACATATTGGCTTGACTTAATCAAACTTGTCAATAATTTATTTAAGACTTCCTACGCCCTCCTTGAATAAACTATTTTTATTGGCCCACAAAGACCTTAATTCAAGACACATCTTTCTCTTTGTTTCCTTAATTTCCTCTCAAATTTTATCAATTAGTTTTTCAATTTTCATCTAACTTTATTATTTTTAACTATTATTTCAACTTTCAGTTAATTTATCCGCTTGTTTTATCAATCACACTCATTATTATAAAATTTTAAATATATGAAAATTATAAAAATAGTATATGCTTTTAAAATAGTAGTATAATAGCAGTAGGCTTCTTAATATTAATAAACAATAGGAAATAGAAGACATACACATCAATACTTTCAAGTTTTTTAACATTACGCTTTTATATTTTTTTCCTTTTGTAAGATTTAACACGGTAAATAATTTATATTACAATCAAATATTTCACAGACTTGCTAATGAATCATATATGGATTTATAATCTTTTAATATTTATAAATTTTATATATATATATATATCTATCTTTGCATTTAAAATTACCCAAATAGAGAAGGAAAAAATAATTTTTAAAATTAGAATTTTTTTTGGTTACACAGAGAATTAGTTAAAATTAGAAAATTTAAAAACTTATTTGATAGGCAGTTTTAAAAAGTGTTATTGTTTTTTAATTTTTAAAAACTAAAGGTGTGTTTGATTAAGTTCTTTTAATTTCTAAAAATTATTTTTAAAAATTATTTTTTATAAATGAAATAATTTATTTATAGTATTTCCTTCACAAAAACAAGAAAAGTTATTTAAAACATCTCAGAGTAGTTTTATAATTTTAGTTTTTAAAAACAGAAAAACAGAAAAATAGTTACTCTTCAAAATAGTTTTTAAAAATTATCTGTCTAACAAGTTTTCAGTTATCTATTTTAAAAATAAAAAACCATTTTCAAAAACTGTAATCAGACAGAAAATTCTGAAACTACTTTGAGATAAATATTTTTTAGGGTGTGTTTGATTTAGTTTTATTTTTTAATTTTTACAAATTGTTTTGTAGTGTTTTACAAAATTGTTTTTAAAATCTATTTTTTATAAATAAACTGATTTATTTAGAGAATTTTGAACACAAAACAGAACAATTAAAAAAAATTCTAAAACATCTAAAAATAGTTTTATATATGATAGAAAATTATTTTTTAGTTTTTTTGTTTTTATGTTATAAATAATGTAATAAATTATTTCATTTTATAAAAAATAGTTCTTAAAAAATAGTTTTCAAAAACTAAAAAATAAAATCGAATAATCATGCCCTAAGTGTTCATTTTTCAAAATGAGGTCTTAAATTATAAAAATATAACTTTAAATAAAATGAAAAATTTAAAATAGTAAAAGTGATAATGGCATTTAATAAAATTAAAAGAGTTCAAAGTTTGTTATTTTAATCACGTGTGGGAGAAAAAAAGTCAATTTTATTTTGTATTAAATGTTTAGCAGTTTATATTGGTATGAAAAACTTGATTTAAATTGCGAGAGTTATTATTATAAAATTTTAAATATATATAAAAATATGAAAAAGTATTAAATGCTTTTTAAAATATTAGTATAATAGTCTTCTTAATCTTAAGGAAAAACAGGAAATAGAAGGTATTTGACCAATAATTTTAAGGTTTTGAAAATTATGTTTTAATATTTGTTTCCTTTTATGAGATTTAACGGAGTAAATAATTTATGTAATAATTTAATGGTGTGCTGCTATATCATTTTTTGAATTTATAATACATAAGGTGTAAATAAATTTTACACGGATATCCAATGGTATGCTGCCACATCATTTATTGAATATAATAACACATAAAGTGTCGTTCATTAAATGATGTAGCGGCATACCATTGGATGTCTGTGTAAATATTTTTACATTTATCGTGTGTACCAATTAAATCCATTTAATATTTCACTATATTCTTATTAAAGTCTCTCTCTATATATAGACTTACCTATAAAGATATTACAGTATTTTTAAAATATAAGTATTAATAAATCTTCTTCTAAAAAAAATTATTAATAAATCTTATTTATACGAAATATATTCTTAAACTATAATTTCGCATAACAATTTGGCAATTTTTCTTCATCTGTTTTAATAAAATAAAACGCCCAATAAGCAATATTAGTTCCTTTTCTATATTACTCCCTTCGGTCTTTTTCATAAGACATTTTTTACAAGTTTTTGTAGTTCTTTTAATTATAAGGCATTCTACAATTTTAAGACAACATTTATTATCATTTTTCATATTTATCCTTATTATCTTTTCAACTATCAAATGATAGTGGAGTTAGATAATGATATTAAATAAGGATAAAATTATAAAGTTAAACTATTTTTTAAACTCTAATAAAATTAACTCTAATAAAATTAACTAACTTTGACCATTTTTATTGTTATGTGTAATTCGGTTAATAGTGTCTTATAAAATGGACCGGAGGGAGTATTTTTTTTATTTTATTGTGCACACACATAATACATTCGTTATTGGCAATCTATTAATGTAATATATCAATTTTTAATAATTTACTCTTTACCAAAAATATAATAATTCACTAATGGTGATGAGTTTAATTATCACACAATGTTAGTGTAAAAAAAGTTTAACACTGACACTAACATTCAATAATGTGTTATCACATCATTTAATGAGTATGACATTTCATATATTATAAAATTAATTAAATAGTGTGACAACACAATATTAAATAGAGTTTTATATATACACACCGTCAACATAAAGAAATTTTACAACCAATATCCAATGATGTGCTGCCACATCATTTATTGAATTTAATAACACAAGAAGTGTCACATTCATTAAATGATGTGGCAACATACTTTTGGATATCTGTATAAAATTTCTTTACATTGATATTGTATAATAATTAAATTCATAATTAATTCTCAGATTCTTACTAAATACTAATTTTTAAAGGCTATAAATAATTCTCTCTCTTTTTTTTTAACAATTTAAGATGAATAAACAATGTAAAGTATATTGTGTATAGACTACTGAAGTCAAAGAGGCGGTTACATAATAAAAGCTCACATTCATTTCTTCCCTTTCTTAAGGTCAACTACAATTAATACAAGGGACAGTTTTCATTGACACACAAATGTAAGTATGTCATGACCAAAATACCCCTCATCACTAGTACACAAAAAAATCTATATCAATATCATGAATTGTCTTGATTTATTTGTAATCTCTGATCCTCTCCCCTATATAAACCAGCTTATATGCAAAGAGTTCAAACTCAGTTGCTCTAATTTCATTATGGCACAACTTCCTCTACCTAAATCCCTTGCTAACGTGACACCTTCATTTTCTTCACTAACTCTTCCATTGTCACCACTGCCAGTTTTGGCCCACTCTTCACTTATGGGCCATGATGACCATTGTACTTGTGATGAGTTCATTATCTATAACAGCCACAACTTTGAGGGTAGTACTGTCGCACCAATTAGAATCATGTTTTACCACAACAAGTTTTGGGAGGATTTTCAAGGTGAAACCTTAGAGTCCTTACGCTCTGGTTTCACTGAGGGCAAATCCGTCCTACAACTCAAAATCAAAGGGGTCAAGTATTCCTTTGACTTTCAACGCATGCTACAAGTCCATCTTGACTCTGGAAAACACAGGTCTATTGCTTGGTTTGACAAAAATAGTAAACCTTTCTTTCCAGCAAGGTTTCTTGAATGTGATGGTGAGGATTTGGGTTTGGGTTCCAAAGGACTTAGCTTGGGCCCTAACATCAAAATTTCCCAATACGAAGCTATTAGGAAAGAATGATAAGACATATGTGTACACAAGTAACTTATTTCTTACCCGCATTGCAAAGGTTGATCCTGAAGCTGTTGTCACAAACATTCATGAAATTCGAATCTCTGGGTCGCATGTAAGGGCTTGTTGGGATGAATTTGAGAAGCAGATTGAGATCAATAAGACTAAGCGAGGCAGAGCCAATGTTGTTTATGCTTGGTATGCAACATCAAGAGAGGAAGTGGCATCTATTTTATCTCATGGGTTTCAATTGCCACATGCTGAAAATGTTTCTCCCTTGCGTCCATCAATTAAATATGGTATTTTTTTGGCTGACCTTGAGTCACCCCATTACAGGTACTCATCTGATTCATTGTATCAGTTTACTCAGAGAAAATATTTTTTATTTATATTTACTGTTTTTACTTTTAATTATTATTATTATTATTATTATTATTATTATTATTATTATTTCTGGTTCTATTTATAAGAACTTTTTAAAATTGTCCTTCATATTAATTATTTTTGACAAAAATACCCATTAGTGGAGATAAGTGAATAATTAATTAATAGAGAGACTGACACAATGAATTAATTAAATAGAAAGAGAAAGATAATGAGTCTCAATAAATTCAAGGATATATATAGGATTTAATTAATATGCACTGTCAGTGTAAAGAATTTTACACAGACATCCAATGGTGTGCTGCCACATCATTTAATGAATGTGACACCTATGTGTTATTAAATTCAATAAATGATACATGTTTATATATTATAAACACGATCGGTGTAAAGAAGTTTACACAGGCATCCAATGATGTGCTGTCATATCATTTATTGAATTTAATAACAATGAGGTGTCATATTCATTAAGAGCCCGTATGTTTGTGCTTAAAAAAAGTACTTTTTAAATTGTATAAAAAAATGATTTTATTTTAGAGATTTTTGTATAATCAGAAATAAATTTTTGTTTGGCTATAATGATAAAAAGCACTTTATTTACCACAATAAATGCTTTCACATTGTTAAATAAATGCTTTCACATTGTTTAATTCTTTCTCTTTTATTTTAACCTGCTTTTTAAGAAGCAACTCCGAATTTCTTCTTAAAAAAGGCAGAAAATTGATTATCTTTTTTATCCTGCTTCTTGAAAAAAGTTTAAACAAATATTTTAAAAATTCTTATAAGTGATTATTTTTAAAAAGAAGTGATTCTATTAAGAAATAATTTTAAACAAATGGCTCTAAATGATGTGGCAACACACCATTGGATGTCTATGTGAAACTTTTTTACACTGAAGGTGTATATTAATTATAAATCCTAAACTAAATTAACCATTTCCTTAATTTTGTGAACTGGTTAAAAGGTTCTTTAACCGGAGGTAGTAAAATCTTTTAGTATTGATTATAAAAAATTATTTTATTTTTCTGTTTTCTAAATTTTGTACTACAAACACTAAAAATAATTTTGTATTGATTTCTAAAATAAAATGAAAAAAAAGCTAACATTTTTATAATTAAAAAAAAACAGAAAATAAAAAACAGTTTTCTCATAATAAACGGGGCCCCTGATTTCATTTTTATTTTTTTAAAAGTTATTAGTATATTGTTGGCTTGGTGTTGTGACTTTGTGAGTGAATTGAGTTGCAGTGCTATGCAGTATCCAGTGGCTGAAAATGGTGAGAAGCATCTTATACTTTGTCAGGTTGTACTAGGAAGTGTGGAAAAATTGGAGCTTGAGTTTAATCAAACCGGTTCTTCCCGTCAAGAATATGATACTGGCTCTAACGATCCTAATAATCCTAAGTGGTATGTGGTGTGGAGCAATGATATAAACAAAACGTATATTCCCTGTTTGTGTCGTCAGTTGCAAAAGCTCTGCTATTGTGCCAGGTAATTAAATGTCAATTTTTTTTCTTTCCCTTTTATAAGTTTTATGTGTGTATTAAAGTCTTCTACTTTGTTTTCAGTTAAATGGAAACCATTCCCTTGCGAAAAGTCTATAATTCCAAAGTTGGTTTTCCAGATCAAGAAACGGATGCCTATTGTCAATGTCCCTTTACTAATGCGATATATGATTCCTTTAAGGTAAGTTGCTTGTTGCTTTTATGAATTGTTTCTTTTTTTTTTTTTTCTTTTCCGTATTGATTGTAATTAATGTTATTATTACTTAAAAAAAATAATGTGCTTCTTATCAACTCCTTTGTGGTATGTTTTAGAATCAAAAGGTGGCAAAAGAAATTTTTCTTCATGCAATTGCGGGCAATTACTAGCGATATCTTGCTACTGGACATGGCTAGGGAGATTTCAATTGAAGATGAGGATGAAATAAATAGTTGAATAAGTTCCAAAGATATTAGTGTAGTTGAAATTTTAGCAAAGAAAGACTTACCCATGATGCGTAGAGCAAAGAGTCATTAAACTGTTTCTCAAAAATTGTCCTAATTTACATTTAGAAACTATCTTGTAAATTAAGTGGCAACTAAAAATTGCTCATTGTTTATTCTTGCTTATTTTGATCAAATTTAAAGTATTTTTGTTATCTTCTTTTTCCTCGGGTGCATCAAATTGTCGTTGTTTCCTATGACTGAATCTATTATTGATTGTACAAATCCTCACCCACTGAAAACCTATAATAAGAATTTTTCATATATTGGATAATGTAATTGGTTTAATTAATTAGCTAATGTCCCATCCATTGTTAAGCTAAAACTTAATTGTTAAATAAGTAGTGATGATATCCTAAAAAGAGGAAATATAAAATTGAAATAAATTAAAGGCAAAAATATATGTGCATTGGTTATACTCAATCTATTTTATTACATATGCATGAGTGTGAAATGATAGTGAGGTGAAGTGTTGAGATGCCAAGGAATTATTAATAAGATTCCCCTATCTTAATTCCCTTGCATTTTGTCTCCCAACTAGCTAGATTGAGACTCATGCATGTAGATAAATTAATTTTTAATGTTATTAATGTTAGAGTCCCACGTTGACTAGAGATAAGCCAAATTATAGCATATAAGCTTTGGACAGTCCTCACCCTACAAGTTAGCTTTTGGGGTTGAGTTAGGCTCAGGTCCAAAATCTAAGATGGTATTAGAGCCTATCCTAGATGATCCGTTGTTATTGGGCCGCCACCCGTATAGTTGTCCACACTCCAGATGTCCAGCCCTGGGCGTGAGGGGGTGTGTTAGAGTCCCACATTGACTAAAGATAAGGCTAAATTATAGTATATAAGCCTTGGGCAGTCCTCACCCTACAAGCTAGCTTTTGATGTTGAGTTAGGCCCAGTTGAAAATCTAAGAATTAAGACAACGATAAATATAATATTAAGTATAATAATTATATAATTATTGTTGTCATAATAAATTGAACATAACTTTATATACTACTTTTGAAAGGAAAAGTTGTATTGATGTTATTATATTTTCATTTCGTGTGTTCACTTAAATGCTCTTATAAGGTACAATAGTTGTTATTTTATACACTACAAGAATGCACTGATTTAGACGTGAAAACGTAGTAACGACCAAGTCGTCGCTATATTACCCTTTTCCACTCTGTTGTTCTTCTTCTCCCTCGCTTTGTCACTGTGCACGCTGCCGACATGAGTTAATTTCATCGCTCCACCCGCACCGCCACCGCCATGCGCGACCACTATACCAGTCTCTCTCTTCTCGCCTGGAAGCCCCCTATATTTTCAAGATCCTTCTCACACGTTCTCAAGAAGCTTTCTTTGCTCTGTTTTTCGGAATTGTCTCTCTCTATTTTTTGCTCCACCCTCTTTCTCTGTTGACTGAAACCAAGTCTTTGCAATAGTATGTAGTCTCTGGTTTAGCTTCTCATTTGCGAGTACCATTCTCTCTCTCATTTGCGTCTACTATTTTTTTTTATTCCTTTTTCTTCACCTGGTTGTTCTTTAATTCCCTTTTTAAACATCCCATAATTACCATTTTGAATTCCTTTCTAAAATTTGAATCCATGTAGTAACGTTTCTACTATCATCATATATTTGTATCTATTAATAATAATATAACATTGTATAGTTTTCTATAATATAACAATAGTATTTAATTAAAACTAGCTTAGCAAAAGAGAGTATTTAATTAAAATTAAAAACAAAATTACCTGGCAAGAATATCATCCAGACAAACTTTAAATGTAATGTTGGGAATTTGAAAATTGAAACCGCCTTTATAAAAACCACCATTTTTGCTTATAATCATTTGCTACAACACACTATTCTTCCTTCTACCCAATACACAACAATATGGCTATTTTCTTGAACTTTTCTTCGTCCCTGGTGCACATTCATAATTGAAAATAACAAGAGATAAGTAAGTTTTATATTATATTGCTTGAATAACATGAAAAGCGAAAAACAATAACAGGAGACGTAGAGGTCAGGACTCAAGAGTGATGACGTACTCTACATTCGGAAATGGCAATGCAAGGTTTGTAATTCAACGAGTAACCAAATGGAAATTGCTGGTAATAATGGGTACAATGGCTGTGGGTTGATGGTTACAAGAGGTCAGGGGAAGGCGAGAAAATGGAGTGGGGAAACAGGGAGAGGGTGAAGGAAGGAGAAGAGAGTGAAATAATGGTAATTTCTGGCGGTTTAAGACCGCCAGAAACATACTCATGGACATGTAGGAAAGAGAAAACGTGACACATCAGCGTTTGACACACACCAAATGATGGGAGGGGACTAATTGTAAAAAAAAAAAATAGGAGGACGCTTTATAAAAAAAATTTATAGGGACTAAAAACAAAACTCGCTAATTTTATAGGGACCAAAAACATATTTTACCCAATTTTTTAACTTAGTGACGGTGGTAGCGACAGTCAGACCATCGCTAAGTTTAAAACTTACGCGCACAAAACCCTTTCCCCCTCCCCTTTTCTTCTTCCTCTCCTTCCTCCTCCTCTTAGCTCCGGCCACCTCCACTTTCTCTCCTCTCCTCTCTCTCTCGTTTATTTTCAAATCCTCACCGATTAAAACACTCCCCCTCGTTCATAAGTTCATTTTGAACCAATCAAAATCTCTGTAGGTTGCCTCTCTGTCCCTCTGTCCCTCCTTCCTCTTCCTCCTCTGCCATCCACTACCACCAGTCGTCGTCCACCACCACCTGCTGCCGTTCAGGTAATTATTAATTAATTAATGTTTTTTAATTATAGTTATATAATTATGTAGTTAGTAATTTAATTATGTAGGTAGTTATTTTAATTGTATATGTATTTAAGTATATAGGTAGTTCTTTATTAGTAATTATGTAGTTATTAATTAGTCATTATGTAGTAATTCACTATTACTTATTAGGATATTATGTAGTTCTTTATTTAATTTAACGTCTGTTTTTTAATATTTCCTTTAACCTAATTAAAAATTAGGTAAATATGCCTCGTATGCGTGGTAGAGGTGGACATAAAGTCCCACCAATTAGAGGGAGGGTCCATCCCTCCAGGCGAGCTTGTTGCACAGGCAGCTCACTTACGTCGGGATAGGACCAACCTCCCTCTCCTTGAGCAGCTGCCAGAGCAGCCTTCTTTGTCCGCCCGTGCACCGTACATGGTGCCCATCCTTGCAAAGGTTTCCCAACCTGTTGATAAGTGAAAATCATATGATAAATTAGAGCACTATTTAGTTCACTTATCAAGGATAAAATGGTATTTTTGCCTCAAATTAATCTCTTTTTATTAATATTAGATAAATTGTATTTATTACTCTTAGATTTGAATTCGATGCTATTTTGATATAAATTGTGCTGATTTTTGCAGGATATTCAAAAATTTGATATAAAGGAAAGATAACATTAAATAAGGGAGATATCTGCAAGATTATTGAAGTTTAATTGAAGACATTTAATGAAGATTGGAAGATTATATGAGAGCAATTAATGAAGATATCACTGCCAATTAAACAAGGATTCTGCAAACATCCTTCCCAATTAAAATCCAGGATTCTCAATAAATGCAAGATCCCATCAAGAAAAGGAAAACAAGGAAGACAAATAAACCAAAACCAGTCTCGGGGAGAGATCAAGTTAAAAAGAGAAAGATTGAAGCTGTGCAGAACGCGTTGCGCACTCAACCCTGCGCTACAAAAACGCAGGTTGCAGCGCAAGCGCAGGGTGAAGCGCAGAACACGTGATTCTTGCCCTGTTGCCATTTTTTAGATAGATTTCTCCCCAATTTTCTTTGTCTTTCCTTAGCCTATAAATATGACCCTCTTGCAACCAGATTAGGTGTGCACGATTATTGTAATTTAGTTATATTTCAGTGATAATGCACCAGTTCTAATTTTAGAATAGGAGAGGCAGAGCGCTGCACGAGGATGAAGATGGTGACAGCATCTTCGGTGGTTTGTATGGCTACCATGAGTAGTTAACTCTCCAGTAGGAATGAATGTAGTTGATTCTATCCCCAAGTGTATTAAACTCTATCTTATTATTTATGAGCTCCCTATCTATAATATTGGTAATCTTATTCTGTGCTTAATTCTAACTTCCGCGCTTGCGCCGGAGTTATAGGCTAGTTTCGACTAGGATTGTGGATGAGGGAGCGGATACTGAAGAAACTCATTCTCTGAGTGAATAAGAGTACTCGGTAATCAGTGACCGACACATGAGCGTTACTAATGAGTGATGGGTAGTGTGAGTACCATAATGAAGGGCGTTCACAGGATTAGGCCTGTTTATCGATAGCAAAGGTTAGTTTGATAATAATTCCAGATTCTGACACATGGCTGTATCGTAGGGATGGATGGGTAGCGTGAGTATCCTAATGAAGATGCGTCTACAGGATTAGGCCTGGTTATTAATGAGTTTCCTTTACAAACGGAATAATAAAAGCAAATAAGCCGAGGGTAAGTTTGTCGCTTGGGAGAGCCCGCACGGATTACCTTTGAGTGGTGAGGCTGCGGGGGACTCGGGGGACTTAGCAAATTAGTTGTCTACAGTATTATAGAGTAAATCTAAATAATAAATAGTTTTACATACACAAAGGGTGTGATGATACAAGTTCAATCCTAATCCAGTAAAGTGTCTCTAACATCTTCCTTTCTATTTTATATTGATTTTTAGTTTGCTATTTACAATTTCGCATAATAATATTCTCACAAAACCTGTTGTTTTCTCTTGATAATTAGATCACGATTATACGCGAATTGATCGTTCCCTGTGGATACGATAACTCTTCTTACTATTATACTACTGGATTTTGGCTCGCTTGCCAGAAACCCATCAAGTATTTTTGGCGCCGTTGCTGGGGAAACGATTTCCAATTCGTGTAGACCTTGGCGGTCTAGTTATCAAGAATATCTATCTTAGGATTTCTTTTATTTATTTTATTTATCTTAAGATTTCTTTATTTATTCATTTTTTGTTATTTTAGGAAATTTTTATTATTTTAGGAAAATTATCGTTTTTCTATTATTATTAAATTTTTTCTTCTACACTTACCTTTTCAAAGTTTCTTGTTATGCTGTTAAGAGGCCAGGTGTCCCCCAATCAATTACAATTCGACCCGGAAATCGAGAGGACATCCAGGAGGAACAAAGGTAGAAACGGGAGAAGGAGAAGAAGGATAGTTGTAGAAGAACCCAAAAACATGGCTGAAGAAACACCCAGAAAAAGGACTCTAGGGGAATATGTCACTTATCAGGACCACGCCACTTTTCAAGCATAGTGTTACCACCAGCTGCAAGAGCTTTGGAGTTGAAACCTGCTCACCTCAACCTCAACCTCATTAGTGCACATCAATTTACTGGAATGGATCACGAGGATCCATATACTCATCTCTCTAATTTCTATGAATTAATTGGCACTATGGGTTTTGAGGAAGGTATTTTAGAATCTGTTTACTTATACCTTTTCCTTCTCTTTGTTAGGTAAGGCTAAGGAGTGGTTGCAATCACACCCAAATCAAAGTCTAACCAGTTGGAGTGGTGTTGAGGAAAATTTTCTGACAAGATTCTTCCCACCAGATAAGCCTAATTGAAGCCCAAACAGATATCTCTACATTCATACAGGGGATAGATGAGCCACTTTGTGAAGCATGGGAGAGATACAAATCTTTGCTACGAAGATGTCCCCAATCATGGCTATGACGATATAGCTCAGCTCAACATATTCTGCAAGGGACTTTGAAGAGAGTCAAAGTCATTCATAAATGCTGGCAGCAGGAGGTACCATCTTATCTGTAGATGCAGAACGAGCACTAGATATCATCAATAGCTTTGCTCAAAATGATCGACAAGCTCAAAGTGTACGACAACCTACACAATCATCAAAGAAAGGAATGCTAGAACTCAGTCAAAGTGATACTCTATTAGCAGAGAACAAGCTTATCAAAAGACAAATAGAAGCACTCACCAAGACGCTGAAGGCACTCCTCAACAACTAAAAAGCTGTCAACTCACAACCTATCCACACCCAACCACTGATTTGCGACTTCTGTGTAGGTGACCATCTAAATGGTCAATGTGCTAATCAAGGGATGCAACCGGAGCAAGTCAATTTCATGGGAAACCAGGGGAGGCAAGGTAATTTCTCCAATAACAACAACCAGTACTCACAAGGATGGAGGAATAACCAAACCACTCAGGTTGGGGTCGAATGGAGGATCAGACAAACACCTTACCAGCAGCAACTGTCAACTTATGATAAATTGAACAGCTTGGAAGGAAAGATTGATGATCTTGTTCAAGGATTCAATGGATTCAGAAAAATACAGAGGCATCAATCAAGACTCTGGAAAACCAGGTGGGTCAGCTAGCAACTGAAATGGCAGAGCACAGGCAACATCACTTCTCAGCTGTGACCCAGACCAATCCAAAGGAGCAATGCAACATGGTTGTCACTAATGGTAACAAATTGCTAGAAGAGAAACTTGATGAAGAGGAGAAAATCATCTTTAGAAAACAATCGTCTCAAGAAGGAATATCCATAGAGATTGTTCATCAAAATGAAGAAGAAGCAGCATTAGAGCAACAAAAATACCATGAAGAAAAGGTCTTTATTACGGGTAATCACTTGACCCAGGTAAGTTTACTATACCCATTACTATTGGTAATTTACCTCCTACTCAAGCTTTATTGGATCTTGGAGCGAGCATCAATTTGATGCCGCTATCATATTTTAACAAGTTGAGTAATGTAAAGGTCAAGCCTGCAAAGGTGAAGTTGCTTCTTGCAAACAAATCTGCTCAATACCTTCATGGGATAGTAGAGGACATTCAAATCAGAGTGGATAAGTTTGCATATGTAGTAGATTTCTACATTGTAGAGACAGAAGAGGAGGATACTGATGTCCCCCTAATTTTAGGAAGACCCTTCATGAAAGCTGCTAAGATGATTATTGATGGTGATCGAGGAAAATATGAACTAAGCTCAAAAGATGAAAGTATTGTTTTTCATATTGACAGAGGTATTCCCAAATTATAACAAATTGATGCTATTTTCAAAAATCAAACAAAGCTGCTAGGCTTCCGAATTTCTGAGGAAGCCTAGAATGAGAGCAAAGCATCCAGAGTCAATATGGAATTCCAATTTAAGAAGAGAAGGGATCAACATCTGATACTGAGGAAGATAGTGTACAACGATGGAAGAGTCAAGAATTGGCATGGAGGATGGGAGCTCAAAGGCAGAACTGGAATGGAGTCAAACATCATCCTCCACTTGAGGCCACCATAAAGGGTTGAGTAACCAGGCGTCGAGCTAAAAGACGTTAAACAAGCGCTTCCTGGGAGGCAACCCGGTCATTGTAAGTTTAATTTTCAATTTTTAATTTTTAGTTTTAGAAATTACCTGTTTAACTAGGAAATTGTTAAAATGAAGTATCTAAATTTTTAAAGGAATGCATGGAACCAGTTAGAGTAGCAGAAGCAGAAAAAATACACTGCAGATCTGCGCTTCAACCTGTGCTGTAGCGCAGGTGAAGCGCAGGATTAAAAATTAAAAATGTGAGTTTCTGACTTCTGCGCTTCGCTCTGCGCTGTAGCGCAAGGTGAAGCTAGTGGAAGATATGGAAGTGACAAAGGCATGTTTTGTGATTATAATATTTTGCTTAGTGCCAAAATAGCCAACCTTGATTAAATGTTTCCATTTATTGATTGCCCATTGAGCCTTTAATGTTTCTTTTTGAATGCACCCTATCCATACTTAATGATTATATCCCGTCCCTTCACACTTGGGATAGAGAGCAAGGTGCAACACAACAAAATGGGACAAGAGGTTGGTGAATTGAAAGGGTCAAAGAGATTCAAAGAGCAGGCACAAGAAATCAAAAAGAAGAGTACTCCCTCATAAATAAATTCTCTATGTTATTGTTTATATATAAAAAAAAAAATCTGCACAAAGGGTGTGGAAATTGAATAAGTTGGGGGGGGTACTTCTTCAAACAAAGAGGCCAGCTGAAAAAGGGTGACAATTCAAGAATAATTTGGTGAATTGAGAGAAGTTCCAAAGCACAACCACAAGATGCTCTCTATTCAAAGTGTTCATTGCATATCTAGAAAAACCATGATTTCTTGATAGCCCAGTCTCATTACAACCAAAGAAAAGACCTTTTGATCCATATTAACTACTTGCAGGTTCAGATGTTGGAAACGACTATCAATTCTAGTTGTTCAAACGGTGGTGAAAAAGATTGAGGGAAAACACTTACCCGTGAGAATGAGAGATTTCCTTGGTTTATCACTTACTGCTTAATTGCTATTTTTGAGAAGTTTGACTGATGTTTGTGTTCTATTCTGATTGAGGATTGGTAACATCTCTTAATCCAGATTTTTCTTATGTTTGGAATGTGACTGCTGCTTAACAAGGAGATGATTGAAGAGTTCCTTGAATGTGTTTTTGAATTGTTTGAATTACACAGGGGATAGAATTGATTTTTTTATTGCAAAGAGGTCTCTTGCTCGAGGACAAGCAAGAAGTTAAGTTGGGGGGTATTTTGATTAGTGAAAATCATATGATAAATTAGAGAACTTTTAGTTCACTTATCAAGAATAAAATGGTATTTTTGCCTCAAATTAATCCTTTTTATTTAATATTAGATAATTGTATTTATTACTCTTGGATTTGAGTTCAATTCTATTTTGATATAAATTGTGCTGATTTTTGCAGGATATTGCAAAGATTGATATGAAGGAAAGATAGCATTAAATAAGGGAGATATCTGCAAGATTTGAAGTTTAATTGAAGACATTTAATGAAGATTGGAAGATTATTTGAGAGTATTAATGAAGATATCACTGCCAATTAAACAAGGATTCTGCAGACATCCTTCCCAATTAAATCCAGGATTCTCAATAAATGCAAGATCCCATCAAGAAAAGGGAAACAAGGAAAGACAAATCAACCAAAACCAGTCTCAGGGAGAGATCAAGTTAAAAAGAGAAAGATTGAAGTTGTGCAGAACGCGTTGCACGCTTCAAACCTGCGCTGTAGCGCAGGGTGAAGCGCAACTCTTTGGTTTTCTGCGCTGCAACCTGCACTGTAGCGCAGGGTGAAGCGCAGAACACGTGATTCTTGCCCTGTTGCCGTTTTTAGATAGATTTCTCCCCAATTTTCTTTGTCTTTCCTTAGCCTATAAATAGGACCCTCTTGCACCAGATTAGGTATGCACGATTATTGTAATTCAGTTATATTTCAGTGATAATGCACCAGTTCTAATTTTAGAATAGGAGAGGCAGAGCGCTGCACGAGGATTGAAGATGGTGACAACATCTTCGGTGGTTTGTATGGCTACCATGAGTAGTTAACTCTCCAGTAGGATTGAATGTAGTTGATTCATCCCCAAGTGTATGTAAACTCTATCTTATTATTTATGAGATCCCTATCTATAATATTGATAATCTTATTCTGTGCTTAATTCCTAACTTCCCGCGCTTGCGCCGGAGTTATAGGCTAGTTTCGACTAGGATTGAGGATGAGGGAGCGGATACTGAAGAAACTCATTCTCTGAGTGAATAAGAGTACTCAGTAATCAGTGACCGACACATGAGCGTTACTATGAGTGATGGGTAGTGTGAGTACCATAATGAAAGGGCGTTCACAGGATTAGGCCTGTTTATCGATAGCAAAGGTTAGTTGATAGTAATTCCAGATTCCGACACATGGCCGTATCTAGGGATTGATGGGTAGTGTGAGTATCCTAATGAAGATTCGTCTACAGGATTAGGCCTGGTTTATTAATGAGTTCGTTTACAAAACGGAAATAATAAAGCAAAATAAGCCGAGGGTAAGTTTGTCGCTTGGGAGAGCCCGCACGGATTACCTTTGAGTGGTGAGGCTGCTGGTAACTCGGGGTCTTAGCAAATTAGTTTGTCTACAGTATTATAGAGTAAACCTAAAATAATAAATAGTTTTTACATACACAAAGGGTGTGATGATACGAAGTTCAATCCTAATCCAAGTAAAGTGTCTCTAACTCTTCCTTTCTATTTCTATTGATTATTAGTTTGTTATTTGCAATTTCCGCATAATAATATTCTCACAAAACCTGTTGTTTTCTCTTGATAATTAGATCACGATTATACGCGATTTGACCTTTCCCTGTGGATACGATAACTCTTCTTACTATTATACTACTGGATTTTTGGTTCACTTGCCAGAAACCCATCACCTGTTGCATCAACTGGAGCCTTCATGGAGCAGATGAGGTTCATCCCTACTCTGGGATATCAAAAGGTTGCCCTTGAGGAAGGTCATTAGCTTCCAGAGGATGACTTGCCACGTATTTTTAATTCGGAGGTGAGGACCACCCCCGGGGTGACATTGATGTAGACGCTGACCCCGACCCTGATGTACAGTAGCCTCCGCACCGGGGTTCCAGCTCCAGTGCCGATCATGAGTGGGACCCTCACGGTAGGGTTATCATCCTGCCTTATGGTAAAAGGGGAGTTTTCTACAATTTTTATTTCTTTAATATTTTGAATTTTTATAAGTTGTAGTGTTAATATTGAATTTATTTATTTGAAGTTGGGTGCCTAACAACCCCCCATCGCGGCCATTGGTCATGCGATCCGATCACAATTCTGGGGTCCTCACTATTTGTGGGAAGTCACCCCGTAGGATGTGAGGGATAAGTGGTGGGAGGAGGTGGTGGTGGGGTTATGTTTCCTGAACTCAGCCAAACCTTGGACAAACGAATCCACCATAGGAGGAGATGGTGTCCCCGTAGGCCTCCGGCTTAGCTCTTGCAGCAGCATGCTCACGTGCTTCCGCAACCTGTTGGCGGTTGGACTCCACCTGCTCCCCCCATCATCTTGTGAGCATCTGAGGAGCCGCCGCCACGGGATCCTGAGGGAGATTCGGTGGTGGTGGGTTAACCCGGGGTCGACCTTTCCTGCTGCCAGTCATAGTCCTCTACACATCATTAATAAAAAACATCGAGGTGATCAGTCTCTCAATTTCATAATAATGCATAAAAGATATAACTATCTTCAGGAACTACTCTAATCCACAGTCAATTGGATTGAATATCTCTGATACCATAATGTATCGTCCTAATTCCTGAATTCAAGAATATGCCCATTGGAAGCAAAATTCCCGAATTTATGAAATTATTTTGTGCCACTATCAATATGATCACCTACACAATTCTAACAACGCCGGGCAATCCAACGTTACTTAATTAAGCTTTACACATATACAGAACTGAGTCAATATATATAAATGCCATTGGTGGCTCAAAATGACAACGTCAAATATACATATCATAGCCGGGATACCACCATATACATGTGCTCTTAACGAAGTAGAATGGTTTAAAGGCCTACACATGTACTGTCATATCCCACAAAAGAAATAACATGCCAAAGTACTAGATGTATCAAGTTACGGAAACTAAATACAACAAAATAGAATATAGCTTCCTAAGCATCTGCATCTTCACTGACCAGCCCGAGGGGGACCCTGTGCATCTAAATAAGAACCACAGAACGTGTGGTGATACTAGTGTCTCAGTGAGCATAAACCATATAAACAAGGTTGTCAGCACCTAATTTCGTCCGGAAGTTCGATTTCACTTTTCTGTGTCTCCTTCTATTTCCATGCACGTATATATTTGTGGTATTTAATAATTCTTTTTTACCTTATTAAAAATCTAAAAAAAAAATAAAAATGGAAATGGATTAATTAATTAGTTAATTAATTAATTGTTGGATAATTAATTAATTAAATGATTAATTAAACTTTTTTTTTAAAAAAAAAAGGGATTTTGTTTTCTTTCTATTCAGAAATTGCATTTGGGCCAGCTGGGCCATCATTTGTAAGTCTTGACCTTTTTTTTTACATTTTTCCTCTTCTTTTTCTAAATCTTTTTGGGCTTGGATTTTTTTTTCCTTTCTCTCTTCCGTCTTCCTTTTTTCCCTCTTCTTCCGGGCTAGGCTTTTAGCAAGCCCATTTGACATGGTTACTTACCCAAAACAAAAACAAAAAGAATAAATAAGAAAGAAATAAAAGCAGAATTGGGCGGTGGAGTGTGGACTAAGAAATTCAAAGCTACAGGGCAGTTTCAGAGCAGGCAACTTGCAAGCTCAAGCAGAGCAAGTTGCAATGGGACAAAGGCGGTTTTATTTTCCCTATATATACATACACGAACTGTAAAAAAAGAGAGGATTTTGGAGAGGAGAAAATAGCTTCTAAAAGAGAAAACAGAGATTGATGTTGTACTTTTCCTTTCTCTTCAAAAAGAGTGTGTTAAAATTTGGAAACAAAGTATCACCAAGGAAGAGAAGAATAGCTACACTGGGATATTCGTAAGTGGGGTGAGCGATTTCTGGTACATTTCTTCACCTTACAACTCACTTAGAATATACCTCAAGCCTAGTTGGTTGATTTGCACTATGACTACATGATTCTAAATGATACTGAAACCCATGAATGACAGCCACGTTCAATGTCATGCTTGCACACACCACACTCAATAGCCCCCTATAGCCATGTGAGTTACTGAATTCCCAATGTGTATCTATGTCATGGTTAAGTTGTGCAAAACCAGTGTCATTTAAAATTGTAAATTGGTTCAATAAAAATGCGAAATGTTCATACCAACAGTCCTTTCTGAGCAATAAAATCTTAACAGAGATAGTGGAGACAGTCCCGGTTCATTTTACATACAATCAAATAGAAAGAAGGAATTTGAAGTTTTTTTTTTAAAAAAAAGAGGGGGACAAAAACAGAAATAACAGTAGTACAGGAGGGAGGTCACTGTGGCCTCCCAGTGTGGCCGTGTTCCGCCGCTACTCCCCCCCTTGCTCCACAGCCTATTTTGCCGCCCTTCCTTCACCTCTGTCTAATCTGAGTCCATAAACAGATAAAGAAAAATAACAACTCAGGAAACAGAATAGGGAAAAGGGGAATATGAGATCAAAATCACTCAGGAAAAGGGGAAATAAAGGAACCAAGAGAGAAGGAACGAACCCACCGCACCTGTAGCCCCACCGCTGGCCGCTCCGTCGTGCGCGGCCTGCCGGTCACCAAGCCACCGCCGCGGCTGTCACCCCCCGTCTCCATCGTACTCTCTTTCCCGCGGCCACCGCCGCGCGCGGCACCACCACCGCCGTACAGAAACGGGCGTGAACCTCCGCTGTTCGTAACGGCCGCGAGCCACCGCTCGCTCTCTCCTCCCCCGCGCCGCCGCTGGGCGACCTCCTCCGCTGTTCGAAAACGGCCGCGAGCCACCGCTCGCTCTCCTCCCCCGCGCGGCCGCTGCGCGACCTCCTCCGCTGTTCGAAACGGCCGCGAGCCACCGCTCGCTCTCCTCCCCCGCGCCGCCGCTGTGCGACCTCCTCCTCCGCTGTTCGAAACAGCCGCGAGCCACCGCTCGCTCTCCTCCCCCGCGCCGCCGCTGTGCGACCTTCTCCGCTTGCTCCATGCAGCCGGCCGTCCATCCCCGTCTCGCTGCCGTCCTCATCGAGCCAACCGGCTGCCGCTGCTGCATCCTCCTTGGCCATGCAAGGGGGCGGCCGCCCCTTCCCCTTTACCCACATTTTCCCCAAAACCAAACCCTAAGGGGAACCATGTGAGAGCAAGAGAGTAAAAGAGATGGTGAGGGTTTGAGAAATTTGAGAGGAGGAATGAGGGGGTACAAGAGTTGAGTGAGTGAGATTGAGAGAGTTGGGTGGGTGAGGAATGTGCATCTGGAAGGTGAAAGGGTTGAGAGTGGGAAATGGGAGAGTGAGAAAAAAGAGGAAGAGAGAGGGACGCGTGAAAGGAGGGGAAAGAGATGTGAGAGGGTGAGGGCAGAGAGTGAGTGGGTGAGGGGAATTAGGGTTGGAGTTTGTGAGTGGAGGGTTTAATGAACCTAGAAGGTTCTCATGAACCGTCCCACTCCCGTTTTTTTTTATTGTTATGGCGTTTTTTTTTGAAAAATCTGAACCAAGGCTGGGCTTCTCACCCAGCCCAGTCCATTAAAAATAATAATAATAGAACAAACAGAATAAAAAAGAAAGATAATAATAATAAATAATGGTAGAATTTAATTAGTAAATTAAATAGTATTAGGATTTTTTATGTGTGTGTGTGGGGCCAATGATGTAATCTGAGGCCAATTTTATTTCGTTGTGTGTAATTTTGTTAATTTTCTGTGTTATTATTCGTCTCATTTGCTTTGGACCCATCATCTTGTATTTATTTGTAATATTTATTTCTTTATTTGGTCTGCGTTAAATAATTATGAATATTTGTCTGCCGTGAATTTTAGCCGCTGTTGTGAATAGTACTTCGTTTATGACTTAGGACACGTGTAAATGCGATTAGTTTAATTTACTCTTTTTAACAAATAAAAATAAAATAATAATTTTTTTTCTAAAAAATAACCGATCACGTTAATGGAATAGCATTTCTATCCTTTAACGTATTTTTTTTTTAAGAAAAGCGAAGTAATTGAGTATAGTCATTTACTAGCTCAGTTATGTGTTTTCCTGAAAATAATCTCTTCCAAAAAAAATAATAATTTCTTTTCAAAAATTACGTTAATTGAATACATTTCTATCAATAACGTAAAAAAGAAAAATTTGAGTATAGTCATTTACTAGCTCAATAATGCGCTTAATCTTAAATCTTCTTCCAAAAATAATTTCTTTTCAAAAATTACGTTAATTGAATAGCATTTCTATCAATAACGTAAAAAAGAAAAATATTGAGTATAGTCATTTACTAGCTCAATAATGCGCTTAATCTTAAATCTCTTCCAAAAACAATTTCTTTTCAAAAATTACGTTAATTGAAATAGCATTTCTATCAATAACGTAAAAAAAAAAAAGAGAAATATTGAGTATAGTCATTTACTAGCTCAATAATGCGCTCAATCTTCAAATCTCTTCCAAAAAAATAAGTTTCTAAAAATTTTACGTAATTGAATAGCACTTCTATCAATAACGTAAAAAAGGAAATATTGAGTATAGTCATTTACTAGCTCGATAATGCGTGAAATTTCAAATTCATTTCAAAAAAATGATTCTTTTCAAAAATTACGTTAATTGAATAGCATTTCTATCAATAACGTAAAAAAGGAAAAATATTGAGTATAGCCATTTGCTAACTCATAATGCGGGGTTTAAATCTTTTTCTCAAAAATGTTTTCCTCCTCAAATAATGACGTTTATTGAATAGCATTTCTATCAATAATTCCATCTAAACAATCTCAAAGGTTCGTTGTATAGCCATTTGCTAGCATCAACTTTGCTAAAAAATAAATTTCTTTTTTGAATTAAAAGCATTCCCAAAAAAAAAAACAATTTCCTCATTTCTTTTATTTTCAAAATTAAAATCAATTTCTCAAAAAAAAAACAACAAAATCAATCTTTTTTTTACAACACGTTTTCAGAACTACGTAGCTTTGATTTCTCCATTGCACACCTGGGGATACGTAGGAGCGGGAACCGAACCCGTCAAGCCAAAATAAACAAAAATGTTTTTTCCTCTTTTAATCCAAATTCAATTCTTTTTAACTTAGGTTATTTATTAGAAAAAATACAAAAAAATAAAAATAAAAAAAATTTTCATTTTCATAGAAAGGGGTAAAACGAATACTTTCAAAGTTAACAAGTTTTGCACAATTAATTAGAGGTAAACCGTTTTTTAAACGGATGTTTGTAGGGTGCTAATACCTTCCCTACACATAAATGACTCCCCAGAACCCAAATCTGGTTTGAAGACCATTTTTCTTCTTTAAAGGGTTTTTCCAAATGTTTTTCCCTTAAAATAAACTTTGGTGGCGACTCCATTGAAACTCAATTTTTCCAATACGTTTCGCCGACCCGTCGTGACCCCGGTTTCGACACAAGTAGTGTAGGAAAGCCAAGCACATGATATGTAACAACACAATATAATCTCATAACACAAAAACTAACACATGACCTGTTTTAACCCGACAGAAGGGGTCTTTTCACTGTTTCTAAGGCTAGACCTGAGCTCAGACTACAAGGAACGTCTTCCTTGAGGATTATCCCCGCCATTAACTGGACGAAAGTCAAAATTTAATACAAGATTAACTGGGTCGGAGCCAAATAAACTAGGCTGAAGCCAAATATACTATGCCGAAGCCAAACTCATTTCATTTCATTCTAGACCAAAGTCAAGCTTGATTAACTTAGGGTTTGCTGGGCCCATGCCAAATTCATTTTTCATGATGACTAGGCTTGAAACCCAAAAGCATTTAAACACTTACGTGGCTATTGGAGTTGGAGTTACAAGCATCTCAAATATTAACAATGATTGGGGCAAAGCCCCAATTCATAAAACCGTAACTAATGTCTCAAATGCATACGACCATACAATAAACATAGTAGAGAATGAACAACCAAGTAGCCACATACAAGTCAAAAGAAAAGGGAAAAGAAAGGGTAGGGTTCATTTGGGAGATTCAAGCAAGAATGGGTGAGAGTGTGTGAGCTATACTCACCTAAAGGTGGCTCAAAGAGGAAGGTGAAATATGAGGGGTGTGAGTGAGCAAGCTCCCTTCGTCAAGCTTCACGTCTTTCTCTCTCTAGCTTCTCTCTCTAAAGTGACATAAATGCATAATGAATGAGGGCCAAGCCCTAAATGCTCTATTTTTAAAAAACTACGCTCACATTTGTTCGCACAAGCGAGGATTTCTTGCTTGAGCGAGAATGCCCTAGAGAGAAAACCCCTAATTCTGGGGTAATTCCTTTTGAGCAAAATTACTTCAGAGAGCATCCCCTGATGCTGCCTATTGATCGCTTGAGCGAGGCCATTCTCGCTCGAGCAAGGTTGTCCTCACTTAAGTGAAAAAACTAGAACTCGGTTTTCACATTTTTACTGATATGTTTGCTCAAGCGAGGGTATTCTCGGTTGAGCAAAACTACCTCAGAGATTTCCTTTCCTAGCCATTTTTACCAATTCTTACCATGTTTTCCTAGTTCCTTTTTACAAAATACCTTTCTAACCCTATTTGAATTATGAAATTACTTTATAAAATTTTGGGTGTTACACTTGTTTCCTTTCTCCCTCAGAGATAGAGCTAGAGCATGGCTCCAATCCTTACCAATAAGATCCATCACTACTTGGAAAGAGATGGAGAAAGCATTCTTAGAGAAGTATTTCCCTCCAAGCAAAACAACTGATCTTAGAAGGCTAATTCAGAATTTCCATCAACTTGATGGTGAATCAATTCTAGATGCATGGCTTGTTGAGTCTCAAAAATATTATTAAGCATTTAATAATGTTTTAAGTCTCTCATATCCTGAGTTTTAATGAACAACAAATTTGACTAAGTCATTTCTACATTTTATGCGTAAATGTTTTATATGTTTTCAACAAGGATGGTTTCAGCACAAAGAAATGAATTCTGGAAAGGTCAACATTCTGAATTGTGCGACCTTTCTGAAGTAACCAACATGCTGAAGAGACGAACCTTCTGAAAGGAACTCTCTGATACTATCTGACATGGCTTGGTCCCTGCACCAAATTCTTTATTCTTAGAGACCTCTTGAAGAACTTGTCAAGGTTTGAAGCTACTCAGATATCTCTGCACATTCTCCATTCTCAGCTGTGAACACAGAAAGCCTCCTCAAGTTGTTTTCAAAAAGGATACCTTAAAGAGGAAGTCTTGTCTGCTGCGAGTACAATTGTTCAGAAAAGCAAGTCAGCTCTGCACACCTACTGCGTACTGTAGAACAAGCTATCAGAGCTTTGTGTCACAACGGGAGAGAATGCATTTAATGCTATTTCAACGGGAATTAAATTGAGTCTAACGAATTTCAAATCCAACTCTATAAATACCCATGGAGAGCTCATGAAAAGTAGAGACGAATAAGCCAACTTGCTGAAACGCTGAATTGCTGAAATATTATCTGTATATTTTCATTGTACAAAAACTTTCATATCCTGAGTCTATCTCAGTTATCCTGTACATTTCCCTGAGTTTGAGCTTTAAACTTGTGTAGTTTATAAGCTTAGACTTTCACTTTTAAACATTGATTTGTGTTAGAGCCTGAAGAGGCTTGGTTGATAAAACAATACTTGTTGTAGAGCCTGAAGAGGCTTGACAGAAAAGAATACTTGTTAGAGCCAGGAGTGGCTTGGTAGGACAAAGAATACTTGTTAGAGCCAGGAGTGGCTTGGTAGGACAAAGAATACTTGTAATAGAGCCTAAAGATGCTTGGTTGACAAAAGAATACTTGTACTACTGATCAGATAGTGGAACTCCTTTGCTGTTGTTGCATCGGGACTGGACGTAGCTCACGGTGGTTGAGTGAACCAGTATAAATATGTGGCTAAGTCTTTTGAACCCTTATCTCTCGTAAATTCAATTATTGCTAACTAAGGGGATTTGAATTTGAAGTTATATAACTCTAAGTGTTTTCTTTCGAAAATTTCAGTTGTATAAAACATCTCTCTGAAGGAACTTTAGAGAATTCTTTATGAACTTGCTGAAAAACACTTCTTCACGAAAAGCTTCCAAAACTCGTTAGAGTTTATAAAAACACTATTCAACCCCCCTTTCTAGTGTTTTCCTGTGTTTCCTACATGGCTGAGATATAAAGATCTCATGAGACAGTGCCTCCACCATGGCCTTCAGAAGTGGTTAATCATTGAAACTTTTACCATGGGTTAGACTTCAACACTAAACAAGCTTTAGAGTCAGCTTATGGAGGTGATTTCCTAAAGAAGTCTTCTAATCAAGCCATAAACTCCATGGATGAACTAGCACGTACTCAAGCAGAATGGTCAGGAGAAAGAGAAATGAGCAACTCTACAAGAAAAACAGGAGGTAAGCATGAATTGGATGCTATTAATCTTTTGACTACTAAAATGGAGTCACTTGCTCATTGCTTTGAAAATATTGCTATGAATAATACATGTGTTACTAATGTGGTTTGTGAGATTATGGCTTTATCGGATATATAGGTATTGATTTCCAGTTAAGGGACCCTCGAGACTCTTCCATGCAACAAGTTGATGCCATCAAATTCAACCAAATAGAACAAGGAGATCCATATTCAAACACCTATAATCCATGTTAGAGGAACCACCCCAATTTCTCCTACAAGAATAATCAAAATCAATTGGGGTAAGGTAATTTAAGACCTCCACCAGTATTTCAGCCACAACCACAATAGTTAAGGTTAAAAAGCATGATGGAGACATTTATAGCCTCCCAAATGAAGCAAAATGAATTATTTAGGCAACAAGAATTGATAATGGGAGAAGCCATCAAACATTAACCTCCAAGGTGGATGCTTTGGCTACCCATGGTAAGATGTTAGAGACCCAAATTGCTCAACAGGAAAGTTTCACCTTTACAAAAGCCCTAGCTATGTTCCCAGGTCAACCAAAGACAAACCCTAGTGAACATTGCAATGCTATAATTCTAAGTAGTGGAAAACAACTAGAAGGTCCTAGGATGAGAGAAGATGATGATAATGTAGAGGAAGATAAGAATGAGAGTGAGACAGCTAGGATATCATCTAAGGAATATGAGAGTGAGAAAAAGAATAAAGAAAAAGAAGCTAGTACCACTCCCATTAAGCCTTATGTACCACCTATTCCTTTCCCTCAAAGGTTGGCTAAGGCTAAGTTAGATAAAAAATTTGGTAGGTTCTTAGATGTCCTTAAAAAGCTATACATAAATATACCCTAATAAGCTAGGTATAGGTGAATTGAGACCACTACTATTTCTTTGCAATTGGCAGATCGTTCTGTCAGATATCCTGCAGGTATTTTAGAGGATATTCCTATTAAGGTGGGTGAATTTTTTATTCCAGTGGATTTTATGGTATTAGAGATGGAAAAGACTCTAAAACCCAAATCATCCTTGGTAGGCCTTTCTCAGCCACTGCGGGTGCTGTTATTGATGTTAAGAATGGAAAATTTCTTTTACCATTGGTGATAAAGATGTTGAATTTGATTTACCTAATTCCACTAAACAGTCTTCTATTGCGAATTTTTGTTGGAGGTTTGAGTTATGCTCGATAGAGGGAAGCTCAATTAAAGATTCTGAGGATGCAAATCTTGCAAGAAATTATAAGGAGTTGACTGAGCGTTGGAATGACAAGCAAATATTATGTGGAGATTTTAGAGGAAGAAAACAAAAAGTTCCTACATATGCTATGGAAGTATGGAGTGAAGCTACAAGGCTCATTCAATTTTAAAGGGCAAAAAATTAAAAAGCATCATTGTATCAAAAAGTCCTTTGAGAAAGGAGTTCCATACACCTCTCTCAAACCATTAATGCCTGGATGATTCATTTTACAGGGATCGAGCTTAGGACCATAAACAAACGCTCCTTGGGAGGCAACCCAAATTCTTTTTACTCTCTTGAGTTACTTTTGGTTTGAATTTTATGTTAGGAAATTAATTTTTTTAAAGTTTATTAATTGCTCTTTTTTCAGTTTTATTTTTCCTATAGGAATCTCAGCCATATTGAATCCAATAGATATCTAGTTGGTAGAAATTGGGGGCAAAAAAGGCTTGAAAAAAAGTTGAGCACAAAAGAAGAGAGAAAAATAAAATTTGAGACAGTAAGAAACACGGCCAACCCGTGTTATATGGCATGGCTGTGTTCGCATAACTTATTACACATAAAAAAGGATGCGGACAGTAAGATACCCTAACTCATCTCACTAATCAATACAACTATACAAATGAGAAAAATAGAGGACAACAACCAACAATCACATACAACATAAAATAAGAGGGAATAAAAAGATAGGGTTCATTTGGAAGACTCAAGCAAGAATCGGTGAGAGTGTGTCAATTATACTCACCTAAAGGTAGCTCAAAGTGGGAGAGAATCCAAGGTGTGAGGGGTCTGGATGAGTTGACTTCCTTCTCCTTCTTCAAGTTGAGATGAGTTTCTCTCTTTACTTTCTCTATAATAAACCAAGGATGTGTAATAAATGACGGTCAAGCCCTAAATTGCTCTGTTTTTGAAAAAAACTAAATTCACGTTTGCTCGCTCAAGCGAGGATTTCTCATAATCGCACGAAATAATTTCATACACCAGGGAATATGTCTCCAACGAACACTATCAAGAAATTAGGACGTTGCGAAATAAATTCATCACGAATATGTCTCTCTCTAAATGAGGAAGCCGTGATCTGTGTTGTTCTGGCCAACGCTTGTCTAATTTTTCTAAGCCTCTTATACATTACTAACAATGACATAACTTAATGAAGGGTAGAACACTCCTTTATTACATAACACAAAGAAGTTGAAATACAAAATCATGAGCTAAACAACGACTTAAGATTTACCCTCTTATTTCGAACTTCACTGTAGCTTTTTACCTTGATAGAGAGATTTGCTGAAGCCCTTTTTATTGACAGCAACTCACTTGCATCTGTAACTGGGCTATTAGAAACTATGGCAATCAATTTCATTGTGGGGGATCACATTATGGATTTTATGTGTAAATGAATTTTTGTAATTATGATTTTTTAAATTATTTACAATCAACTTTCAAATGTATGTGAAAAAATATTTGACCTTTACAAAAATGTTTGTGTAGTATTGTAAGAGAAAATAATTTGTGTAAAATAGTATGAATAACCGTGCTACGAATCTCAACCATTATACTATTTATAACTCGTAATGGTAAAATCTCATGAAAAAATTACCGACTTCCCAAACCGCTGCCCGAAATAAATGACCTTTATTAGGCATGAATCTAAAAGAAATTATTGAGAAAATCTTGACTACTAAATGTTCTGTGTGTGACTTAACAAGTTTTTCAAGGTCACTATACCTTATTTATTATAATTAGAAATGTATAATCACATATAAATATAGACCACTTCAAAAATTCTAATATAAGATAATTAATTAGGGGTGTGAATGAAAAACTACAATCGACAATTGAAATGTATCAATTCTATAAGTAAACGGGAGTTTTATAATTTTTTTTAAAAATTATATAATTAATTAAGGGAAAACAAATATAATGTGTCAATTTTATTTTTAAGATTTGTTTCATTATAACTATAATTTAAACTAGTTACTATAAAAAAAAAGGAACGAGTAAGAGTTTTAACAATGTCACCCATTAAACTACCACGAGCAAGTATTAGCAAAAATTCATAAATTTTTTTTAAATTAAGTGACTCTCAACTTACTTCAACACATAAATCACCTTTCAAATTTCAAAATGAAAAAAAACAAAATAAGAAGTTATTATAAATTTAGACAGCCAATAATACTGTCATTTTAACTTGATGAAATGATGGCATATAAAGTCTCTTTCTTCTTTACCATTTGTACGTAACATTGTGTGATTATCTTCACTACTTTTCGTTCATGATGATGGCCAAAGATTTTGGGTGATAGAACTTTTCAATTATTTGCTTATATTCATTATTTATTGTATTTAAATAAGTTTGGAAAAATTCATGAAAAAAATGTTAAAAAAATTAACTAATTATATTCCCATAGATACACTTATCAATTTAATGTATTTATATAGTTAAAATTGAAACCAGTTATAAAATTCGCTTATGTATATAATATATATTAAGTTATATACATTATCCCTTGCCAATTATATTTTAGTTTCTTAAGTTGAGGTGAATTAAATGTCAATGAATATTTAGAGATATCATTGTTAAATTTAGATATACTATTAAAGGAATATTTGAATTTCCAATCACCCATTTTCATAAAATATCTTAATACGTGAAAACTTGATTGCTTAAATAAGCTTTTTATCAAATTAAATTACCATTTATTATGTTCTTGTGCTTATTTCAATATTCACTAAAGTGCATGGTTGAAAAACTAAAAATTTTACATTTTGGGTTGGCTTAATCGACGCCCCTAACGCTTGATTATGCATATTTTAATCTTTTGCATCGGTTCTAAATGAGGAAGCCGCGATTTGTGTTGTTCTAGCCAATTCTGGTCTAATTTTTCTGAGCCTCTTATACATTACTAACAATGACATGACTCAATGAAGGGTAGAACACCCCTTTATTACATAACACAAAGAAGTTGAAATACAACATCAAGAGCTAAATAACGACTTAAAATTTACCCTCTTATTTCGAACTTCACTGTAGCTTTTTACCTTGATAGAGAGATTTGATGAAGCCCTTTTTATTGACAACAACTCACTTGCATCTGTAACTGGGCTATCAGAAACTATGGCAATCAAGATGTGTTGTCTTCGTCCACACAGAAACCCATCTCTTTGAAAGAATGCTAGTTCTTACACCTTCATCGATTGAGAGCAAGGAGAGGATGGACAATAATACCTCGTCAGGGAGGCGACTGATGAAATCCGACGGCTCCTCCATATTATCCAACATCGTGATGGCCCTGTCTTTTGCCCTCTTCATTTACCCCTTTTCTTCCCCAAAATCGGATTGCAAATTTAGGGTGAGGTTGTGGGAAATATATTGTGGAGTAGGATAGAGATGAGATGTGTGGGAAATAGTGGGCCTTTCTTCTGCGTGAAAACTGTTGGATGTAGGAAATGTAGCATTCAATTACCACCTACCATATTTACTATTTTCTCTTATTTGCTGTAAATACATCGCATTTTTTCCAATTTTTGGTTTTGGGGCTAAATCCTTTTCTTGTTGCCACAATTGGTCATTCAAGATCTTGATAATTATTAAAACCAAAAAAACATTTTTGAAAATTTTTTAATTGTGATTTTCAAATTTTCTTGTATTTTTTATTCAACAAGGTTTATTAGTCATTAACTTACTCGTCTATAAATTAAGATGCTTTAAAAACTGTAATAAAAACTAATTGACTAGGAGCATGAAAAGAAAATTAAAATTGGTAATCACATTGTATGAATTTTATGTGTAAATGACTTTTTGTAATTTTGATTTTTTAAATTATTTACAATCAACTTCTTAAATGTATGTGAAAAAATATTTGACCTTCACAAAAATATTTGTTTAGTATTGTAAGAGAAAATAATTTGCGTAAGATAGTATGAATAACCGTTCTAGGAATCTCAATCATTATACTATTTATAACCCGTAATGGTAAAATCTCTTGAAAAAAAATTACTAACTTCCCAAATCGCTCCCCGAAATAAATGACCTATATTAGGCGCGAATCTAAAATTAAATTATTGAGAAAATCTGACTACTAAATGTTCTATGTGTGACTTAACAAGTTTTTCAAGGCCATTATACCTTATTTATTATAATGAGAAATATATAATCACATATAAAAATAGACCACTTCTAAAATTCTAATATAAGATATTAATCAGGTGTGTGAATGAAAAACTACGATCGACAATCAAAATGTATCAATTCTATAAGTAAACGGGAGTCTTATAAGTTTTTTTCTTAAAATTATATAATTAATTAAGGAAAAACAAATATAATAATGTGTCAATATTATTTTTAAGATTTGTTTCATTATAACTATAATTTAAACTAGTTACTATAAAAAGAAGGAACTAGTAAGAGTTCTAACAATGGTCACCCGTAAACTACTAGGAGCAAGTATTAGCCAAAATTTCATAAAAAATAAATTTAAATTGAGTGATCTCTCAACTTACTTCAACACATAAATCACCTTTCAAATTTCAAAAATGAAAAAAAACAGTTATTATAAATTTGGACAACCAATATACTGTCATTTTAAACTTGATGAAATGATGGCATATAAAGTCTCTTTCTTCTTTACCATTTGTACGTAACATTGTGTGATTATCTTCACTACTTTGCGTTCATGATGATGGCCAAAGATTTTGGGTGATAGAACTTTTCAATTATTTGCTTATATTCATTATTTATTGTATTTAAATAAGTTTGGAAAAATTCATGAAAAAAATGTTAAAAAATTAACTAATTATATTCCCATAGATACACTTATCAATTTAATGTATTTATATAGTTAAAATTAAAACCAGTTATAAAATTCGCTTATGTATATAATATATATTGAAGTTATATACATTATCCCTTGCCAATTATATTTTAGTTTCTTAGTTGAGGTGAATTAAATGTCAATGAATATTTAGAGATATCATTGTTAAATTTAGATATACTATTAAAGGAATATTTGAATTTCCAATCACCCATTTTCATAAAATATCTTATTACGTGAAAACTTGATTGATTAAATAAGCTTTTTATTCAAATTAAATTACCATTTATTATGTTCTTGTGCTTATTTCAATATTCAGTAAAGTGCATGGTTGAAAAACTAAAAATTTTACCTTTTGGGTCGGCTTAATCGATGCTCCACTGACGCTTGATTATGCATATTTTAATCTTTTGCATCGGTTCTAAATGAGGAAGCTGTGATCTGTGTTGTTCTGCTGGCCAATGCTGGTCTAATTTTTCTGAGCCTCTTATACATTACTAACAATGACATGACTCAATGAAGGGTAGAACACCCCTTTATTACATAACACAAAGAAGTTGAAATACAACATCAAGAGCTAAACAATGACTTAAGATTTACCCTCTTATTTCGAACTTCACTGTAGCTTTTTACCTTGATAGAGAGATTTGCTGAAGCCCTTTTTATTGATAGCAACTCACTTGCATCTGTAACTGGGCTATCAGAAACTATGGCAATCAATTTCATTGTAGGGGATCTCATTATCAAGTACCTAATGAAGTCTACTTCTGGGTCCCTTCCTGTGAATCCAACAACATACACACACTCCAGTTTGCAACGGACACAATTGTAGGTTTCTCTTCCTTCCCAAGAAGCAGACGGGGGATGTAGCAAAGCTCCAAAAGTAGTACTCTGATCATCTAGTTTTTCATGTTCGTTAACCTTTAAAATAGTTTATGTACCAAGCATATAAATTATTGTAAATAAGAAAAAAGAAAGTCCAAGAATGTATATTTTATCACATCAAATTAGATAGAATTGGGAACTGCATGATACACATTGTAAACAAGTTATTATCACGTACCGGAATAATAACTGCAAGAATCTGCAAATTATCACTTTTTCCCAACATGTATGAAAGTGAAAGGGTCTCTCTAATATTGTTTAGATCTAAACCAACTGTCATGGTTGATAATTCTTTATAGATGTTGCCATTTCCAGATTCCTATTAGAAAAATTAACAGATAATTAGCACTGCTATTTGACATAGAACAATATTACAGAAGTGACCAATTATAATAGATAAATTGTTAATTATAATCTTACCAAAAGACCATTGTAGGCTTTCCAATAGCTCGTGAGTTTTCAGTGCATGCCATGGGTTGGACTTGGTGCAACTCTATAGCAATGGAACGCCCTCAGGTTTGGTGCCCTAAGTGCTATGTTATTTGGAGGACAATTTAAAGTAGCTAACGCAACAACTTCAAGACTTGGAGCACAATTTCTACGTCTTTCAAACACAAACAGTTGAGTTCCAAAACTTTAAGACTTGCATTTTGGACCTTGATTTTGGTGAACCCAGAAGACTCAAAAATGAAAATTTTTTTCCAAAGAAACGCAACTTTTCAAGATCTCATTTATAGTTTCATCTTCTATTTTTACCTTCTCCAATTTTAGGGTTCTCAAGTTTTTGTTGACCCCCAATGGAGATGGACCACAAACAGAGTACCTAATTAACTCAAGTGACCCCAAAGAGGAGAAGACATCCCAACCATTATCTCTCAAGGAAAATTCTTGTTTCCAAATTGTACCCAAAGGTTCACATTCTAAGGTTAGATCTCTTAGCCCTTTGTTTTTCTCAACTAAGAATCTTGAGCCATGATTTCACTCCAACATGAGGGAAATGTAGGAGGCGACAGCTAGTCAAGTTACCCAAGTGTTGCTTCGAGATTGAGAAGAATAGTGTACTATACCTGAGAATTCCTTTCATGTAGTCGGAATCGGGAGTGAAATCCGAAAGATTCTTCGGTGAAATGTTGAGCCCTGTTAAAGGGTATATCATACGCTTTGCATCAAAATCAAGATGTGTTGTCTTCGTCCACACAGAAGCCCATCTCTTTGAAAGAATGCTAGTTCTTACACCTTCATCGATTGGGAGCAAGGAGAGGATGGACGACAATACCTCGTCAGGGAGGCGACTAATGAATCCGGCGGCTCCTCATATTATCCAACATCGTGATGCCTTGTCTTTTGCCCTCTTCATTTTCCCCCGTTTCTTCCCCAAAATCGGATTGCGAATTTAGGGTGAGGTTGTCGGAAATGATATACTGTGGAGTAGGGATAGAGATGAGATGTGTAGGAAACAGGTGGGCCTTTCTTCTGCGTGAAAACTGTTGGATGTAGGGAAATGTGGCATTCAATTACCACCTACCATATTTACCATTTTCTTCTTATTTGCTGTAAATACATCACATTTTTTTCCATTTTTTGGTTTTGGGGCTAAATCCTTTGCTTGTTGCTTGATAAGTGAAAATCATATGATAAATTAGAGCACTTTTTAGTTCACTTATCAAGGATAAATGGTATTTTTGCCCCAAATTAATCCCTTTTTATTTAATATTAGATAATTGTATTTATTACTCTTGGATTTGAATTCGATGCTATTTTGATATAAATTGTGCTAATTTTTGCAGGATATTGCAAAGATTTGATATGAAGGAAAGATAACATTAAATAAGGGAGATATCTGCAAGATTTGAAGTTTAATTGAAGACATTTAATGAAGATTGGAAGATTATTGAAAGTAATTAATGAAGATATCACTTCCAATTAAACAAGGATTCTGCAGACATCCTTCCCAATTAAATCCAGGATTCTCAATAAATGCAAGATCCCATCAAGAAAAGGGAAACAAGGAAAGAAAAATCAACCAAAACCAGTCTCGGGGAGAGATCAAGTTAAAAGAGAAAGATTGAAGTTGTTCAGAACGCGTTGCGCGACCCGTGCTGTAGCGCAGGGTGAAGCGCAACTCTTTGGCTTCTGCGCTGGCAACCTGTGCTGTAGCGCAGGGTGAAGCGCAGAACACGTGATTCTTGCCCTGTTGCCGTTTTTAGATAGATTTCTCCCCAATTTTCTTTGACTTTCCTTGAGCCTATAAATAGGAACCTCTTGCAACCAGATTAGGTGTGCACGATTATTGTAATTCAGTTATATTTCAGTGAAAATGCACTAGTTCTAATTTTAGAACAGGAGAGGCAGAGCGCTGCACGAGGATTGAAGATGGTGACAACATCTTAGTGGTTTGTATGGCTACCATGAGTATTTAACTCTCCAGTAGGATTGAATGTAGTTGATTCTATCCCCAAGTGTATGTAAACTCTATCTTATTATTTATGAGCTCCCTATCTATAATATTGGTAATCTTATTCTGTGCTTAATTCCTAACTTCCGCGCTTGCGCCGTGTTAGACAAGCGGCCTCAAATAACTTAAGAGGGGGGGTGAATTAAGTTAATCCAAATTCTCTCGTTTTTGTTTACTTACTTCTTTTATCTTTTACTATAATTAAAACTCTTCTTTTATATAATGAAATATGAATGCAAACTCCTAATCTCTTAACATATAATAAATTTGCAATCACAATCAATAAGTAAAAGTAAGGGAAGAAGAAATGCAAACTCGATTTTTACTGGTTCGGCCAACCCTTTGCCTACGTCCAGTCCTCAAGTCACCCACTTGAGATTTCCACTATTCTTGTAAAAACCCTTTACAAGAGATGAACACTCACACACCTTGGAACCCCTTCCCTTGTGTTGAGTTTCACCCACAATCCACGAGAGGCACCCTCTCTTTAACCACACAGTATAAGAACAATTGTTTGTACAAGATAAACTCTCTTTTAGAGTAGATAATACAAGTTGAAGTTCCTATAAGAATCCTTAATAATTTGCAAATGTTTGGCACAAGATGATTCTTAAAAATGATTTTAATCTCTTCACATGAGTAATCTTGTTAATTTTCGAAAATGAGACATATATATATAAGGATGATGATAAAACATTGTAACCTTTGAGTAGAAGTCATGTCTCTTCAAGATTTTCAGAAAAATGACTCTGGTAATCGATTACATGAATATGGTAATCGATTACATAGTTCAAAATTGCGAACCGTTATGCCTGGAATTCAAAATTTGAACTTTCTGCACACTGGTAATCGACTACAAACCAATCTGGTAATCGATTACCAGTTCAAAAGTTTTCAATTTTGAATCTCATAACTTCTAGTAATCGATTACACCAATGTGGTAATCGATTACCAGTTCAAAATTTTCCTTTTGAACTGATTTTACCTTATAAAAAACATTTCCCTTAAATTTTATACTTAAGGCCAAGTAACTTGCAAATTCTAGAATTCTTTAACATTTTATCTAACTAGACTAATACTTATCTAATACACCTTTTGTCTTTGATCTTGTATTAACCTTGCTTCTTGATCTGTAATGACTTTGTTGTCTAGCTCTTTCTTTTGCCAATTCCTTTTGTCAATTTAGTGAACTCATTTTCTTTCCATTGGCCAATCATCAAAACCTGCATATAATATATCTACAAGTATATGCATCTACACGCCGGAGTTATAGGCTAGTTTCGACTAGGATTGAGGATGGGGAGCGGATACTGAAGAAACTCATTCTTTGAGTGAATAAGAGTACTTCGGTATATCAGTGACGACGCATGAGCGTTACTAATGAGTGATGGGTAGTGTGAGTACCATAATGAAGGGCGTTCACAGGATTAGGCCTGTTTATCGATTGCAAAGGTTAGTTGATAGTAATTCCAGATTCCGACACATGGCCGTATCTAGGGATTGAATGGTAGTGTGAGTATCCTAATGAAGATGCGTCTACAGGATTAGGCCTGGTTTATTAATGAGTTCCTTTACAAACGGAATAATAAAAGCAAAATAAGCCGAGGGTAAGTTTGTCGCTTGGGAGAGCCCGCACGGATTACCTTTGAGTGGTGAGGCTGCTGGTAACTCGGGGGTCTTAGCAAATTAGTTTGTCTACAGTATTATAGAGTAAACCTAAAATAATAAATAGTTTTTGCGTACACAAAGGGTGTGATGATACGGAGTTCAATCCTAATCCAAGTAAAGTGTCTCTAACTCTTCCTTTCTATTTCTATTGATTATTAGTTTGCTATTTACAATTTCCGCAGAACAATATTCTCACAAAACCTGTTGTTTTCTCTTGATAATTAGATCACGATTATTCGTGAATTGACCGTTCCATGTGGATATGATAACTCTTCTTACTATTATACTACTGGATTTTTGGTTCGCTTGCCAGAAACCCATCATTGCCATGATTGGTCATTTAAGATCTTGATAATTATTAAGACCAAAAAAACATTTTTGAAGATTTTTTAATTGTGATTTTCAAATTTTCATACTTGTATTTTTATTCAACAAGGTTTATTAGTCATAACATACTCGTCTATAAATTAAGATGCTTTAAAAATGTAATGAAAACTAATTGACTATGAGCATGAAAGGAAAATTAAAATTGGTAACCACATTGTATGAGTTTTATGTGTAAATGATTTTTTGTAATTTTGATTTTTAAAATTATTTACAATCAAATTCTTAAATGTATGTTAAAAAAAATTTGACCTTTACAGAAATGTCTGTTTAGTATTGTAAGAGAAAATAATTTGCTTAAAATAAGTATGAATAACCGTGCTAGGAATCTCTACCGTTATACTATTTAGGCTTAAATATCATTTTGGTCCCTATATTTTTTCGTGTTTTTGGTTTTAGTTTCTGCCCAACTTCTTTTTAAAAGTTTATTCCCCACTATTTCAAATATTTGTTATTTTAGTCCCTAACACTAATAAAGCTCCGTTAAGTGATGAGGTGGCTAATGGAGTGATGTTAAGTGATGACGTGACCCTCCACCAACACGCTACACATCCACATGGTCATTTCCACGTTCCATCATGCCTCTCGCTCTTTCTTCTCTGACTCTTTCCCCATTGTAACAATAACCTCTCACCATTTCAACCGCCACGCAATTAATCCAGACCGCACGCATGAATTGATCTCCGTCGTTGATGTATTCCATCGTCAGAAGCTCATCATGTCCAGGGTGGTGGAGACCAAGACGAGGTTCGGTTGGTTCCGGTGCTCACCGTTTCGAGTCGATTTTTTTTATCCGAATGATTCGGTTAAGACGGTGACAGAGTATCCGAGGGGCGAAAAGGCATGTGAGAATCTCGGCAAGGAGCTGAGGCTGAGTTGGATAGTGATGGACCCGAAGGGGAGGCATGCGGTGAATGTTTCGAGCGGGAAAGTGGCGATAATATGGCGGCACTGGTTGAGTGGGAAAGTACAGGTGAGGTTCACGACGGTGATTGGTATTAGAATTAGAAAATAAGTCCCACATCGATTATAGTAGATAACAGATAGCTTTAACAACCTTGTAACCAATTATATTAAATTTTGTTTTTCATTTCGTCCTTTCCGGCTTCTTCTTTGTATCTCTGTAGCCTATATATAGTTTCCTTTCCTTTGCTTGTAATTCATTCAACGAAATCAGATCAATACATTTGAAGGGCTTCTTCTTTTCTCTCAATTCCCTTTTACTTTTATGGTATCAGAGCTCTTGAGATTCAAGAGCTCTATGATACCCTGCTACCATGGCTAGAGGAAATAGTTCTTCAAATCCTCCTCCTCCACAAGATCCTGCGCTCAACCCTCAGACTGTTTTCTATATTCATCCTAGGGATAGTCCAGCTACTCCTCTCGTTTCTCCCTTACTAAAATCTTAAGAATTATCACAGTTGGGCTCGAGCCATGAAGAGATCTTTAATCTCGAAGAATAAGTTCAATTTGTGAATGGTTCATTGCCAATGTCGTCCACTTTTGATCGCAGCTTGATGCATGGGAAAGATGCAACAATTTGGTGCTATCATTGATTTTCAGTTCGGTCAAACCAACAATTGCACAAGGCATAATTTACTTGGAGGTGGCTGCAGTTGCATGGAAGCTTTTAAAGGACAGATTCTCATAAGCAGATAGATTACAAATCTTTGACTTACAACAAGAAATCTCTAGTCTCAAACAAGGTACAAATTCAGTAACTCACTTCTTCACCGAAATTACAACTCTCTGGGAAGAATTGGAGAATATCAGGCCCTTTCCAGATTGTTCATGTTCTGTACAATGTGCTTGTGCTACTGGACATTTAGGAAAGGATTATAGAGCAGAAGATCTTATAATGAAGTTTTTAAAGCGGTTTGAATGATGAGTATGAGGTAGTACCTACACAGATTCTGATGATGGATCCTTTTCCAGACATAAACAATACTTTAAATCTAGTAGTACAACATGAAATGAGAGTCACTTCTTCTTCTTCAGTTGATAGTTCTTCTGTTGTGGAGGATGTTCAATTGTTTGTGAATGTGGCTGATGGTAGAAAAACCTTTGGTAAAGGAAGAGCATACAATAACAATTTTGGTAGAGGATCAAATAATTCTGGTAGAGGAAATTTAAAGTCTGTAGCTATTGTGGTAGAAATGTACATATTGTTGATGTTTGTTATAAGAAACATAGATATCCATCTGGATTTCGTGGGAAAAATTCCTTTTCAGCTAACAATGTTATTGGTGAGATTGCTAATAATTGTGATGATGATAGGCTCATAGTCACTACTGGAAGTGAAGCTTCACACCAAGTCTCTTGACTTCTGAGCAGTTCAAAGCTTTTATGTCTTTGATTCAACCTTCTGGTTCGACTAGCTCTAATCAAAGCCAAGTCGCTGCAGTCTCCACTAACAATCACCATACCAACCTTGAAAATTCAACCTACACAGGTATTTTCTATACCTTAGCAATTAATCAATCCACCAAAACTTCATGGATTCTGGACTCAGGCCCCACAGACCATATCTGTTCAGATAAGTTCATTTTCTTTTCATTACAACCTCTTAACAAGATTTCCATCACAATTAAATTGCCAAATGGAAATCTGACTTCAGCCACACACATAGGCACAATGCAAATAAATAACACTCTTACTCTTCCTCATGTCTTATACTTACCAAATTGTTCAATCAATCTCATATCTGTTTCAAAACTTGTTTTATCTCTCAATTGTGTCTTGACCTTTTCCCCAACTACAAGTGTTATCCAGGGGGAGGTGGAGTAGCAGCAGCTGGAGAGCAGGACGAGAACTTACAGGATACAGATGACGAAGATTGATACCAGTGTTTTTCTTTCGTTTCGTTCTTTTATTTTCTATTTCTTTTATTTTATAGGATTAATTTTTTTAGTTAATTAAGATTTTTATTTTGTATTTCATTTTTTTAGGAATTAGGAAATAGAGATTTAAGGAAATAAATTTAAAATCTCAACACTAGGCGGTCTAACTAACTGAATTAGTAAAGAAAAAGGAATTTTGTTATTGAATCCATAATCAGTTAGAATTAGGATATTATGCAGGAAAATATATTAGGGTAGTTGATTAATTTCAATAAGTGACTTCATCAAGGAAATTAGCCAAAAAGTCGGTGAGTTGGAGACCAAACACTTGATATGAGAGTTTTCACCATTGCTTGACAATTGCTATTGCTTGAGTTTTTGGATTTTATTCTGCACATGAAAAATATGGAAGTGATAAAGGCAAACTTGTGTTTATGAATTATTTGCTTAGTGCCAAAAAGCCAACCCATGAAATTTTTTTTCCAATTTTTTGTAAACCATTTGAGCTTAATGTTTCTTTTCTTATGCACCCCAGCCAAAATAATGTCTATATCCTGCCCCTTACACACTTGGGATAGAGAGAAAATGTGTAGTTTGATAAAATGGGAGAATTGGTTGGTTACTTGATAGTGAATTGGTTGGTTACTTGAAAAAAAATACAAAAAGCAGGCACGAGAAAAGCAAAGTGAGTCACGCCCTCAAGAATGGAAAAGAAAAACAAAAAGTGAATAAAAAAAAGAGAGTGACCCACCAATCAAAAAGAAGAGGCCAACTGAATAATGCAAATCAAGAATGAAATAGAGAATTGAGAAAAAGTTCAAGAAAAAGAAAAATTCATAAATGCTCTCTATTCCAGTGTTTCTTAGCATATCCAGAATAACCATGAGTTCTTGATAGGCCAGCCTCATTACAGCCAAGAAAGACCTTTTGATCCATGATTTACCATGTGCATGTTTATTAACCAGAAACGACTATCAATTTTAGTTGTTCAACTGCTGTGAAAAATTGAGGGAAACACTTACCCTTGAGCATGAGAGAATTCCTTGATTTATCACTTATTGTTTTGGTTACTGCTTTTGAAAAAATTTGAATGTGTTTTTATCCTGTTCTGATTGAGTCTTGAAAACACCACTTAATTCTGATTTTCAATATGATATTTAGAAAGTGACAAATGCCTAGCAAGAGGTGATGAAATTATTTCCTTATTTAGTGAGAACAATGATTGGGGATTGAATTCATTTGATTGCAAAAGGTTTTCTTGCTTAAGGGCAAGCAAAAAGCTAAGTTGGGGGGAATTTGATAAGTGCTAAATTAATGATAAATTTCTATATAATTACAGCACCTATCAAGGACAAAATGTTAGATTTATACCCCGATTTATCTCTTTTTATTTTAAAATGCAGATCTTATGATTATTTGATTCAAATTTGAATTTGATGCTATTTTGATAAGAAATCTGTTGATTTTGCAGATAAAAAGGAAAGTTTTAAATGGAGTAACAAGATAGCATCAAATAAAGATAAGATTAGCAAGAGATCAAGCTAAAAAAAGAGGGAAATAAGGAAAGCGCAACAAATAAGGATAAGATCAGCAAGAGATCAAGCTAAAATAGAGGAAACAGTGGAAGTAAAGTCCGAAAGATTCTGCTGCCTGTGCTTCAGCTACGCTGAGCGCAGAACGCGTCCTTTTGCAACTTATCCTCTACAAAGCCACAGAGACCAACCTGACAAGAGCTTATTTTGGGAAATTTGTATTTAATTAAGATTGTAATTTATTTATTTAGGATTAGAAATCAATGTCAAATCTCCTAGGATTATATTTACATATTATCTAGAATTAAGTTTATTTAATTTAGGACTGTATGTTTTAGATATCTTATTCTAGGAAATTAGGACTGTATATTTTAGATATTTTATTTTAAGAAATCCTTTGCTATAAATATTAGCATTGAGAATTGTGACACCCTTCTACCCCACTCTCTTATACATTCAGCAATTACGAATATTTAGGAAAAGTAACGGACCACACCGGGTAAAAAGGTTCACATCTCTTTCTAACAAAACGTCATTTGTTTCAAAGTCAACTCAATTTAGATAAAATTTAAAGTCAACGGTTTCCAAAATAAATAAAACATCAATACCTCAAAAGTTAACATTAAATTATCCCTCTTAGCCACATAAGACATTTAAAACAGTTTACCTAATCTCTTCCTAAAAGGAAATCATATAATAAAATCCCTAATACTAAGCCCTGATGTCACAAGTATCAGAGCGACACTCCCTTCAATCAATACTCGACACCTGACGTGCCATCATCATCGCCTGTAAATAAACCATAGAGAAAGCGGTGAGGAAAAGTATACCAACTCATACATGCACACAGAAGGCTACCCTATCCTCACCCACACATAGTCATCATCATTATCAAATAATATCATACTCATATCATCTCATACTCTTATTAGCAAATATATTATCTCATCACCAGTTTATAAGTCACACTCGCAAATCATCAAGAACACACATTCTCCACACTACACATAATACTCATATCATCAATAATACTCATATCGTCATAATATAATTCAATTTCATCATCAAATGCAATGCATGTTCATCTATCATCATACACACCAAACCTCATCAATCTCATCCCAAGGATCATGACTTGGAACTCCGCACAATGGGCGCACCTCATCAATCTCCCTAGTTGTTACCGATGATAGCCCTACCGTTAATCATCACACAGGCCGATAGGTTGCACAACACCCCACTCTAGGCTCCTGCAAAGACATCCGCCCCGCAATGATGGCCCTACCGTTAATCACCACATAGGCTGATAGGTTGCACGACACCCCCACTCTAGGCTTGTGCAAGAATGTCCCCCATCATGGTCTCTGCACCCTTCTATGGGTCCATGCAGTTACCCTCCTGAGTTGCACCCTACCGTTAGTCACCACACAGGCCGGTAGGTTGCACACCCTACCGTTAATCACCACACAGGCCAGTAGGTTGCACAACACCCCCTCTCTTGGGCTCGTGCATCTCAGGTACCACATCTCATATGCTCATGCATAATCATCATCATATCACACCTCGTGTGCTCAATGCATCTATATCATCATTATCACACAACTCATATGCTCAATGCATCATCATCATCATATAACACCTCATATGCTCAATGCATAATCATCATATATATATCACACCTCATATGCTCAATGCATTATCATCATATATTTCACACCTCATATGCTCAATGCATCAATATATTATCATCATCATGACATACCTCATATGCTCATCACATCAACATCATACATCACAATATTATAAACATCTAACATCACATGAGATATTCATATCATCATACTCATACCACAATCAATACACTCTAAACATCTAATTAATCTATCAATTCCACAAATAATTCACATAATTATCAACAAATAATTAAAGGATCACAACACCACTTAAACAACACTCTCATACTCATTTTGGCCTAGTAATCGATTACCACACAGTTGTAATTGATTACCAGAGACCGTTACTCAATTTTGGAATCTTCAAGTTTTAAGCTTAATGACCTTGGTGCACTAATTTGGAAATATCTAGAGTTTTAGGTGTCCAATTAAGATAATTCCACTTTTATTAGAAAGTTATGATTCGGGGCTTCAGTTTGATATTCTATATGATAGTATTCCAAACTCATTTGCACCCTTAATCGACACATTCTTGCTCAGGCGAGAAAGCTGTCAAAGCCTGGTAATCGATTACCACATAGCTGTAATCGATTACCAGCAACTCAACTCTCTAGTAATCGATTGGATGCCCCTTGTAATCGATTACTAGCAACCCAAACTTACCCAACGCTGCCCAGAAAACTCTGTAATCGATTACGGACTGATGTAATCGATTACCGGCGACTCGAGAACGCTGTTCTTGCGATTTTTACCCCTTTTAAACCCTTATCTTCAACCCCTAATCAATCCTCATTGTTAATACTTCAATCCTACACGTTTGACCGAACAAATTTAATGAAAACATCATTTTTTACTACAAATTAACACATCTAATCCATTATGGTTCCTCATCAATCAACCCTTATTTATCCCTTTTCGCTATTCTCGCTACCATCACTCAATTCGTCAAGATTCATCAAGATTATCACGTTTAAACATCAAAGCAAACAGATTTTCATCATACAACACATGATGCACCTAACAAATTCGAATTTAAAGCCTTAGAGGGTCTTATGGTTGCCCTCTCTACCCAAGCACTCCCACATACACATACAAGCAGCACCCTTTCCCCCACCGTACCTTAGAGATGACAATCCCAAAAGCGAATGGTGACTCCCTCTTACTGATCTACTTTGTGTAGAAACACAAGGAAACACTAGAAGGGGGGTTGAATAGTGTTTCTTAATAATTTATGGAAGCTTTTCGCAAACGGTTAAGTTTACAATAGTTTCAGACAGGTTTAAGCGGTTGTCTGAAGTTTCTTAAGAAGGCTTCTGAAAAGATCTTTAAAAAGGTTTCTTGCTTTTTAAAATTATCAGAACAATTTTCAACACCCTTTGGTTAGTATAAATAAATTGACAAGAGATAAGGGATAGAAAACTTAGCCAAGGAATTTATCCTGGTTCACTCACTACCACTGTGAGCTACGTCCAGTCCCAATGCCAACAAGCACTTAGATTTTCTCTTAATCTTCACCAATATTACAAGTATTCTTTTACAGTCAAGCCTCTTAAGGCTCTACAACCAAGTATTCTTTTACAGACACGCCTCTCCAGGCTCAAGGACAATTTTTACAAAGAGATATGTCTAAGCTTTTAAACTACACAAGTTTGAAGCTTAAACAGAGACAATGTACAATAAAAACTGAGGTATTCTCAGGATATACAAATGATGTACAATGAATGTGAAATCAGAGTGTTTTTACAGAAAAGCTTGCAGCGTGATATCTCTTAGACTTTCTTGTATATGCTGTTCGCACTCTTGATGGTCTTCATGAAGGGCTATTTATAACCAATCTTCAATCCGTTGAAATACCACCATTTAGAAATAGCATTAAATGCTATTTAATCCATTGTGAGACATGCTTCTGAGAGTTCTGAATTTTTCTGACACAAGTACCAGGTTGCTGCTTCCATAAAGCTGCCACTGTTGTTGCTGCAAAGGTTGCGTTGCAGGGATTTCCTCAGTGGTGTATGAAATTCAAATATACCAGGAAAGGTCTCTGTGTTCCTTGCCATAAATATGTTGAAAAGGTACGTGCAGCAGAGAACGCTTGACTCAGCAGAATTTCAGAGATGTCTTCACATACTTCAGCAAAGAGTGCCACGTCATTAATGAGACTTCAGACGACTTCAACACTTCAGACGAGTTGAGCACTTCAGACGGCTTCAACACTTCAGACAGGTTGAACCTTCAAAAGGCTTATCCACTTTAGACAGGTTGAAAGCACTTTAGACAGTCTTTATAAGTTCAGAATGGCTTGCTGAAATCATAGATAAGTCATTACACATTTATGTATCTATGATAAGTATTTTAAACCCAAATTTGTTAAACATTAAAACTTGAGAGGCGAGCTATCTAAAAACATCATAATTTCCCTTATGATATTTTTGAGACTCAACATTCTCCCCCTTTTTAATGATGACAAATTTGTTTAAAATAAAGAAATCTGAAAGGAGTAAAAATAAAATAAACTTAAAAAAAATAACTCCCCCTCAGATAAAGATCTCTCAGGACAAACTCTTATAAAATATTCCTGCTGAGACCTGTAATTACTTCAGATTTTGTTAGTTTTAATACTCCCCCCCTTTTGTCATCAATCAAAAGGGAATTTCAGAGCATAACTACAAAATAATCACAGTAATATAATCACAACATTGAGATACCAGCATTCATGAGAACAAACAGAATATATTATCAAGCAAAAAGAGTTCAAATTAAACACCTAACATGAAGTTCACATAACAGAAATTAAATACTCAAAATGAAGTTGACACTAAACATGGCTAAACATCATAGACTATCCATCTTTCTTCAACAAGGCCTCTTTCAGAAGGGAGAGCAATTCTTCCTTTGCCTTGTCAATCGGAGAAATGACAGCAGTCTTCAATTCTTCTTGTCCATTTCTGATGTGTTGTTGCTCTTGAAGGATTTGATCTTGCTTAGCAACAAGAGTAGCATTTCTTTTCTCTAAGCTCTTCACTTGATGCCTCAGCTTCTTGTTCTCTTCTTCAAGATTCAGTTCTACTTCATATAGAATGATCTGAATGTGCCTGCAAACGAATCTGAGCTGATTGAATCCTGGATGCAACCCATAATCTTCGGGATGACTCACAGGAAAGAAGAAAGTTATGATAGGGCAAATTAGCTTCCAGTCCTCATTAAAGGGTTCAGACATGGGGAATCTGCCTCTGATATACTGATACTGCACATTGGTGGAGACACCACAGCCTATGATGGAGTCATCATCTGGTCCTGCAGATCCAGAAGAGGATCCAACATCCTCTCTGATCTTCCAGTGGGATAACCATACCCTATCCCTGTAGCAGTGATCTAAACCTCCACCCTGTCTTTTGATCCGAGCAAGTAGCTTCTTCCATTCTGTTGAAGTTAAAGATTTCTGGGGAACTGAATAAGCTTTAGGTTCCTTGAACTTGTCAGCAGGGCCTTCTTCCAAGGGGTACCTAGGAACAATCCTGTCAGGTTGCACCAGAATCTTTGTGGTTGGCCTGATGGAGATTGTTCTAGGTGGCCTATAGCCTCTCATGCCTACTGACTTCAAATAGTCCTTCTCAAAAAGTTCAGCTTCAGTAGATAGTTGCCTAACAAAACACCATTCATCATTAGACAACTTGAGAGAGTCACCAGAGAAGGGATTAAGTGGAGCTCACTTATGAGCAGGTGGAACTGCACCCTTTCTGATCTTTTCTATCTGGCCTGAGTAATACTGATATGAACTGCCTTGATACTTTGCCCTTTCTTCATCAGCAGCGTGCTTGATAAGGCCATGGTGAAGAGAGATTGGGGGTGTATTTCTGAAAAACTGCAGCTCTTCAAATAAGTTGGGGAACTTGGGGACTCTGACCCTCTCACTGAAAGGTTCCTCATACTTTTTGTGGGGTACTTCAGCAGCTGCATCAATTTGGTGCTGAGTGAGAGGAAAGGCATAAGGATCAAATGTAGGCTCTGTGAAGAAGTCCCTACTTTTGGGTCCTAGCCTTATATGTGCAGGCATCATGCTTCCTTTCCATACTTCAGAGCTGTCACCATGCTGATGTTTATCTGTGGGGTCTTCAGACTGAGTGGATTCTGAAGATGATGAAGGCGATGAAGATGGTGATGAGGGAGGTGATGGAAGTGCTTCTTCTTCTTTCTCCTCTACTGTTGTCTTCTCAGGTGATGAAGGTGGTGATGGGGTCACATTATCAAACCTTACCCTGAGCCTTTTCTAAGGAGGTTTGGCTTTCTCAGGTTCCCTCTCCTTTTCCTTTTCAGCTTGCTTCTCTTCTCTTCTTCTCTTGAAATACAAGTTTGCTTTGACAAAGTTTTGATACTTGCCAGCCTCATCCATTTCCTCCAGCTGACTTGCAATGCTCCTTGTAATCCTAACAGGCGGTTCAGGAGCTGGCTGAAATAACTTTGTTTTTGTTCTCCTTCTTTGCTGTGCACTGGATCTTTTTCTTTTCTTGGTCTCTTGAGCAATGGAAGCTAGCCTTTCATCTTCAGCAAGAGCTAGCTGAGAGGCTACTGCAAGAGCATAATCAGTCTTTTCTTGCTTAGCCTTCTTCTCCATTTCTTCCTTTTCCAAAGCTGTGGCAAGGGCTGCTACCTGAATAAGCTCAGGATCAGAAGGACATGCAGCCAGAGGTGCTGCTGCCAAAGCTTCAGGATCAGCAATCTCAGCTACCTCTTCCTCATGAGCCTTTCCTTCTGTTTCCGAAGTAGGCTTAGGAGTAGGAGTTCTTACACCTTCAGAACCCTGACCCACAATTTCATATGGCTTTTGCAAAGCCTTCTGAACAGGTTCAGATGTCTGAGTGTGCAAGTCCATAGCTTCTTGATCGAGGCCATACTTAATCAAATAGAAAGAATTAAAGTGCAGTGAGGGTTGGTTAACCCAAAGTCGTTTCCCAAAGAATCCAATTACAAACTCAGAATTTCAAATTCAAAACAACACAAACACACAAGGGGATTTTTTATTGTTGTTCATTCTATTTTCTAAATTTTCAAACTGAATTTAAATTTGCAGAAAGCAATTCAAGAAAAACAAATTGGTTCTCTAACTCATTCACAAATTGGATCTATCATTGGTTCATACAAAATTCCTCAAATCCTTGACAGAATCAAATTCGGATTAAGCATCCTCATTAATTTTCACACTAGAATTAAGCAAACTAGCATGAATCCTAATTTCTAATCCTTGGAATTAAGCAAACCTAGAATTCATTTCAGATTAAGCAACCTAAAATGTGAGTTAGATTCAGATTAGAATTCGAATTCCATAAAGCATGCAACTCAATTTCAAATTCAAACCTAAACATCAAGAAACTAGGAGAAGGAAAATTCATGAATATGTCCAAGAAATCAAGAGATGAAAAACGAAATTAGAACCTCAATTTCCTTTGTGAATTCAGTAGAGAATCAATCCTTGAAGCTTAGCCTTCCATTTCCATGGAGGAGAAATTCGAAAATTGAAGAAGAGGAAGAAGAAGAGCCAAAACCGAAATTGGAGGAAGAGAGAAAAAGAGAGGGAAAGTGAAGAGTCTTTTTTCTAAAATCTGAAAAATGAATGAAAAGTGTTCAAACCACTCAGCAACACACCTATTTATAGAGCCTAAATCATTAACAAACTGATTAGGCCTTAATTGGGCCGAAATTAATTAAAACAGGCCCACAAACTAATTACAAAACTAATCAAATTCGGACTTGTGACAGACAGCAACAGTAGGCGATTTTGAAACAGAAACTGCTCCTAATTTCTTCATGGGAATATAGTCATATAGCATATCAAATTAAAGCCCCGGAAGTTATCTTTCCAATTCCACTGGAATCACTCAAATCGGACACCTTCAGCTCCAGATATCATCAAAACAAGACAGGTAGGTCAGTAGGCTTAAAAATCTGAATTTAAACAACATTTACAGTTAAAGCCCAATTAAGCCCAATTTGGTAAATTCCAATTAAAACAATGGATTTAATCACAATTAGAGCCCAAGAAAGCTAAGATTAATTATACAAAGTGTGAATAAAAATGTGATCATCAAATTCCCCCACACTTGCCCTTTTGCACTCCGAGCAAAACACCACATGAAACCAAAAATCAACTAGGGAGCACAATGCAAATACAAATGGCATAATTATCAAGAGACTCAAGGAATGCATAGGAGTAGGCAAAATACAACATCCAAGGAATCATGGAATCAAGAAAAATATGAATGGAATTCCCTACAATTTAGCAAACAAGAGGGTGAATCAAATCAAAGGGGTGAATCAAGAGTGATAGAATCCTCACAAGACAATCTCTCCAACTCTCAAGTGTTTAGGCTTGTGTATATACACCCAAAGCACTCATGAAAGCAAGCACTACCATAGGCTTGGCAAGACTCTAATATCCACAACAATTGAAACAACATGCAAGCAAAGATCAAGAGGACTTCAAATAGGATGTAATGGGGCCAAGGTAATGGTAGGGAAAATGAAGGATAAGAAGTTAAAAACCAAAGAGAATAGAGGAGCAATAGGGAATAAATCCAAGAAGAAATGCAAGTAGTATACATCTCAAGATTACAATTTAACTCCTTTTTTCTACCTTTTGACCCATTTTTTTTATTTCAAGTACTCTTTATTTCTTTGCTTTTTTTTTAATACTTTTCTTTTTGAGCTTTTCTTTATTCTTTCCTTTTCTTTTCTTTTCAATTTTTTTTTTGTAACTAGCCAAAGGTCAACAATATTATATCCACATGAGGAGATAAGATAAGAAATTCAAGTACACCCCCACACTCATTCAAGAACCTATTCCCAAAACAATTCCAAAGCTCCTTTATCCTCTAAGGCAAGGATAATCATGGTTTTTCACTTTCAAGGCTTGTAATGAGCTTTCAAAAACAAGAAATGGGATCCATAGGCTCAATGGGGCTAGCAAGTGGAAAATCATCAAGGTAGGCTAATATGGCTAGTAGCTCAATTATGAACAAAAATGCCTCAATCATCTCAATACATGCATGTGAACAAAGTTGCAAATCAAAGAGTCAAGCCAAGTTCTAGAGCACAAGCAAACAAGAATCAAATCACGCAAGAAAAAGAGAGAATGGCATAGAATGGTCCATCCATCAATAAGGCTCAAAATCTCACCAAGGACAACTCTATCACAAAAGATTCAACCCAATAATTATCAAAACCAACTTATTCACTAAATTATAAGGAATCCAAACAACATAAATCAAGAAACCAATTATTCAAGAATGAAGAAAATGACAACTACCAACACAAATCCTAAAAAATCCAATGAAAAACATGCCAAATGTATTTATTTTCCTACTGTCAAAAATTCTGTTTTTGCTGTAAAATTCGGATAACTGTCAAAATTCTGCTGTAAAATTACTGCTGTATAAAATTCTGCTGTAAACAACAACAGTAAAAACGTACAGCAGCCTACAGTAATGCAGAAACAACAACAGCAATAGCAAAACAACAAAATAGACAGTTTACAGTAATTACAAACAGCATAAAACAGTAACAGCAGCTACAAAATAGCTATGAAAATGCTGACAGCAACTCAAAAACAGCAAATTTCCTACAAAAAACACCAAAAATACAGTAAAAATAGCAGTTTTTTTTGAAAGTGAAGCAGCAAACAGTTTTTTTTAATTTTTTTTATTTACAATCCTAAAAAAAATACTAACAAACAAACAATATAATCCTAACCACATACTAATTCCTAAATCAATCCTAAAGTCCTAAAACTACAAATCTCCTCCCCCACACTTAAATCACACATTGTCCTCAATGTAAAAATAATCAAATTAGAGAACAAAGGACATAATGCAATAAAATAGTGGGGAAAGAGACTCCCTCATCAAGGTGGAAAAATTTGCACTTGAGGAATGTGGGAAGCTCCAAGCTCATCTCCTCAACCGTCTCGTCAACCAAAGCGGGACTCTCATGAAATAGCTTGAGACGGTGGCCATTGACCTTGAAGGTCTTGTTGGTGGACTCACTCTTTAACTCTACAACACCATAAGGATAAACATGAGTAACAATAAAAGGTCCAATCCAACGAGAACGAAGCTTACCAGGCATGAGCTTAAGTCTAGAATTAAACAACAACACCTTTTGGCCTACTACAAACTCTTTTCTAGCAATACATTGATCATGAAATTTCTTAGTCTTCTCCTTGTAGAACTTAGAGTTCTCATAGGCCTCCAGGCGGATCTCATCAAGCTCCTGCAGCTAAAGCTTCCTCTGCTCTCCTGCCTGGCCACTGTCCAAATTGCAAGCCCTAACTGCCCAGTACGCCCGATGCTCAATCTCCACAGGTAAGTGGCACGCCTTACCAAAAATAACTCTAAAGGGAGACATCCCAAGGGGTGCTTTGTAGGTAGTCCTATGAGCCCAAAGAGCATCATCAAGGCGGCGGCTCCAATCCTTCCTGTTAGGCTGCACCATCTTCTCCAGAATCCTCTTGATCTCTCTATTGGAGATCTCAGCCTGTCCATTAGTCTGGGGGTGGTATGGTGTAGAAACTCTATGCACCACCCTATACTTCTTCAGCAAAGCCTCCATGGACCGGTTACAAAAGTGGGTCCCCTGATCACTAACAATGGCTCGAGGCACTCCAAACCTGCAAAAGATGTGAGACCTGACAAAATCCACAACAACTCGAGCATCATTAGTCCTTGTGGCTATAGCCTCCACCCACTTGGAGACATAGTCCACAGCAAGCAATATATATATAAAACCAAAAGAAACAGGAAATGGACCCATAAAATCAATACCCCACACATAAAAAATCTCACAAAACAACATAGGTTGCTGGGGCATCTGCTGCCTGCTAGAAATGGCCGCTCCTGCTCTCTGACACTGCTCGCATGTAGAGGAGACTCTCCAAGCGTCTCTAAAAATCGTAGGCCAATAGAATCCACAATCCAACACCTTCCGTCCAGTCCTCTGGGGTCCAAGATGTCCTCCAACAGGTGAGGCATGACAGAATTGAAGTATAGACTGGATCTCCTGATCTGGAATACACCTACGGATAACCTGGTCACTGCAAAAACGCCATAAATAAGGGTCATCCCATACATAATACTTGACATCACTCTTAAGTCTATCTCTCTGAGCCCTAGATGCCAAGGGTGGAAAAACAGATGCAACAAGATAATTAACAATATCAGCAAACCAATGGGTAAGGGGAGGGGGATGGGAATCATGCAAAGCCATAAGCTGCTCATCCGGGAAGTCATCCCGAATAGGAAACGCATCCTCCGCTCTCTCAATGCGGCTCAAATGGTCTGCTACAAGATTATGTGCACCACTCCTATCCTGGATGTCCAAGTCAAACTCCTGGAGCGGTAGCATCCACCTGATCAGCCCGTGTTTGGAATCTGTCTTTTTCAAAAGAAACTTAAGAGCAACATGATCAGTAAAAACCACTACCCTAGAGCCTAACAAATATGATCTAAACTTATCCAATGCAAAAACAATTGCTAACAGCTCTTTCTCAGTGGTAGTGTAATTTACCTGTGCTGCATCCAAAGTCCTAGATGCATAATATATCACATGAGACAGCTTACCAACCCTCTATGCCAAAACAGCTCCCAATGCATAGTTTGATGCATCACACATCAACTCGAATGGAAGTGTCCAATCTGGTGGCTGAATAATGGGGGTGGTGGTGAGAGCTCTCTTGAGGCGATCAAATGCCTCTCTACACCGCTCTCCAAACTCGAAGGTAACATCTTTCTGCAGCAAGTTGGACAGCGGAAGGGCTATCCGGCTGATGTCCTGAATAAACCTGCGATAGAAACCTACATGTCCAAGAAAAGATCAAACCTCTCGCACGCAAGAGGGGTAAGGCAAGTGTGAAATAACATCTAATTTTGCAGGATCTACCTCTATGCCCTTCCTAGAGATAATATGGCCTAAGACGGTACCATGCTCTACCATAAAATGACACTTTTCATAATGCAGAACAAGGTTAGTCTCTATGCACCTATCAAGCACTCTAGTCAAGCTATCCAAACATGCATCAAATGAGGAGCCATATACACTAAAATCATCCATGAAAACCTCTATGCAATGCTTAAGTAAGTCAGCAAATATACTCATCATGCATCTCTGGAAAGTACCAGGAGCATTGCATAGACCAAAAGGCATCCTCCTATAAGCAAAGGTAGGAAAAGGACAGGTAAATGTGGTCTTATGCTGGTCCTCTGGTGCAATACAAATCTGAAAATAACCAGAGAAACGATCTAAGAAACAGTAATGTGATTTACCTGCCAGGCGCTCCAACATCTGATCAATGAAAGGAAGTGGGAAGTGATCCTTCCTGGTCGCCTGGTTGAGCCTCCTGTAGTCGATGCAGACTCTGCAGCTGTTCTGCACCCTAGTAGGAATCAACTCATCCTTCTCATTCTTCACAACTGTAATCCCAGATTTCTTCGGTACCACCTGTACCGGGCTCACCCAAGTGCTATCTGATATGGGATATATGATACCGGCCTGTAGCAGCTTGGTGACCTCCTTCTTGACCACGTCAAGAATCTGGGGATTCAGCCTTCTCTGAGGCTGTCTCACAGGTTTAACCCCATCCTCCAACAGAATCCGATGCACCAGTGAGTGAATCTCCTCCCTCCATATCCAATATGTAAAAGTCAGCAGGGAAGATGAGGTCATTCACTCGAACCAGCACATCCTCAATAAGGTCATGCACCCTTTCTGATCTTTTCTATCTGGCCTGAGTAATACTGATCTGAACTGCCTTGATACTTTGCCCTTTCTTCATCAGCAACGTGCTTGATAAGGCCATGGTGAAGAGAGATTGGGGGTGTATTTCTGAAAAACTGCAGCTCTTCAAATAAGTTGGGGAACTTGAGGACTCTGACCCTCTCACTGAAAGGTTCCTCATACTTTTTGTGGGGTACTTCAGCAGCTGCATCAATTTGGTGCTGAGTGAGAGGAAAGGCATAAGGATCAAATGTAGGCTCTGTGAAGAAGTCCCTACTTTTGGGTCCTAGCCTTATATGTGCAGGCATCATGCTTCCTTTCCATACTTCAGAGCTGTCACCATGCTGATGTTTATCTGTGGGGTCTTCAGACTGAGTGGATTCTGAAGATGATGAAGGCGATGAAGATGGTGATGAGGGAGGTGATGGAAGTGCTTCTTCTTCTTTCTCCTCTACTGTTGTCTTCTCAGGTGATGAAGGTGGTGATGGGGTCACATTATCAAACCTTACCCTGAGCCTTTTCTAAGGAGGTTTGGCTTTCTCAGGTTCCCTCTCCTTTTCCTTTTCAGCTTGCTTCTCTTCTCTTCTTCTCTTGAAATACAAGTTTGCTTTGACAAAGTTTTGATACTTGCCAGCCTCATCCATTTCCTCCAGCTGACTTGCAATGCTCCTTGTAATCCTAACAGGCGGTTCAGGAGCTGGCTGAAATAACTTTGTTTTTGTTCTCCTTCTTTGCTGTGCACTGGATCTTTTTCTTTTCTTGGTCTCTTGAGCAATGGAAGCTAGCCTTTCATCTTCAGCAAGAGCTAGCTGAGAGGCTACTGCAAGAGCATAATCAGTCTTTTCTTGCTTAGCCTTCTTCTCCATTTCTTCCTTTTCCAAAGCTGTGGCAAGGGCTGCTACCTGAATAAGCTCAGGATCAGAAGGACATGCAGCCAGAGGTGCTGCTGCCAAAGCTTCAGGATCAGCAATCTCAGCTACCTCTTCCTCATGAGCCTTTCCTTCTGTTTCCGAAGTAGGCTTAGGAGTAGGAGTTCTTACACCTTCAGAACCCTGACCCACAATTTCATATGGCTTTTGCAAAGCCTTCTGAACAGGTTCAGATGTCTGAGTGTGCAAGTCCATAGCTTCTTGATCGAGGCCGTACTCAATCAAACAGAAAGAATTAAAGTGCAGTGAGGGTTGACCCAAAGTCGTTTCCCAAAGAATCCAATTACAAACTCAGAATTTCAAATTCAAAACAACACACACACACAAGGGGATTTTGATTGCTGTTCATTCTATTTTCTAAATTTTCAAACTGAATTTAAATTTGCAGAAAGCAATTCAAGAAAAACGGATTGGTTCTCTAACTCATTCACAAATTGGATCTATCATTGGTTCATACAAAATTCCTCAAATCCTTGACAGAATCAAATTCGGATTAAGCATCCTCATTAATTTTCACACTAGAATTAAGCAAACTAGCATGAATCCTAATTTCTAATCCTTGGAATTAAGCAAACCTAGAATTCATTTCAGATTAAGCAACCTAAAATGTGAGTTAGATTCAGATTAGAATTCGAATTCCATAAAGCATGCAACTCAATTTCAAATTCAAACCTAAACATCAAGAAACTAGGAGAAGGAAAATTCATGAATATGTCCAAGAAATCAAGAGATGAAAAACGAAATTAGAACCTCAATTTCCTTTGTGAATTCAGTAGAGAAACAATCCTTGAAGCTTAGCCTTCCATTTCCATGGAGGAGAAATTCGAAAATTGAAGAAGAGGAAGAAGAAGAGCCAAAACCGAAATTGGAGGAAGAGAGAAAAAGAGAGGGAAAGTGAAGAGTCTTTTTTCTAAAATCTGAAAAATGAATGAAAAGTGTTCAAACCACTCAGCAACACACCTATTTATAAAGCCTAAATCATTAACAAACTGATTAGGCCTTAATTGGGCCGAAATTAATTAAAACAGGCCCACAAACTAATTACAAAACTAATCAAATTCGGACTTGTGACAGACAACAACAGTAGGCGATTTTGAAACAGATACGGCTCCTAATTTCTTCATGGGAATATGGTCATATAGCATATCAAATTAAAGCCCCGGAAGTTAGCTTTCCAATGCCACTGGAATCACTCAAATCGGACACCTTCAGCTCCAGATATCATCAAAACAAGACAGGTAGGTCAGTAGGCTTAAAAATCCGAATTTAAACAACATTTACAGTTAAAGCCCAATTAAGCCCAATTTGGTAAATTCCAATTAAAACAGTGGATTTAATCACAATTAGAGCCCAAGAAAGCGAATATTAATTATACAAAGTTTGAATAAAAATGTGATCATCACTTCTAGAGACACCTTTGCTGAACTCCTGACAGGGAGCTTATTCCTTTTCAGATGAGGGGATGGCTTGGAAGGCTTGAACTCATCTTTTCTGATATCCCCCTGAAGCTCTTTCTCAAGAATCTCAAGAGTGGTTCCTCTTCTTGAGGCCTTCTCTAAAAGAACACTCTCCTTCAGAGTAGGAGATGGAGGTCGTGGAGTGAGCTTGATTCCCATGCTTTTCAAGTTTGACTCACCAAAGAACACAGTGTTAGAACCACAGGAAACACTAGAAAGGGGGGGGTTGAATAGTGTTTTAAGCTTTTTGATAGTTTTTTGAAATCTTTGATTTAAATCATGAAGATGAGCAACGTTCAAAACAAGTCTTAAGATCAGAGATAGTTAAAACGTGCAGAAGATAAGAAAAATAGAGTTTCTTCTAACGCTTAAGATTGTTTTAAACAGAGGCTTCTCAAAGTATCTTCTGAAGATTATTACAAAGAGTATTTTCAGAACTGTTTCTGAAATACTTCAGACGACTAGAGGTTGTCTGAAGTCTGTTCCTGAATTCTGAATTAATCTCTTTCAGACTTGCTTCAGAGAATTTATTTCAGAAGTTCTTCAAGGAACATTCTTTGTAAAGCTCCAAAAGATATAAGAGCCATCTCATGTTTTATACATATGAAAGGTCATTTTATTGAAATATTTGTGTTAAGTTTATTATAGAAAATACTTTTCAAATTCCAACATAAATATGAAAACTGGAAGTAAAAAGATTAAAGAAAAACTTAGGCATAGAGATTTCAGACATGCTTTTAAAGAGGCTGTCTGAAGTTTTTCAGACGACTGGTAAAAACTAATTTTAAAAGATGTTTTGTGCCCCTTTTAAAATATCAGATTAACTAATCTGACCTCTTGATTTGTATAAACAGAATTAATAAGAGATAAGGGTAAGAGAACTTAGGCAAGGAGTTTATCCTGGTTCACCCACAAACCTGTGAGCTACATCCAGTCCTAGAGGCAAACCACCACTGGATTTTCCACTATCTGAATCCACAGATACAAGTATTATTCACAGCCTCTTCAGGCCCAACGAGTACAGTCTCTCCAGACACAACGAGTACAGTCTCTCCAGACACAACGAGTACAGTCTCTCCAGACACCACGAGTACAGTCTCTCCAGACACAAACAAGTATTCTTTTCTGTCAAGCCTCTTCAGGCTCTACCACAAGTATTCTTTTCTATCAAGCCTCTCCAGGCTCTACCACAAGTATTCTTTTCTATCAAGCCTCTCCAGGCTCTACAATAAGTATTCTTTCTTCCACCAAGCCTCTCCAGGCTCTCAGACACATAAAGTGTTTTTGAATTAAACTAAGTTTAAGTTTCCACGAAACATAAACTTAATCTTTTCCTGTACTAGAGGTTAACTGAGTACTACTCAGGATACAATAGATAAATCTAAGTACAAGGTTAAGACAGTGATAGAAGTGTATAAGTTTGAGTACAATCCCTCTCTCTGATAAGAGGAATAACATCCTCTGAGAATTGGCTAGGTAGATGATGACTTTAAGCTCCAGCCTTGTTCTCCAGCCATTGGTTTCCATGGGCTACATTCTCACCCGTATCATTGGAAAAACCAAGGCATACTTGCAGCTTCAAACCATTCTTGGTTCATATGAGATTAAGCACAGCCTGGTAGGTTGTTCAACTGAACAACTACAATTTTGACTAGCATAGTTGATTCAAGTAAGTGTGGTCAACACTGATAGGATTTTCTGATGCATCTTGATCAATTGATTGAACTATGTGAATGAGTTCAACAGATTGAACCATGTGAAATGAGTTCAACATCTTCAAATTCTTCCTTGAGGCTATTTATATGTTGTGTTGGAATATAGCCGTTTGAAGATGATTCATAATACCGTTGAGATGTTGATGATGTGGCTCATATAGCCGTTATGTAATGGTGTCTCAAACGGTTGCTTCTTCTTTAGCAGATATGTGTTCAGACAGTCTTGTTCTGACACTTCTGTAGATGAGCTCTTTTAGAGAGATTTTCTTGATATTGTTTTGCATGTTCTCTCTCTTGATAACCTTTTACTTTTCTTCAGCAGACTTCTGATTTTCTCTGCTTTTCTTAGGAGTGTATATGAGGAGGTATCCGTTGGGTTTGACCTCTTGCTTATTTTGTATAAGCTCCTTTTCTGTTTGCTTCCTGACACCATTTCTCCTTTCTTCTTTGAGTGAGGTGTCTTTTTCAATGGCTGTTTCTTGCAGATGATAAAGTATGTTTGAATTAAAATATGTTATTCAAACATTTCTCTTTGTTGCTTCTGCTTAGTCTCCTGAGCTTTTCTTGTGCTTTCTTTTGAATTGGTGATGATGATATTTCCGTTGTGATACCACCCTTTAGAGAAAGCATTGAATGCTATTTAATCCATCGTGAGACACGCTTCTGGGTGTCTTCATAATTCTGACAGAGTACAACGTTGGTGCTGCTATAAAGCTGCCATCGTTGTTGCTGCAATTTCTGCGTTGCAGAGATTTCCTCAGTGGTGTATGAAATTCAAAATCACCAGGAAAGGTCTCTGTATTTCTTGCCATAAACGTGTTTAAAAAAGGTACGTGCAGCAGAGGTTCAGAAAAGTCTTCACAAGCTTCAGCAGAGAGTGCCACGTCATAAGTGAGACTTCAGACAGCACTGATGCTTCAGACGGGTTGAACTACTTCAGACAGCTCCAACTCTTCAGACGAGTCCTGCTTCTTCAGACAGCTTCATTTCTTCAGAAGGCTTCTTTGCTTCAGACAGCTTCTTTTCTTCAGAAGGCTTCCTTGTGAAGTCTATTAATCAGTTTGAGTATTCAAACTTGACTCAAAGACTTAACATCCTGTAGTTTTAATGATTAACAAATAAGATTATATAAACAGATTCTACTGAGAAAGGTATTGGTTTGTTGATTGTGTTTCAGGATGAAATAATAATCAGAAGATTAGGATCAGAAGAACAAATGCAGGATCAAGGAAGCCTTCTGAAGAAAAGAAGCTGTCTGAAGCAAGGAAGCCTTCTGAAGAAAAGAAGCTGTCTGAAGCAAGGAAGCCTTCTGAAGAAAAGAAGCTGTCTGAAGCAAAGAAGCCTTCTGAAGAAACGAAGCTGTCTGAAGAAGTAGGACTCGTCTGAAGTATCAGTGCTGTCTGAAGTCTCACTTATGACGTGGCACTCTCTGCTGAAGCTTGTGAAGACTTTTTCTGAACCTCTGCTGCACGTACCTTTTCAAACACGATTATGGCAAGAAATACAGAGACCTTTCCTGGTGATTTTGAATTTCATACACCACTAAGGAAATCTCTGCAACGCAGAAATTGCAGCAACAACGATGGCAGCTTTATAGCAGCACCAACGTTGTACTCTGTCAGAATTGTGAAGATACCCAGAAGCGTGTCTCACGATGGATTGAATAGCATTCAATGCTTTCTCTAAAGGGTGGTATCACAACGGAAATATCATCGTCACCAATTCAAAAGAAAGCATAAGAAAAGCTCAGGAGACTAAGCAGAAGCAACAAAGAGAAATGTTTGAATAACATATCTTAATTCAAACATACTTTATCATCTGCAAGAAACAGCTATTGAAAAAGACACCTCACTCAAAGAAGAAAGGAGAAATGATGTCAGGAAGCAAACAGAAAAGGAGCTTATACAAAATAAGCAAGAGGACAAATCCAACGGATACCTCCTCATATACACTCCTAAGAAAAGCAGAGAAAATCAGAAGTCAGCTGAAGAAAAGTAAGAGGATATCAAGAGAGAGAACATGCAAAACAATATCAAGAAAATCTCTCTAAAAGGGCTCATCTACAGAAGTGTCAGAACAAGACTGTCTGAACACATATCTGCTAAAGAAGAAGCAACCGTTTGAGACCCTATCACATAACGGCTATATGAGCCACATCATCAACATCTCAACGGTATTATGAATCATCTTCAAACGACTATATTCCAACAGAACATATAAATAGCCTCAAGGAAGAATTTGAAGAGGTTGAACAAATTCACATGGTTCAATCAGTTAATCTGTTGAACTAATTCACTTGGTTCAATCAGTTAATCTGTTGAACTGATTTACATGGTTCAATCAGTTAATCTGTTGAACCCATTTTTTACATGGTTCAATCAGTTAATCTGTTGAACTCATTCACATGGTTCAATCAGTTGATCAAGATGCATCAGAAAATTCTATCAGTGTTGACCACACTTACTTGAATCAACTATGCTAGTCAAAATTGTAGTTGTTCAGTTGAACAACCTACCAGGCTGTGCTTAATTTCATATGAACCAAGAATGGTTTGAAGCTGCAAGTATGCCTTGGTTTTTCAATGATACGGGTGAGAATGTAACCCATGGAAACCAATGGCTGGAGAACAAGGCTGGAGCTTAAAGTCAGCATCTACCTAGCCAATTCTCGGAGGATGTTATTCCTCTTATCTGAGACAGGGATTGTACTCAAACTTATACACTTCTATCACTGTCTTACCCTTGTACTTAGATTTATCCATTGTATCCTGAGTAGTACTCAGTCAACCTCTAGTACAGGAAAAGATTAAGTTTATGTTTCGTGGAAACTTAAACTTAGTTTAATTTGTAAACACTTTATGTGTCTGAGATCCTGGAGAGGCTTGGTGGAAGAAATAATACTCTACACTTGTATAAGTGTCTGAGAGCCTGGAGAGGCTTGGTGGAAGAAAGAATACTCGTGGTAGAGCCTGGAGAGGCTTGATAGAAAAGAATACTTGTTGTGTCTGGAGAGACTGTACTCGTTGTGTCTGGAGAGACTGTACTCGTTGTGTCTGGAGAGACTGTACTCGTTGTGTCTGGAGAGACTGTACTCATTGGGCCTGAAGAGGCTGTGAATAATACTTGTATCTGTGGATTCAGATAGTGAAAATCCAGTGGTGGTTTGCCTCTGGGACTGGATGTAGCTCACGGGTTTGTGGGTGAACCAGGATAAATTCCTTGCCTAAAGTTCTCTTACCCTTATCTCTTATTTATTCTGTTTATACAAATCAAGAGGTCAGATTAGTTAATCTGATATTTTAAAAAGGGGACAAAACATCTTTTAAAATCAGTTTTTATCAGTCGTCTGAAAAACTTCAGACAGCCTCTTTAAAAGCCTGTCTGAAATCTCTATGCTTAAGTTTTTCTTTAATCCCTTTACTTCCAGTTTTCATATTTATGTTGGAATTTGAAAAGTATTTTCTATAATAAACTTAACACAAATATTTCAATTAAATGACCTTTCATATGTATAAAACATGAGATGGCTCTTATATCATTTGAAGTTTTACAAAGAATGTTCCTTGAAGAACTTCTGAAATAAATTCTCTGAAGCAAGTCTGAAAGAGATCAGTTCAGAAATCAGGAACAAACTTCAGACAACTTCTAGTCGTCTGAAGTATTTCAGAAACAGTTCTGAAAATACACTTTGTAATAATCTTCAGAAGATACTTTGAGAAGCCTCTGTTTAAAACAATCTTAAGCTTTAGAAGAAACTCTGTTTTTCTTATCTTCTGCACGTTTTAACTATCTCTGATCTTAAGATTTGTTTTGAACGTTGCTCATCTTCATGATTTAAATCAAAGATTTCCAAAAACTATCAAAAAGCTTAAAACACTATTCAACCCCCCTTCTAGTGTTTCCTGTGGTGCTAACATTCCTTGCTTCAGACAGCTTCTTTTCTTCAGAATGCTTTATGTTGTCTTCATATGGTCTTCACGCCTTCAGACAGCTTCTTTTTCTTCAGAATGCTTTATGTTGTCTTCATATGGTCTTCACGTCTTCAGACAGCTTCTTTATCCTTGATCCTGCATTTGTTCTTCTGATCCTGATCTTTTGATTATTATTTCATCCTGAAACACAATCAACAAACCAATACCTTTCTCAGTAGAATCTGTTTATATAATCTTATTTGTTAATCATTAAAACTACAGGATGTTAAGTCTTTGAGTCAAGTTTGAATGCTCAAACTGATTAATAGACTTCACAATCTCCCCCTTTTTAATGATGACAAATAAGATATGTTTAACTTACAAAATGTTTTAAGGAAAGATGGGTAAGTATATAAAAGACTCCCCCTATCTATAATACTCCCCCTGAGAAGAACATTTATTCTTTCAGTTTGTTAAATGTTACACATTGTTATCATTATTCTAACAAGATTAGATATGGTTAACTTATCTTTTGGAAACTAGATGTTAATCTTTCAGATACCAATTATGCTAGTCTTTTTAGACACCAATTATTATTGTTTGTTATTTAAAACTAATATTACCATATTTTATTTACTTATCACAGATACTGATTGTTAGTTCCTTTTAAATCATTCTGATTGTTTAGTCCCTTTTAAATCATTCTGATTGTTTAGTCCCTTTTAAATCATTTTGTGAGTTAAATATTTCTCCCCCTTTTGTCATTAATTAAAAAGGTTCATGGTTTCATATGGTTGAGTTTTGTGAGTGAATGGTTCATTTATTTTATATTTCTTAAACCATCAGTTATATTTTTGTTATTTTTCAGATACCGAAGATCAAGAAATGAATATCAATTGTTAGAAAAATACAGTAACTTCTTATACCAAATAAATGATACAACCATTGATAAACAAAACTGAAATAAACACAGAAATACACAAGTTTAAATTTTCTCAAAACATTTGATAAATTCAAAAAGCAGGTTTTCACAAAAAGGAAAGAGGTTACATTCCAAAAATAGAATGCATCCATCCATTGCTTCCTCCGGAGATTCCTTCGAAGGCCTGAGGCATAGCCTTATAGGCTTCATCTCTTTTAAAGCTATCACCACTCCTTCTGCTGCAGAAGCTTCAGGAGTTGCCTTAGAGCCCCGGACTTCATCCCAACCGTGCCGTGCTGCACGCCTTTTCCTTCTAGCCCCTGGGACAATGGAGGTGCACCATGTAAGACTGTGTCTCGATCATTAGTCACCACCTTACTTCCAAGAACCACTTTGTCAGTAGTTCTTCTAATAAGATTGACTATTCTGGGATCACCCAGTGATCTTCCAGTCCACCTGTGATGCAGCAAGATCACCATGGTCCAAGTATAGAGAAACGGGTTTTCAGATGAACCCTTTCCCTTACTCTTCATTCCATACATCATCCAAGAGGACTTGATCTTTGCCTCAACATGTTTCAGAGGTCCTTCTTCTGTTTTCCTTTGCTTCTTCATCATCCTTTTGGAAGCCACTTACTCAGAACCTTAGACAAAGCTATAGAGGAGCTTTGAAGATGTGAGTTTGTGTGAAGGGCTCTAGTGAATTTATAGGACTTTGAAGCAAGGGTAAAATAGAGAAGTAAGGAAAATGAATCCATTGGATTGTTGTTCACGCGATGTATATGGGCTCAGATAGCTTTTGATGATGGCAGTTTCAAATCTTGAAAGTATCGAAACGTGCATCATTGATTGGTCATAGATGAAGCTCTATAGGAAACTGAGTCATTAGCATGGATAAAGTAAGTTTTGGAAAACGTTTAAAGACTTTTAAAAAGAGACAAAAAAACGTATTGAAGATATTACTTTTTCGAAACACTTTTAAGAACAGAAAGGAAAATAAAATGGAATATGTGAGAAAACATTTAAGAAAAGAAATGTTTGAAATCAGATCTTTATGGTATCAAATCAGAGGATTTTATGATTATTATTATTTGAGAAACTTTTAATATGTTGAGTCTTTTATGTTATTAATTAAAGTTTTACGGTGAAGTGATGTTACCATTAGATTTCCTCATTATTCTCTAGATGGAAGAAGGCTTTTCTGGCATTGTACCTTACTTTGAAGATTTTTCTTCTTGTGCGGTCACTTGATGTCTGCCAATCCTCCTTTTAGTCTTTTGTCTTTTTGTGCTTCAGAGAATCTTTGAACAGTCATCTTAACCTGTCCCTCAAAGATTGAAATAGACTTTAATAACTTGAGTTTACATTACTTTAACATTTCTGACCCACAATTTCAGGGGATTCACCGAGACCCTTCTGAACAGGTTCAGAAAGTAGAAATGTTACTAAGTCAAAATTATCTTTTCAAGCGTAGAGGTAGGCTTAGTGCTTTGTGTATCACTTGTCTTAACATTTCTGACCCATAATTTCAGTAAGTTCATTGTGAACTGTCTGAACAGGTTCAGACAATGGAGATGATATCACACTTAGACATTCTTGTTGCCTTGATTCATCCTTTTTACACATGGCATTTTCTCCGGTTGATCTTCTTTTAGCTTATTTTCAGAGGCCTGTTTTCTGAGACATGCACAACCTAACAATACCTTTCAGTAGCATATGATATTACTTGATAGAATTAGTTAATCATTAAAACAAGTGTCTTAGGTTAATAGTTTCAATTTTATTATATTTCAGCAAGAATTTATATAAATTTTAATTTTGTCCTTATCTTATTCAGTTAATTGATTTTATCTTTTAGTTGTACTAATTAAAGAAGTGTGTTAAGTTAATGATTCATTTAAGCATACATAGTTATAAGAGAAACAGTATAAACAGTCATAGATCACACAGAATGTATCAAGAATGGAACAAATCAGAGTACTAATTATTATTATCAAACGAAAATTAACAAAGAAATGAAAAGACACAAGAGAATCATTGATCATCAGATAGGTTCTCAGTAATCATCAACATTCTTCTTTTCAGTTCAGAGCCCCTTTCTTAAGCTTCTTCTCAGCAGCTCTCATTCTTCTTGCGAGCCTGGAAATTTTGCTATTTGCCTTCTTCTGATGATTTGCACCCTACATCACCCCCTTTTCCTTTTTCGAGACTTTGAGTGGGTATCTTCAGTTCCTTCTTCATTGCGTATAGCAAAAAGAGGAGGAATCACCACTTGATTCTCAGGAGATTCTTCTCTTTTGATAAGAGTCCGGTCTAACTCAGCATACATAGCCGGAGTGAAGAAGTCAGGAGGTGGTTGGTCAAAGAGACTTTTCATAGGAAATCCCTTGTGCAGTAGAATTTTCATGATTAGGGTGTTATGAGGATAGAAATTCTCATTGCCTATCTCATCTCTGTACATCATCTGATACAGCAGCACCCAAGGAAGGTTGACTTTCCTTTTTGACAGCAGGAGTCCCAATACAAACCGTTCCATCATGCTTATAGTCAAATTGTTTCTTCCTCTGGGAAGAATGCAGCAGTTTAGTACAGCAAGGAGGGCTCTGGGTGTGCTCAGAAGTTGAGAGGGTCTGAAAGGAGCAATCCTTCTTCTTCCAAACAGATGTTGGTCTATAACAAAAGTTCCACCATGGAGAGATTCCCATCTTTGGAAGTATTTTTCTCCTCTGTCAGGAACACCTATGACTTCAGCAATAAGTTGGGTATTCACAATCAGTGACCTTCCCATTACTTTCGTTTCAATCCCAGTTCTGTTGGGTTCAGATGTGACTTTGATGTTTTCCCAGAACTCCATTACACTTTTCTCATGCCATGGAGAGGAAATGTTGCTGAAGAAGGGAGTCCATCCAGCAACATCAAAATATTCAGAAACCTTGTAATCTGCCTCATCGAATTCTGATAGATTTATCATCTTACATGGGATGATCTTCTCATCAGAAACTGAGAGAGCGGAGTTACTTGGTAATCCTGAAGTATTTGCCATGAGTACAATAGGGCAGTTGATCTTTCTGAGATGAGAGTGCTTTGGCCTTTTGGGGAAAGGATTTGATTTGAGTGTAATTTCCATGTTGATAATCCAATCCTTTTATATAGGTAGGAGATCGTGCTTCAAGCATTGATGAAGTGGCGGTTGGGTACTGAGCCGGTGTGGGAAGTAGTGCATCGTGCCGATTGAGAGAAACCGTTTAATGATTCAATGATTCACATCGTGCCGTTTTTTTAAAAAAAGGATTAACAATACACGACTCTTCATCTATTTTACAGATTGCATGCAGTAATTAATGATCACACATAAATTCATGCATGCAGTGCAGATAATTTACACACAAAACAAGTAATACGCATACATATATAGGCCATTTATTATGCAACAATTTATTTTCACACAAGTAATAATAATTTCAATAAAACAAAACATTCAGCAAATAAGCAGTTATATTTTAAACTTAGATTTAAGCAAAGATAGGAAAGGTGTTACCCGGTTGTGATCTAGAGATAGATACACTTTCCTTTTCCAGCTATATCCTTCTGAAAGATGCCTTGTATGAGTAATGAGTTTTAAGAAAGTGAATTTATTTTCTCATTATCATTCTTCAGAGTTGCTTCAGCTTGGTGAGATTTCCATCTTCTGAGGATCTATTCCTTCTGCATTTGTTAGATGCTCAACCCGAAGGTGAGCTCTGATACCAATTGTTAGAACCACAGGAAACACTAGAAAGGGGGGGGGGGGTTGAATAGTGTTTTAAGCTTTTTGATAGTTTTTGGAAATCTTTGATTTAAATCATGAAGATGAGCAACGTTCAAAACAAGTCTTAAGATCAGAGATAGTTAAAACGTGCAGAAGATAAGAAAAACAGAGTTTCTTCTAACGCTTAAGATTGTTTTAAACAGAGGCTTCTCAAAGTATCTTCTGAAGATTATTACAAAGAGTATTTTCAGAACTGTTTCTGAAATACTTCAGACGACTAGAGGTTGTCTGAAGTCTGTTCCTGAATTCTGAATTAATCTCTTTCAGACTTGCTTCAGAGAATTTATTTCAGAAGTTCTTCAAGGAACATTCTTTGTAAAGCTCCAAAAGATATAAGAGCCATCTCATGTTTTATACATATGAAAGGTCATTTTATTGAAATATTTGTGTTAAGTTTATTATAGAAAATACTTTTCAAATTCCAACATAAATATGAAAACTGGAAGTAAAAAGATTAAAGAAAAACTTAGGCATAGAGATTTCAGACATGCTTTTAAAGAGGCTGTCTGAAGTTTTTCAGACGACTGGTAAAAACTAATTTTAAAAGATGTTTTGTGCCCCTTTTAAAATATCAGATTAACTAATCTGACCTCTTGATTTGTATAAACAGAATTAATAAGAGATAAGGGTAAGAGAACTTAGGCAAGGAGTTTATCCTGGTTCACCCACAAACCTGTGAGCTACATCCAGTCCTAGAGGCAAACCACCACTGGATTTTCCACTATCTGAATCCACAGATACAAGTATTATTCACAGCCTCTTCAGGCCCAACGAGTACAGTCTCTCCAGACACAACGAGTACAGTCTCTCCAGACACAACGAGTACAGTCTCTCCAGACACCACGAGTACAGTCTCTCCAGACACAAACATGTATTCTTTTCTGTCAAGCCTCTTCAGGCTCTACCACAAGTATTCTTTTCTATCAAGCCTCTCCAGGCTCTACCACAAGTATTCTTTTCTATCAAGCCTCTCTAGGCTCTACAATAAGTATTCTTTCTTCCACCAAGCCTCTCCAGGCTCTCAGACACATAAAGTGTTTTTGAATTAAACTAAGTTTAAGTTTCCACGAAACATAAACTTAATCTTTTCCTGTACTAGAGGTTAACTGAGTACTACTCAGGATACAATAGATAAATCTAAGTACAAGGTTAAGACAGTGATAGAAGTGTATAAGTTTGAGTACAATCCCTCTCTCTGATAAGAGGAATAACATCCTCTGAGAATTGGCTAGGTAGATGATGACTTTAAGCTCCAGCCTTGTTCTCCAGCCATTGGTTTCCATGGGCTACATTCTCACCCGTATCATTGGAAAAACCAAGGCATACTTGCAGCTTCAAACCATTCTTGGTTCATATGAGATTAAGCACAGCCTGGTAGGTTGTTCAACTGAACAACTACAATTTTGACTAGCATAGTTGATTCAAGTAAGTGTGGTCAACACTGATAGGATTTTCTGATGCATCTTGATCAATTGATTGAACTATGTGAATGAGTTCAACAGATTGAACCATGTGAAATGAGTTCAACATCTTCAAATTCTTCCTTGAGGCTATTTATATGTTGTGTTGGAATATAGCCGTTTGAAGATGATTCATAATACCGTTGAGATGTTGATGATGTGGCTCATATAGCCGTTATGTAATGGTGTCTCAAACGGTTGCTTCTTCTTTAGCAGATATGTGTTCAGACAGTCTTGTTCTGACACTTCTGTAGATGAGCTCTTTTAGAGAGATTTTCTTGATATTGTTTTGCATGTTCTCTCTCTTGATAACCTTTTACTTTTCTTCAGCAGACTTCTGATTTTCTATGCTTTTCTTAGGAGTGTATATGAGGAGGTATCCGTTGGGTTTGACCTCTTGCTTATTTTGTATAAGCTCCTTTTCTGTTTGCTTCCTGACACCATTTCTCCTTTCTTCTTTGAGTGAGGTGTCTTTTTCAATGGCTGTTTCTTGCAGATGATAAAGTATGTTTGAATTAAAATATGTTATTCAAACATTTCTCTTTGTTGCTTCTGCTTAGTCTCCTGAGCTTTTCTTGTGCTTTCTTTTGAATTGGTGATGATGATATTTCCGTTGTGATACCACCCTTTAGAGAAAGCATTGAATGCTATTTAATCCATCGTGAGACACGCTTCTGGGTGTCTTCATAATTCTGACAGAGTACAACGTTGGTGCTGCTATAAAGCTGCCATCGTTGTTGCTGCAATTTCTGCGTTGCAGAGATTTCCTCAGTGGTGTATGAAATTCAAAATCACCAGGAAAGGTCTCTGTATTTCTTGCCATAAACGTGTTTGAAAAAGGTACGTGCAGCAGAGGTTCAGAAAAGTCTTCACAAGCTTCAGCAGAGAGTGCCACGTCATAAGTGAGACTTCAGACAGCACTGATGCTTCAGACGGGTTGAACTACTTCAGACAGCTCCAACTCTTCAGACTAGTCCTGCTTCTTCAGACAGCTTCATTTCTTCAGAAGGCTTCTTTGCTTCAGACAGCTTCTTTTCTTCAGAAGGCTTCCTTGCTTCAGACAGCTTCTTTTCTTCAGAATGCTTTATGTTGTCTTCATATGGTCTTCACGCCTTCAGACAGCTTCTTTTTCTTCAGAATGCTTTATGTTGTCTTCATATGGTCTTCACGTCTTCAGACAGCTTCTTTATCATTGATCCTGCATTTGTTCTTCTGATCCTGATCTTTTGATTATTATTTCATCCTGAAACACAATCAACAAACCAATACCTTTCTCAGTAGAATCTGTTTATATAATCTTATTTGTTAATCATTAAAACTACAGGATGTTAAGTCTTTGAGTCAAGTTTGAATGCTCAAACTGATTAATAGACTTCACAATCTCCCCCTTTTTAATGATGACAAATAAGATATGTTTAACTTACAAAATGTTTTAAGGAAAAATGGGTAAGTATATAAAAGACTCCCCCTATCTATAATACTCCCCCTGAGAAGAACATTTATTCTTTCAGTTTGTTAAATGTTACACATTGTTATCATTATTCTAACAAGATTAGATATGGTTAACTTATCTTTTGGAAACTAGATGTTAATCTTTCAGATACCAATTATGCTAGTCTTTTTAGACACCAATTATTATTGTTTGTTATTTAAAACTAATATTACCATATTTTATTTACTTATCACAGATACTGATTGTTAGTTCCTTTTAAATCATTCTGATTGTTTAGTCCCTTTTAAATCATTCTGATTGTTTAGTCCCTTTTAAATCATTTTGTGAGTTAAATATTTCTCCCCCTTTTGTCATTAATTAAAAAGGTTCATGGTTTCATATGGTTGAGTTTCCAGCAGAGTCTCAAATCTTCTTCTGCATGTGGAACATGATAATGCTTGGGAGTTGACTTTCTGCTTCTGAAGCAGGTGAATCAGACAGAACCTTTCCAATTCTGAGACATGATTTCTGCTTCCACTCTTAGGAATTATTGCACATCCTAAGATAGCATGAAGAACTCTGACCTTCTCTAGCAAGAACTTGGAATCCAGGCTTTCGGGTTCTTTTGTTCCATACAACATCTTTGTAAACAGCTTGTGCCCACCATTCTTCATCTCCCACCCAGGAATGAAGGTTGCACCTTCAACCTTAACATCAGTTATTGTGGAGAGAATGCCTTGATAAAAAAAAACTGAAACCCCTAGAACAGAGGCTTTGATGCTTTCATACACTCCCTTAGAGTCAGGTATTCCTCGAGCAGAAGACCAAAAATCCACCACGCTTTGTTCATGCCATTGACAGTTAATGTGGTTGAAGAAAGAAGTCCACCCAGCTGCATCAAATTCCTCAACCAAATCCATGCCAATGTTGCGAAGCTCGTCAAGATCCACTCCCTTTGATCTAACCACATTTCCACCAGAACTAGCGGTCTTCTTGGGTGCCATTGTTGAGTTGCTGAAAAACTGAGAGAATAAGGTTGCTTGAGCAGTGAAGAAGATTAAACTGAGTATTGAGGAAAGAGAGTGTAAGGCTTCCTTGACACACTTACTCCTGCATTTATAGACCCATGATGCAATGATGCCCTGTACCGGTTGCGCAGACTTCGGGTAACGTGCGAAGTGGAAGAGACAAAAACTTTAAAAGAAGGAATTCAACCGTCTCAGATAGCCACGTCAGCCAGTTACTTCAGATAGATGAAAATTTCAGACACATAAATAAAATTTTAGATAACCTAAAATTTCAGACATGTCACTGTTTCAGACACATTGAAATTTCAGACGCACTAAAAATTGCAGATAACATAATAATATCAGACACAATTATTCTTAGAGAATGCATGCATATTCAAGTTGTTGCGTATAAACTTAAATCTATCTTCAGCCAGGGGTTTTGTGAATATATCTGCCCATTGATGCTCTGTGTCAATGAACTGAATATCAAAACACCTTTCTGAACATAGTCTCTAATGAAATGATGTTTGATTTCTATATGCTTTGCCCTAGAATGTTGAATGGGATTTTTGGATAAATTAATTGCACTGGTATTATCACAAAGAACAGGTATAGCAGAGATAGGAATATTAAAATCCTCAAGCTGATACTTAACCCATAGCAGTTGTGAACAACAACTGGCTGCTGATATATATTCTGCTTCTGCTGTTGATAAAGCAATGGTGCTTTGCCTTTTGCTTGACCAGCTGATCATGTTATTTCCAAAGAAATGACATCCTCCACTGGTGCTCTTTCTTTCCATTCTATCTCCAACAAAGTCAGCATCACAGTATCCTATTAACCTGCAAACCTTGCTCCTCTTATAGCATAGACCAAGATTAGTAGTATCTTTCAGATATCTAAAAATTCTTTTAACAACTTTGTAATGAGTAATTCTTGGATCTGATTGAAATCTAGCACAGAGACAAACACTGAACATTATGTCAGGTCTGCTTGCTGTTAGATACAACAGAGAGCCAGTCATTCCTCTGTACAAAGTTTGATTCACTGGTTCTTCTTTGTCATCTTTGCTCAAAGATGCAGAGGGATGCATAAGAGTTCACATGGGTTTGCAATCACTCATGTTGAACTTCTTAAGCATTTCTTTTGTATATTTTTCTTGATGGATCCATATACAATCAGAATCTTGCTTAATTTGAAGTCCTAAGAAAATTTTAGTTCTCCCATTAAACTCATTCCAAATTCTGATTGCATCAACTCAGAAAACTCCTTGCACAGAGAAGAATTAGTTGAACCAAATATAATGTCATCAACATATATTTGAACAAGTATAAAATCTTTGTTAGACTGTTTTTTAAAAAGGGTGGTATCTACTTTTCCTCTTTCAAAACCATTTTTGATAAGAAAACTGCTCAGTCTGTCATACCATGCTCTTGGAGCTTGTTTCAGACCATAAAGAGCCTTTTTCAATTTGAAAACATGATCAGGAAAAGCAGTGTCTTCAAAACCAGGGGGTTGTCTAACAAAAACTTCTTCTTCAATGAAACCATTGAGGAAGGCACTTTTGACATCCATTTGATATAGTTTGATGCCATCATTTACAGCATAAGAGAGAAGAATCCTAATTGCTTCTAATCTAGCAACAGGGGCAAAGGTTTCAATGAAGTCAATACCTTCTTGTTGATTGTACCCTTGAGCCACCAATCTTGCTTTGTTTCTGACCACTTTTCCTTCTTCAGACAGCTTATTTCTGAACACCCATTTGGTTCCAATAATTGTTTTCTCATGGGGTTTAGGAACAAGTGTCCAGAAATCACTCCTAGCAAATTGGTTTAGCTCCTCTTGCATGGCTAGAATTCACCGTTCATCATGCAGAGCTCCATCAATATTCTTTGGCTCAATTTCAGACAGGAGAGCAAGAAAATTCAGATTCTTGAATTTTGATCTTGTCTTAACTCCTTCTGAAGTGCTGCCAATGATTTGCTCTTTTGGATGATGTGATTTGTATCTCCAGTCAGGTTTCTGAGGAGATATCAAATCAGTCTGAGACTCAACATTGGTCTGAAGAGGTTCAGTGACAGATGGTGCTTTAGACACCTGTCCATCCTTGATGCTGTCATGATTATTCAGCTCCATTCCTGCAAAGTCATCTTCTAGATCTGATAGTTCCCTATCAGTCTCTTTCTTGTCATTAAATTTAACATGGATTGATTCCTCTGCAGTTAAAGTTCTAGAGTTATATACTCTATAGGCTTTAGATGTTTCAGAATATCCTATGAAAATTCCATTGTCAGATTTTGCATCAAATTTTCTAAGATCATCCTTGGTGTTGAGTATAAAACACTCACAACCAAAGGTGTGGAAATATGATATGTTGGGTTTTATTCCCTTCCACAATTCATAAGGAGTCTTTTTCAGAATTGGTCTTACCAATATTCTGTTTTGAAGGTAGCAAGCTCTGTTAATAGCTTCTGCCCAGAGAGATCTTGGTAGATTGCATGAGTTGAGCATGGTTCTTCCCATTTCTTGCAAGCTTCTGTTTTTTTCTCTCAACAACCCCATTTTGCTGAGGTGTTCTTGCCACAGAGAAATTGTGTGAGATTTCATTCTCATCACATAACAGTTGAAAGTTTGCATTCTCAAACTCTCCACCATGATCACTTCTGATAGCAGATATACAGAATCCTTTTTCATTCTGTACCTTCTTGCAGAATATTGTGAAATTCTTGAAAGTCTCATCCTTGCTTCTTAGGAATAACACCCATGTGAATCTAGAAGAGTCATCAATAATGACCAAACCATATTTCTTACCACTAAGGCTTTCTGTTCTAATAGGACCAAACAAGTCAATATGTAACAATTCTAAAGGTCTGCTAGTGGAAACAACATCCTTACTCTGAAAAGAGTGTCTTGTTTGTTTTCCTTTCAGACAACTTTCACATAAAATGTCAGATTTGTAAGAAAGCTTAGGCAGTCTTTTAACAAGGTTGTGTTTTGCTAACTTTGAGATCAATCTCAAGCTGGCATGCCCAAGTCTTTGGTTCCAAATCTGTTTTTCATCTACAACAGAGAGAAAACATTTTACATTTTGACTTGCCAAATCCTCTAGATCAATTTTGTACACATTGCTGTGTCTCTTAGGAGTAAAAAGAGTTTGATCACGAGAGTCTTTGACTATACATCCTTCTTTAGTAAAGGAAACCACATATCCATTGTCACACAATTGACTTATGCTCAGTAAATTATGCTGAAGTCCCTCTACTAGAAGAACATTCTTAATAAGGGATAGATGGGAGATACCTACAGTCCCTATTCCTGTGATCTTCCCTTGCTGATTTCCACCAAAGGTGACCACACCTCCTGCTCTGGGCCTAAGGTTTTGGAACAAAGACCTTTCTCCTGTCATGTGTCGCGAGCACCCACTGTCCAGGTACCATTTGTGGGGTCTTCTTTGTCCTGTTAAACACATCTGCAATAGGAATGATCAAGTTCTTAGGTACCCATATTCTTTTGGGTCCTTTCTTGTTAGATTTGGGTTTTGCTTTTCCCTTGTGCTTACACTGAACTACATTGTGTCCAGGCTTGCCACAATGAGAACACCAAATAGCTTTCTCTTTGCCTTTAGTAAAATTTTTGAAAATATGAGGTTCAGAGGTATCATGATCACAAAAGCCTAATCCACTTTTGTCAAGGGGATCCCTTTGATTGCCAAGCAATCTGTTAAGGTTTTCTGTTCCTTTGACAAATTTAGCTAAGTCTTTTGTCAGTTCCTCAACTTGTTTCTGAAGTTTTTTGTTTTCTTCAGAGATAGTTTGTGAACTGCTGCTTTCAGTCACAAGCATTCTTTCCTTGAGCATAATATTTTCTATCTCAAGAGCCTCATATTTACTGCACATTTTTGTGTGGGCCTTGGAAAGATTCTTATACTCTTGGAAGAGTTCCTTGGAACTTTCCATCAGGTTATCATACATCTCTTGAAGAGTTAAGGGAAATACCTTAGATTCTGAGCTATTTGATGAGGGCAGGCTGGCCATGAGACACAGGTTGGCCTCTTCTGAAGTGTCTTCCTCTTCTTCCGAGGTAGACTCATCAAGATCCTCCCATGTTGCCATCAGACTCTTCTTCTTCTTAAAGAATTTCTTTTTTTTGAAGTTGTTCTTCTTCAGTCTTGGACATTCAGCCTTCATATGACCTGGCTGTTTACACTCATAGCATATAATTTTGTCATTTTGAGAATCCTTACCTGACTTACCTGATTTAGAGGTCGATGGTTGGTTCTTTCTAAACTTTCCTTTGTTCTGCAGCATCCTCTTGATTTTCCTTCTGAGAAGAGCAAGATCATCATCTTCTGAGCTATCTCCAGAATCTTCATCTGCTTCTGAAGTTTCCTCAGCTTGCATGGCTTTAATGCTGCCATGCCTAGGATGTTTGGCTTTGGAGTTTAATGCCAGAGATTTCTTCTTGATGTCATCTTCCCCAAGTTCAAGCTCATGAACTTTGAGAGATCCCAACAGTTCTTCCATTCTAAGAGAGTTTAAGTCTCTGGCCTCTTGAATGGCTGTAACTTTGGGTCTCCAGGACTTTGGCAAACTTCTCAGAATCTTTCTATTATTGTTTCCAGATTCAAAAGTTCTACCTAAAGACCTGAGTCCATTAGTTATAGTCTGAAACCTCCCAAACATTTGATCTATGGTTTCAGATTCTTCCATCTTGAACATCTCATATTGATGTATAAGCATGCTGATTTTGTCATTGTGTAAATCCTTACCTGGTTTACCTGATTTAGAGGTAGAGGATTGGTTCTTTCTGAACTTTCCTTTGTTTTGCAGCATCCTCTTGATCTTTCTGCTGAGAAGAGCAAGATCATCATCTTCTTCTGAGCTATCTTCAGAGTCTTCATCTGCTTCTGAAGTTTCCTCAGCTTGCACGACTTTTATGTTCCCATGCCTAGTCTGTCTGGTCCTGGTGTTCAATGCCAGAGATTTAGTTTTGGATTCATCCTCTCCAAGTTCTAACTCATGGACTTTGAGAGAGCCCAATAGTTCCTCCATTTTCAAGGTGTTTAAATCTTTAGCCTCTTGAATGGCAGTAACCTTGGGTCTCCAAGCCTTGGGAAGGCTTCTCAGAATCTTTCGATTATTATCTCCAGATTCATAAGATCTTCCCAAAGATCTCAGTCCATTTGTTATTGTCTGAAACCTACCAAACATTTGGTCAATAGTTTCAGACTCATGCATCTTGAACATCTCATATTGATGAACAAGCATGCTTATCTTGGATTGTTTGACATTATCAGTTCCCTCATGAGCTGATTCCAATGTATCCCAGATTTCCTTGGCAGAGGAGCATCCATGAACTTTCTCATACTCTACTTTGTTCAATGAACATACCAGGTAGAGTTTTGCCTTAGCATTTAATTGAACCTGAGCTCTCTGCTCCATGGACCATTTAGACCTAGGAATGGGTTCATTACCACACATGGGAATATAGTCACCTTCAGTTACTATATCCCAGAGACTGATGTTGCTGCTTTCAATGAACAACTTCATGCGATCTATCCAGTAATGGTAGTCTACACCATTAAAAGCTGGAGGCCTTGTCACAGAGGCTCCTTCTGTGATGTAGTGGCTGCTGTTTGGTTGTGCTTCCATCTGGACCTTTAAACCTCAACACTTGTTAGGTGCTCAACCCTGAGTTAATCTCTGATACCAACTGTATAAACACAGGGAAACACTAGAAGGGGGGGTTGAATAGTGTTTCTTAAATAACTTATGAAAGCTTTTCGCAAACAGCTTTTATAATGAAATTTCAGACAGGTTAAAGGGGCTGTCTGAAGTTTCTTAAGACAGGTTCTGAAAATATGTTTTTAAAACGTTTGTTGCTTTTATAAATTATCAGAACAATTTTTCAACACCCTTTGATTAGAATAAACGAATTTGACAAGAGATAAGGGTAAGAAAACTTAGCCACAGAATTTATCCTGGTTCACTCACTACCACTGTGAGCTACGTCCAGTCCCAATGCCAACGACTTGGATTTTCTCTTAATCTCAACCAGATTACAAGTATTCTTTTACAGTCAAGCCTCTTCAGGATCTACAATCAAGTATTCTTTTACAGTCAAGCCTCTCCAGGCTCTTACAAACAAGTATTCTTTAGACAACAAGCCTCTCCAGGCTCTTACAAACAAGTATTCTTTTACAGTCAAGCCTCTTCAGGCTCTACAACCAAGTATTCTTTTTCAGTCAAGCCTCTCCAGGCTCTAAAACAGTTTTACAGAGAAAAGATTGTTTAAGCTCTAAAACTAAACCAGTTTGAAGCTTAAACTGTTACAATGTACAAATAACTGAGGTATACTCAGAATATATGAAATGATGTACAAAGAATTTTTATCAGAGTAAAACTAGCAGCGTTTTGTTTCTCTTGAAATGTAATCTCTTGTTCTTCTTTCTTGTTGTTTTTTTGAATGATCTTCAGATGAAGGGTATTTATACCCAGTCTTCAATCCGTTGAAAATTCACCGTTTAGAGATAGAATTTAATGCTTTTTAATCCGTTGTGAGACATGCTCCTGAGCATTCTGTGTGTTCTGAAACTTTTCTGACAGCGTAAAAGGTTGCTGCTGACAAAAGCTTTCACAGCTGTTGTTGCAAAAACTGCACTGCAGAGATTTCCCAAATGGTGTATGAAATTCAAACAACCCAGGAAAGGTCTCTGTGTCTTTGCCAAAATAAGCTTTGAAAAGTTGCGTACAGCAGAGAGAGATTTGACTCTTCAGAATTTCAGACAAGTCTTCTCACAACTTCAGCAAGATGTGCCACGTTATAAAATACGACTTCAGACGGCTTCAACACTTCAGACGAGTTGAACCTTGAGACGACTTCAACACTTCAGACAGGTTGAACCTTCAGACGGCTTAAACACTTCAGACAGGTTGAACCTTCAGACAGTCTTTATTAAGATTAAAGTGGCTTGCTGAAATCATAGATAAAACATTAAAAACATATGTATCCATGATAATTCTTTTAACCAAATTTGTTAAACATTAAAACTTAGGGATTGAGCTGTCTTAAATCATCATAATCTTCCTTATGATATTTTTGAGACTCAACATTCTCCCTCTTTTTAATGATGACAAATTTTCTTAAAATAAATAAATCTGAAAGGAGTTTTAAATTATCATAAGTGTAATATAAGTATAACTCCCCCTCAGATACAGTCTCTCCAGACACAACGAGTACAGTCTCTCCAGACATCACGAGTACAGAGTCTCCAGACATCACGAGTACAGTCTCTTTAGACATCACGAGTACAGTCTCTCCAGACATCACGAGTACAGTCTCTCCAGACATCATGAGTACAGTCTCTCCAGACATCGCGAGTACAGTCTCTCCAGACATCACGAGTACAGTCTCTCCAGACATCACGAGTACAGTCTCTCCAGACATCACGAGTATAGTCTCTCCAGACATCACGAGTACAGTCTCTCCAGACATCACCAAGTATTCTTTCTTCCACCAAGCCTCTCCAGGCTCTCAGACACATAAAGTGTTGAGTAGTTTCACTACTCAATCCAAGTTAGATGTTCGCCAGAACCTCTAAACTTAGATTCTACTTGTACATAGAGATTACTGAGTATACAATCAGGATACAAACATTACAAACTAAGTACAAGGATAGACAGTGATACAAGTGTTTGAATTATGTACAATCCCTGTCTTTCTATGAGGAATATATCCTCTGAGAGTAGGCTAACTAAGATGTGAAATAATGCTCCAGCCTTGTTCTCAAACCATTAGTTTCCATGGGCTACATTCTCACCCATATCATAGGAACACCAAGGTATATTAAAGCTTCAAACCGTACCCAGTTTGATAGTCATTTGTTTAGCATGATTGCCTTTCGAACAATCAACTCACTTGATCAAACAGACCAACTGAACAACCTAACTAACTGACCAGCTAGTCAGTAGCCTGACTGAGAACCAACTCTCTGACCAAACTTCATTGACATCTTCATGATCCACTTAAGATCAAGTCAACTCTTGTTAACCAAAAGGCATTCTACCTGATTAACTAGTTTGATTCTGTTGATCAACAATATTGTATGACTGGCCAATAGGTTGGCAGCATCTTCAAAATCAATCTTGAGGCTATTTATATGTTATGATGAAATATAGCCGTGTGAAGATGATTCATAATACCGTTGAGATGTTGATGATGTGGCTCATATAGCCGTTGTGTAATAGCTTCTCAAATGGTTGCTTCTCCTTAAGCGAATGAGTGTTCAGACGATCCCGTTCTGACACTTGATATTTTCTTCTTCATGAGAGACGTTTCTTGATATAATTCTGCGAATACTCTCTCTTGAATCTGCTTCTTTCTGCTTTCATCTGTTTTCTTCTGCTTTCCTCTGTTTTCTTTTAGGAGTGTATATGAGGAGGTATCCGTTGGATTTGTCCTCTTGCTTATTTTGTATATGCTCCTTTTCTGTTTGCTTCCTGACACCATTTCTTCTTTCTTCTTTGAGTGAGGTGTCTCGTCAGATAGCTGTTGCTTGTAGATGATAAAATATGTTTGAATTAAAATATTTCATTCAAACATTTTTCTTTGTTGCTTCTGCTTAGTCTCCTGAGCTTTTCCTCTGCTTTCTTTCAGATTGGTGATGATGATATTTCTGTTGTGATACCACCGTTTAGAGATAGCATTGAATGCTATTCAATCCATTGTGAGACACGCTTCTGGGTGTTCTGACAATTCTGACAAAGTACAACGTTGGTGCTGCTATAAAGCTGCCACCATTGTTGCTGCAATTTCTGCGTTGCAGAGATTTCCTCAGTGGTGTATGAACTTCAAAGGTACCAAGAAAGGTTTCTGTGACTTTGCCAATTTAAGCTTTGAAAGTGTTGCGTGTTTGTAGAGAACGACTTTTCTTCAGCATACTTCGGAGAGCAAAAGTCTTCGTTGTCTTCAGTGAGTGTGCCACGTCGGATCTCAGACGGCTTCAATATTTCAGACGAATATTGACACTTCAGATAGCTTCTAGTCTTTCAGACAGCTCCGTTGCTTCAGACAGCTTCTTTGCTTCAGACAGCTTCTTTGCTTCAGACAGCTTCCTTGCTTCAGACAGCTTCCTTGCTTCAGACAGCTTCTTTTTCTGATAAGAAGATTGTAGTTTTTTCCTTCTCAGTATTTCTTCTTCTTCTTTCTTCTTCATCTTCTTCTTCTTCTTCTTCTTCTTCTTCTTATTCATCTTCTTCATCTTCTTCTTCTTCTTGTAGATAAAGATGTTGAATTGTATGTTCTTTATTCAATCATCTTTCTTGCTTGCTTCTGTTCGGTCTTCTATCATTTTCTGATTGACAGCAGGTGTGGATGTAGTAGGTCTGCTTATACAAATCCTTTTGTTGCAGGCATTGTGGAAAGTCTTTGCAATATTTCCTTATTTATGCAAGACTTTAATCGAGGTAGAAAAGCATGTCTGGCTTTATCTACTGAGTGAGTGATCTTCATGTGCTTTACACTTTGCAATGTCTTTAAGAAGTCATTTCTTGATTCTGATATGTTCAATCTTCAGACTGCTTCATGTTGTCTTCATTTCTTCGAGTCTTTAAGTAGGTTGTGGATTACTCTTCTTCGGATTCTGCACTTTGTTCATCAACACTTCTTCTTCTTCTAATGAATATTTCAACCTGAAACATAATCAACAAACCAATACCTTTCTCAGTAGAATTTAGTTATATAATCTTATTTGTTTTTATATAATCTTATTTGTTAATCATTAAAACTAAAGGATATTAAGTCTTATAATCATGTTTAAATATTTAAACCGATTTACAGACTTCACAATCTTCCCCTTTTTAATGATGACAAATAAATTATATATTACTTATAAAATATGTACAAAATTGAAAATATTACTCCCTCTATTTATATTACTCCCCCTGAGTCACGCATTGATTCTTTTAGTTATCTGCTGAGACAATTAGATCTTTTCTATGTCAATTGTTGGTTAGATATCTTTTCTATACCAATTGTTAAATTATTACCGATTTGTTAAATATTCAATAGTTAAATAACTATACCATTGTTACAGATAGTATTTAACATCATTTTGTGAGATTTGTATTTCTCCCCCTTATTTAACATCATTTTGTGAGTTTATTATTTTGTGAGGTTTGTATTTCTCCCCCTGTTTGTCTTTAATTAAAAAGGTTTGGTGATTAGAGTTCTTACTTATTTCGTGAGATTTATCCCCTTTTTCTCCCCTTTGTATAATTAACTTTCCCGTGTATCTTGGAATAGACAGGGTAAAGTCTTAAAGCTGATTAAAAAGATAAACATAATATTAGTATATAGCGACTGAAGAAAAACCAACCATGGTTACAAAATCTTAAGAGAAATGACATCTAAGATTAGCAACAGATAGGGAAAGACATAAAGGCAGACAAGAGAAAAATATTGACAGAGGTTGAAAAGCATAGATATTAAAGGATGTTTTCTCTTTTTGGCTTCTTTAAACTCCCAGATCGCCTGTAATTTTGAACACAGTCCTCCTTATCTTCTTTAACTTATGACGAAGTTGAGCGTTCTCCATCCTTAGTCTTTGAACCTCAGAGATGTCATTAGTTTCCTCTGTGTTCCGATGATTAACCTTAAGAAGATCGGGGTTTCTGTGATTATACAGATGATCAATGACCACATTGTTTACCATAAGAATCTTCATGATCACAGTATTGTGAGGTAGAATAGTAGAGTCTCCCAGTTTTCTTCTTGCCATATCAAATAGAATGATCCATGGAAGATTAATCTTCTTCTTTTGCAGAAGATTGATAACACAGAACCTTTCCATCTCAAGGTTGTGGTTATCCTCAATTCATGGGATCACACAATATTTTAGAATGTTGAAGAGAAATTTGGGGATAACTTTCATTCCTCGCCTGTTGTAGATCAGATGGTTAGATTCTTCAGTACAATGATGTAGGTCATTCCAGCCTGTTGAGAATAGTTCCCCTTCTACTTTTACTCCTAGAGCTCTTTCAAGAATATCTGTAGTCACAATCACGTTTTGATTCATTACTTGGGATTTGAGGCAAGTCTCTTCTGCTGAGTTTTCCAGAGATAATGTGTTCCAGAATTGGTACACACTTTCTTCATGCCATTGACTATCAATGGCTTTAAAGAAGGGCAACCAACCGGCGGCTTCGAAATATGCAGTTACATTAGGACCATCTTTAGAGAGATTGGGAAAGTCTATAGTTTGGGTTTGAAAAATGGACTGAGAGGAGGACATTTCTAGAGATGAAAAAAAGAAGACTTTTGATGGTTTCTTAGAGAGACTTTGAAGATTGAGATGATGCGAGCAGATATATTGAAGATAAAGATTTAGTAGGAATATATATATACACAAAAGGCACTTAAGAGGTATTAATGATGACACTGACAGCGCCTCTTTAGGGAAGAGTGCGTTGATTGACAGACAAGTGAAACGTCGTGACCTTTGCTTTCTCAAGATTTGTGATGCTACAGATGCATGAAACCCTCCCCGTTTTAAATGACTTATCTTATCAAAGAATTTAGTAATTAAGAAAAAAAATTATAATAGAATAAAGAGAGATATTACCCACAACTTTTATTGTTTTGTGATTTGAGAGATGCATTTCCTTTTCTGAAGACTTTCTTCTTCTGAATTTCCTTGATGCTCTCTACGATTGAGTTGGATTTAAGTGACCATCCCTTCAGCATTCTTGGCTCATAATTTCAGCAGGTCCATAGGAAGCTTTCTTATTAGAAGATGTTAATCGACAATCTTCTTAAAGCCTGATTCCTGAAATAAGAGCAACTAAAGATACCTTTCAGTAGTATCTGATGTTTAATCCTTATACCAATTGTCTTAAATTCCTGATTCTAATTTAAAGGATTAATTAATCATTAAAACAAATGGTTTAGGTTTATGGTTTTAATTTTATTATATTCCAATAATCAACTATCTTATGTTAAGGATATGACTCACTATGCACAAATAGAAACACATATAAACAAGTAGAGGGTAAAGAAATCAAACAAAATAAAAATATTTATATTATAAGTGACATAAAAATAGATTTTTTAAAAGACATGGACACAATGATTCTGAAACAAAACACAAGTTTATCATTGATCATTTGATTGGTTCTCGTTTCCACTGGCTTTCTTCTTTTGTTCTTTCAGCATTGTCAACTCTCTTTGATAAAACTTGAGTGTGTCTTGCAATCGTCCAATCCGTTCTTCCAATCTCCTTAATTTGCATTTTCTGAATATTTCTTTTAAAGAACCAGATGATTCCTCTTTGTTCTGAGAAGATAAGGAAGTATTGTCGATGTGAATATGACCTTTAATTTCCTCAGCTGTTATTTCCTTGATTTGCTCATATTCGCTCATAGTGAAAGAGGATGAGGAGTCTTGATCGAAGAGTCTTTCAATAGGAAATCCTTCATTTTGTAGGATTTTCATTATCAGTGTAGTATGGGGAAAATCCTTGACTTCTTCTAATTTTCTTCTCATCATATGATAGAGGATGATTCTGGGAAGGTTTAGTCTTTTTCTTTGAAAAAGACGAATCAACACGAATCTTTCCATATCTGAGATGATGACTGCATCTTTCCTTTTAGGGAGAATACAACAATTAATACAGCAAAATTCTGGGAATTTCCAGTAACTGTGAGCACACTGGTATTTCAAGAATTCTGCGACCAAATAACATTTGATCATGCATCTCTTTCTCTCTATCAATGATTTCCCAATCTGAAGAGAATTGTTCTCTAGTTGCTTCAACATCAATGACCTCCCTCAGAACTTTGAAGTCCACTTTGAGAGACATACCCATTACAAATGAGTTCAAACCACAAGTCTCTTCAATGAACACCTCTGAATTGTTCCAGAAATCCAGAACACTCTGTTCATGCCAGGGAAATGATGCCTTTTCTAAATAGGGAATCCAGCCAGCAGTTATGAAATACTAAGAGATTTTGAGTTCTCCTTTGTCAAAGTCACTAAGTCTTACCCCTCTTGTGGGAATAATTCTTTCATCGTACACACATGAACCTTGAACACATGATATTGGAGATATTGATGCCATTGAGATAGATATAGAGAGATTAGTAAGGTATTTTCTTCCAGAGGATTGATTACTTGTGAATTCCTTCCAATGACCCTCCAATCCTTAAATAGGCAGTCAAGCATTGCTTCATTTCATGAGAGGTGACGGTTACATCCACTAAGCAGTTATGGAGAGTTGTGCTTCAAGCATTTATGAAGTGGCGGTTGTGCACTGAGCCGGTGTGGGAAATAATGCATCGTGCTGGTTGAGAGAAACCATTTAGTGATGCAATGATTCACATCGTGCCGTTTTATATATTCAAAATTAACATCCATGACTCTTCATTTATTTATTGAAAACACACACATATTCATGCAGTTCTTATTAGACATATATGACTGTTCGCTTTCTCAAATGCAAAATACTGTCTTACTAAGTATGCATGACCATTCAACTAATTTAATTTAATAAGGAAAACATACAACACGTATATATATAAAACAGATTAAAGCACATAGCAAGCAATAGTTTATTTAGAAATAAATACACATTTAAGATTTTATGAGTTCAAACAAGCAGATCATGAAGCAGATTTTTATTTATCACATTTAATAACCAATTTCAAATAAAACAACAAATACTTGAATTTAGATTTAGACTAAGATAGAAAATATGTTACCAGTTTGTGATCTAGAGATAGATACACTTTCCTTTTCCAATTATATCCTTCAGGAGGATGCCTTATATGAATAATGAGTTTTAAGAAAATTAATTTTCTTTTCTCATTATCATTCTTCAGAGTTGCTTCAGCTTGGTGAGATTTCCATCTTCTGAGGATCTACTCCTTCTGCATTTGTTAGATGCTCAACCCGAAGGTGAGCTCTGATACCAATTGTTAGAACCACAGGAAACACTAGAAGGGGGGTTGAATAGTGTTTTTAAGCTTTTTGTGTCAATCTTGAAAATCTTTTGTTTAAATCATGAAGATGAATAATGTTTAAAATGAATCTTAAGATCAGATATAATTAAAACGTGCGGAAGATAAGAAAACAAATAAAGTTTCTTTTAGGTCTTAAGATTATTTTAAACAGATACTTCTCAAAATATCTTCTGAAGATTATTACATTGAATGTTTTTCAAAACTGTTTCTGAAATACTTCAGATGACTATAGGTTGTCTGAAGTCTGTTCCAGATTTCTGAACTGAGGTCTTTCCAGACTCACTTCAGATAATTGTTTCAGAAGTAATTCAAAAGACATTCTTTGTAATGCTTCAAGTGATGTGAGAAACATCTCATGTTTGGTTCTTATGAAAGATCATTTTATTGAAATCATTGTGTTAAGTTTGTTATGAAAATAACTTTTCAATCCCCAACATAAATAAGAAAACTGTAAATAGAGAAGTTAAGGGAAAGAAGACTTAGGCGCAAAGTTTATCCTGGTTCACCCACAAATCGGTGAGCTACATCCAGTCCCAGAGGTAAACAACCACTGGATTTTCCACTATCTGAATATTCAGATTACAAACTTGAATATGAGTACAGTCTCTCCAGACACAACGAGTACAGTCTCTCCAGACATAACGAGTACAGTCTCTCCAGACATCACGAGTACAGTCTCTCCAGACATCACGAGTACAGTCTCTCCAGACATCACCAAGTATTCTTTCTTCCACCAAGCCTCTCCAGGCTCTCAAACACATAAAGTGTTGAGTAGTTTCACTACTCAATCCAAGTTAGATGTTCGCCAGAACCTCTAAACTTAGATTCTACTTGTACATAGAGATTACTGAGTACACACTCAGGATACAGACATTACAAACTAAGTACAAGGATAGACAGTGATACAAGTGTTTGAATTAAGTACAATCCCTGTCTTTCTATGAGGAATACATCCTCTGAGAGTAGGCTAACTAAGATGTGAAATGATGCTCCAGCCTTGTTCTCAAAACATTAGTTTCCATGGGCTACATTCTCACCCATATCATAGGAACACCAAGGTATATCAAAGCTTCAAACCGTACCCAGTTTGATAGTCATTTGTTCAGCATGATTGCCTTTCGAGCAATCAACTCACTTGATCAAACAGACCAACTGAACAACCTAACTAACTGACCAGCTAGTCAGTAGCCTGATTGAGAACCAACTCTCTGACCAAACTTCGTTGACATCTTCATGATCCACTTAAGCTCAAGTCAACTCTTGTTAACCACAAGGCATTCTGCCTGATTAACTAGTTTGATTCTGTTGATCAACAATTTTGTCTGACTGGCCAATAGGTCGGCAGCATCTTCAAAATCAATCTTGAGGCTATTTATATGTTCTGATGAAATATAGCCGTGTGAAGATGATTCATAATACCGTTGAGATGTTGATGATGTGGCTCATATAGCCGTTGTGTAATAGCTTCTCAAACGGTTGCTTCTCCTTAAGCGAATGAGTGTTCAGACGATCCTGTTCTGACACTTGATATTTTCTTCTTCATGAGAGATGTTTCTTGATATAATTCTGCAAATACTCTCTCTTGAATCTACTTCTTTCTGCTTTCATCTGTTTTCTTCTGCTTTCCTCTGTTTTCTTTTAGGAGTGTATATGAGGAGGTATCCGTTGGATTTGTCCTTTTGCTTATTTTATATGCTCCTTTTCTGTTTGCTTCCTGACACCATTTCTTCTTTCTTCTTTGAGTGAGGTGTCTTGTCAGATAGCTGTTGCTTGCAGATGATAAAATATGTTTGAATTAAAATATTTCATTCAAACATTTTTCTTTGTTGCTTCTGCTTAGTCTCCTGAGCTTTTCTTCTGCTTTCTTTCAGATTGGTGATGATGATATTTCCGTTGTGATACCACCGTTTTGAGATAGCATTGAATGCTATTCAATCCGTTGTGAGACACGCTTCTGGGTGTTCTGACAATTCTGATAAAGTACAACGTTGGTGCTGCTATAAAGCTGCCACCATTGTTGCTGCAATTTCTGTGTTGCAGAGATTTCCTCAGTGGTGTATGAACCTCAAAGGTACCAAGAAAGGTTTCTGTGACTTTGCCAATTTAAGCTTTGAAAGTGTTGCGTGTTTGTAGAGAACGACTCTTCTTCAGCATACTTCAGAGAGCAAAAGTCTTCGTTGTCTTCAGTGAGTGTGCCACGTCGGATCTCAGACGGCTTCAATATTTCAGACGAATATTGACACTTCAGATAGCTTCTAGTCTTTCAGACAACTCCGTTACTTCAGACAGCTTCTTTGCTTCAGACAGCTTCGTTGCTTCAGACAGCTTCCTTGCTTCAGCCAGCTTCCTTGCTTCAGACAGCTTCTTTCTTCTGATAAGAAGATTGTAGTTTCTTTCTTCTTAGTATTTCTTCTTCTTCTTTCTTCTTCATCTTCTTCTTCCTCTTATAGATAAAGATGTTGAATTGTATGTTCTTTATTCAATCATCTTTCTTGCTTGCTTCTGTTCGGTCTTCTATCATTTTCTGATTGACAACAGGTGTGTATGTAGTAGGTCTGCTTATACAAATCCTTTTGTTGCAGGCATTGTGGAAAGTCTTTGCAATATTTCCTTATTTATGCAAGACTTTAATCGAGGTAGAAAAGCATGTCTGGCTTTATCTACTGAGTGAGTGATCTTCATGTGCTTTACACTTTGCAATGTCTTTAAGAAGTCATTTCTTGATTCTGATATGTTCAATCTTCAGACTGCTTCATGTTGTCTTCATTTCTTCGAGTCTTTAAGTAGGTTGTGGATTACTCTTCTTCGGATTCTGCACTTTGTTCATCAACACTTCTTCTTCTTCTAATGAATATTTCAACCTGAAACATAATCAACAAACCAATACCTTTCTCAGTAGAATCTATTTATATAATCTTATTTGTTCTTATATAATCTTATTTGTTAATCATTAAAACTAAAGGATATTAAGTCTTATAATCATGTTTAAATACTTAAACCGATTTATAGACTTCACAAAGGTGACCACACCTCCTGCTCTGGGCCTAAGGTTTTGGAACAAAGACCTTTCTCCTGTCATGTGTCGCGAGCATCCACTGTCCAGGTACCATTTGTGGGGTTTCCTTTGTCCTGTTAAACACATCTGCAACATGAATGATCAAGTTTTTAGGTACCCATATTCTTTTGGGTTCTTTCTTGTTAGCTTTGGGCCTTGCTTTTCTCTTGTGTTTGCACTGAGCCACATTGTGTCCAGGCTTGCCACACTGAGAACACCCAATAACCTTCTATTTTCCTTTAGTAAAATTTAAGACAGTAGAAGGTTCAGAGATGTTGTGATCACAAAAGCCTAAACCACTTTTGTCAAGGGAATGCCTTTGATTTCCAAGCATTATATTAAGATTTTTTTTCCATTAAAAAATTTGGCTAAGTCTCTTGTTAGTTCCTCAACCTGTTTCTGAAGTTTTTGATTTTCTTCAGACACAGTTTATGAACTACTGTTTTCAGATACAAGGATCTTCTCCTTGAGCATAATATTTTCTATCTCAAGAGCCTCATATTTACTACACATTTCTGTGTGGGCTTTGGACAGATTCTTATACTCTTTGAAGAGTTCCTTGGAACTTTCCTTCAGGTCATCATACATCTCTTCAAGGGTTAAAGGAAATACCTCAGATTCTGAGCTGTCTGATGAGGGCAGGCTGGCCATAAGACATAGATTGGCCTCTTCTGAAGTGTCTTCCTCTTCTTCTTGTAGAAACATAGGGAAACACTAAAAGGGGGGGTTGAATAGTGTTTCTTAATAATTTATGGAAGCTTTTCACAAATGATTAAGTTCAAAGTAGTTTCAGACAGGTTTAGAAAGCTGTCTGAAGTTAAGAAGACTTCTGAAAGTAATTTTAAATAGGTTTCCTTGCTTCTTTTTAAAATTATTCAAACAATCTTCAATACCCTTGGGTTAGTATAAATAAATTGACAAGAGATAAGGGATAGAAGACTTAACCAAGAAATTTATCCTGGTTCACCCACTAACACAATGAGCTACGTCCAGTCCCAATGGCAAACAACCACTGGATTTCCACTATATGAATATTCAGATTACAGACTCAAATATGAGTACAGTCTCTCCAGACACAATGAGTACAGTCTCTCCAGACACAACGAGTACAGTCTCTCCAGACACAACGAGTACAATCTCTCCAGACACAACGAGTACAGTCTCTCCAGACACACCGAGTACAGTCTCTCCAGACACAACCAAGTATTCTTTCTCAGTCTAGCCTCTCCAGGCTCTTCAACTAAGTATTCTTTGTTTCAGACAAGCCTCTCCAGGCTCAATATGCAGTGTTACAATGAAATGTGTCTAAGCTTTTAAACTACACAAGTTTAAAGCTTAAGCAGACACAGTGCACAATGATAACTGAGGTATACTCAGGATATACAGATGATGTGCAAAGAAGATGAATCAGAGAGTTTTATCAAAGTAAGGCTCGCAGCGGAATATCTCTTTTGGCTTTCTTGCAATAATTTCTCTATCTATCAGTCTTTGATGGTCTTTATGGAGGGGTATTTATACCCAATCTTCAATCCGTTGAAATACCACCGTTTAGAGATAGCATTAAATGATATTTAATCCGTTGTGAGACATGCTTATGAGAGTTCTGATATTTCTGACACGGTACAAGGTTGCTCCTGCCATAAAGCTGCTACATATGTTGCTGCAGAGGCTGCGTTGCAGAGATTTCCTCAGTGGTGTATGAAATTCATAAATACCAGGAAAGGTCTCTGTGTTCCTTTCTATAAACGTGTTACGTGCAGCAGAGGTTCAGAAAAGTCTTCATAAGCTTCAGCAAAGGGTGCCACGTCATTAATGAGACTTCAGACAACTTCAACACTTCAGACGGGTAGTGCACTTCAGACGGCTTCAACGCTTCAGTCGTGTTGAACCTTCAGAAGGCTTAACTCCTCAGACAGGTTGAAAGCACTTCACGTAGTCTTTATATAAGCTTATAGTGGTTTGCTGAAATCATAGATAAATCATTAAAACATATATGTATCTATGATAAATATTTTAACTCAAATTTGTTAAGCATTAAAACTTGGGAATTGAGCTGTCTTAAACATCATATTTTCTCTTATGATATTTTTGAGACTCAACACTTCTGAGGTAGACTCATCAAGATCCTCCCATGTTGCCATCAGACCCTTCTTCTTTTTTAAGAACTTCTTCTTCTTGAAGTTATTCTTCTTTAGTCTTGGGCATTCTGCCTTCATGTGACCTGGTTGTTTAGACTCAAAACATATAATTTTGTCATTGTGTAAATCCTTACCTGGTTTACCTGATTTAGAGGTAGAGGATTGGTTCTTTTTGAACTTTCCTCTGTTCTGCAGCATCCTATTGATCTTTCTGCTGAGAAGAGCAAGATCATCATCTTCTTCTGAGCTATCTTCAGAGTCTTCATCTGCTTCTGAAGTTTCCTCAGCTTGCATGGCTTTTATGTTCCCATGCCTAGTCTGTCTGGTCCTGGTGTTCAATGCCAGAGATTTAGTTTTGGATTCATCCTCTCCAAGTTCTAACTCATGGACTTTGAGAGAGCCCAATAGTTCCTCCATTTTCAAGGTGTTTAAATCTTTAGCCTCTTGAATGGCAGTAACCTTGGGTCTCCAATGTTGAGTCTCAAAAATATCATAAAAGAAAATATGATGTTTAAGACAACTCAATTCCCAAGTTTTAATGCTTAACAAATTTGAGTTAAAATATTTATCATAGATACATATATGCTTTAATGATTTATCTATGATTTCAGCAAGAGTCACTATGAGCCTACATAGAAAGACTAAGTGTTGAAGCTGTCTGAAGAAGCAGAACTCGTCTGAAGAGTTGAAGCTGTCTGAAGTAGCTCAACCCGTCTGAAGTATCAGTGTCGTCTGAAGTCTCACTTATGACGTGGCACTCTCTGCTGAAGCTTGTGAAGACTTTTCTGAACCTCTGCTGCACGTACCTTTTCAAACACGATTATGGCAAGGATCACAGAGACCTTTCCTGGTGATTTTGAATTTCATACACCACTGAGGAAATCTCTGTGACGCAGCCTCTGCAACAACATTTGTAGCAGCCTTAATGCAAAAAAGAAACCTTGTATCGTGTCAGAGATATCAGAGCTCTCAGAAGCATGTCTCACAACGGATTAAATAGCATTTAATGCTATCTCTAAATGGTGGTATTTCAACGGATTAAAGTTTGGGTATAAATACCTCTCTATGAAGACCATCAAAAGCAGAAGACGAAAGAGAAAGAAATGAAAATCAATATACAAGAAAGCCAAGAGAAACATCACGCTGCAAGTTTTTACTCCGTAAAAACTCTCTGATAGAATTCTTTGTACACATTTGTATATCCTGAGCATACCTTAGTTTTTATTGTACATTGTATTGGTTTGAGCTTCAAACTTGGATAGTTTAAAAGCTTAAACTCCTTTCTTTGTAAACCTTGGTAGAGCCTGAAGAGGCTTGACAGAAAAGAATACTTGTGGTAGAGCCTGAAGAGGCTTGACAGAAAAGAATACTTGTGGTAGAGCCTGAAGAGGCTTGACAGAAAAGAATACTTGTGGTAGAGCCTGAAGAGGCTTGACAGAAAAGAATACTTGTGGTAGAGCCTGAAGAGGCTTGACAGAAAAGAATACTTGTTGTGTCTGGAGAGACTGTACTCGTTGTGTCTGGAGAGACTGTACTCACATTCAAGCTTGTAATCTGAATATTCATATAGTGGAAATCCAGTGGTTGTTTGCCATTGGGACTGGACGTAGCTCACAGTGGTAGTGAGTGAACCAGGATAAATTTCTTGGCTAAGTTTTCTTACCCTTATCTCTTGTTAATTATCTTTATACTAATCAAGGGGTTAGAGTAATCAATCTGATATTCTATAAAGGCACAAAAACATTTCTTTTAACATCAGTATTTTTGGCCGTCTGAAAACTTCAGACAGTCCTTGAAGAGCCTGTCTGAAATTGTGTTTTTAACACCTGTTTGCGAAAAGCTTTCAAAAATATTCAGAAACACTATTCAACCCCCTTTTTAGTGTTTCCCTGTGTTCCTACAGTTGGTATCAGAGCTCTACTCAGGGTTGAAGCACCTAACAAGTGACTGAGGACTGAAAGATCCAAATGGAAGCTTCTAACAGCAACAGGCAATACATCACAGAAGGAGCCTCCATCACAAGACCCCCACAATTCAATGGAGTGGATTACCACTACTGGAGAGATCGTATGAAGTTGTTCATTGAGAGCAACAACATTGATGTTTGGGATGTGGTCACTGATGGAGACTATGTGCCTATGCAAAATGGTCTGCCTATACCTAAGACTGAGTGGACCTTGGAGCAGAAGACTAGAGTCCAGATGAATGCTAAAGCCAAACTCTATCTGATATGTTCCTTGAATAAATCAGAATATGAGAAGGTTCATGGATGCACTTTTGCCAAGGAGATTTGGGATACTCTTGCAGCAGCCCATGAAGGGACTGAAACTGTCAAGCAATCCAAAATCAGCATGCTTATACATCAGTATGAGATGTTTAAGATGGAAGAAACTGAAACTATTGACCAAATGTTTGGGAGGTTTCAGACCATAACCAATGGACTCAGGTCCTTAGGAAGAACCTATGAATCTGGAGACAACAACAGAAAGATTCTAAGAAGTCTACCTAAGTCCTGGAGACCAAAAGTCACTGCCATTCAAGAGGCAAGAGATTTGAACTCTCTAAGAATGGAAGAACTGTTGGGATCTCTCAAAGTCCATGAACTTGAGCTTGGAGAAGATGACAACAAGAAGAAGTCTCTGGCTCTAAACTCCAAGGTCAAACAGTCTAGGCATGGCAGCATGAAGGCTATGCAAGCTGAGGACAGCTCAGAAGCAGATGAAGATCTTGAAGATAGCTCAGAAGATGAAGATGATCTTGCTCTTTTAAGTAGAAAGATCAAGAGAATGTTGCAGAACAGAGGAAAGTTCAGAAAGAACCAACCGTCATCATCCAAATCAGGTAAGACAGGTAAAGAGTCTAACTCTGACAAAATTATTTGCTTTGAATGAAAGCAACCAGGACATGTGAAGACTGATTGCCCAAGACTTAAGAAAAACAACTTCAAGAAGAAAAAGTTTTTCAAAGAGAAGAAAGGTCTCATGGCAACATGGGAAGACCTTGATGAATCAACATCAGAAGAAGAAGAAGACACTTCAGAAGAGGCAAATCTGTGTCTCATGGCTAGTCTACCATCTTCAGACAGCTCTGAAGCTGAGGTATTTCCACTTACTCTACAAGAGATGTATGATGATCTGGTGGAAAGTTCACAAGAACTTTTCCAGGAGTATAAGAATCTATCCAAAGCCCACACAGAAATGTGTAACAAATATGAGGCACTTGAGATAGAACACATTATGCTCAAAGAAAAAGTTCTTTAGACTAAAAACTGCAGTTCACAAGCTGTGTTTGAGGAAAATGAGAAACTTCAGGAGCAGATTGTGGAACTGACAAAAGATCTGGCCAAATTTGTCAAAGGAACTAAAAATCTGAATATAATGCTTGGAAATCAAAGGCATTCCCTTGACAAAACTGGACTAGGCTTTTGTGATCATAACTTGTCTGAACCTCCTACTGTCTTAAATTTTTCTGAAAAAAAGGTTGCTGGGTGTTCTCACTGTGGTAAGCCTGGACACAATATGGCTCAGTGCAAACACAAGAGAAAGACAAGGTCTAAAGCTAACAGAAAAGGACCCAAAAGAATATGGGTACCTAAAAACTTAATTATTCCTGTTGCAGATGTGTTTAACAGGACAAAAGAGACCCCACAAATGGTACCTGGACAGTGGGTGCTCACGACACATGACAGGAGAAAGGTCTTTGTTCCAAAACCTTAGACCTAGAGCTGGTGGAATGGTCACCTTTGGTGGAAATCAGCAAGGGAAGATCATTGGAATAGGGACTGTAGGTATATCTTCTTCATCCCTTATTAAAAATGTACTCCTTGTGGAACTACTACAACACAATTTACTGAGCATAAGTCAATTATGTGACAGTGGTTATGTGGTATCCTTTACTAAGGAAGGATGCATAGTCAAAGACTCCTATGAGCAAATCCTCTTTACTGCTAAGAGACACAGCAATGTGTACAAAATTGATCTAGAGGATCTAGCAAGTCAAAATGTAAAGTGTTTTATTTCTGTTGAAGATGAAAAACAGATTTGGCATCAAAGACTTGGGCATGCCAGCTTGAGATTAATCTCAAAATTAGCAAAACACAATCTTGTTAAAGGATTGCCCAAGCTTTCATGCAAATCTGACATTTTATGTGAAAGCTGTCTAAAAGGGAAACAAACAAGACACTCTTTTAAGAGTAAAGATGTTGTTTCAACTAGCAGACCACTAGAACTTTTACACATAGACTTGTTTGGTCCTATTAGAACAGAAAGTCTTAGTGGTAAGAAATATGGTTTGGTCATTGTTGATGACTATTCTAGATTTACTTGGGTGTTATTCCTAAGAAGCAAGGATGAGACTTTTAGGAATTTCACAGTATTCTGCAAGAAGGTACAGAATGAGAAAGGATTCTGTATTTCTGCTATCAGAAGTGATCATGGTGGAGAGTTTGAGAATGCAAACTTTCAAATGTTCTGTGATGAGAATGGGATCTCACACAATTTCTCTGTGGCTAGAACACCTCAACAGAATGGGGTTGTTGAGAGAAAGAACAGAAGTTTGCAAGAGATGGCAAGGACCATGCTCAACTCATGCAGCTTACCAAGAACCTTCTGGGCAGAAGCTGTTAGCACAACATGTTACCTTCAAAACAGAATATTGATAAGACCAATTCTGAAAAAGACTATCTATGAACTTTGGAAAGGAAGAAAACCCAATATATCATATTTCCACACCTTTGGATGTGAATGTTTTATACTCAACACCAAGGATGATCTTGGAAAATTTGATGCAAAGTCTGATAAAGGATTTTTCATTGGATATTCTGAAACATCTAAAGCCTATAGAGTGTATAACTCTAGAACTTTAACTGTTGAAGAAACTATTCATGTTAAATTCAATGATAACAAAGAGACTGATAGGGAACTATCAGATCTAGAGGATGATTTTGCAGGAATGGAGCTGAATGACCACAACAGCTCGAAGGATGAGCAGCTGTCTGAAGTACCTACTGTTACTAAACCTCTTCAGACAAATGTTGAGTCTCAAACAGAACAAACAGATGTAATACCTCTTCAGAAACCTGACTGGAAATACAAATCACATCATCCTAAAGAGCAAATCATTGGCAGCACTTCAGAAGGAGTTAAGACAAGATCAAAATTCAAGATTCTGAATACTATTGCTCTCCTATCTGAAATAGAGCCAAGGAACATTGATGAAGCTCTGCATGATGAAGGGTGGATCCTAGCCATGCAAGAAGAGCTGAATCAGTTTGCTAGGAGTGATGTCTGGACCCTTGTTCCTAAACCCCATGGGAAAACAATTATTGGAACCAAATGGGTGTTCAGAAACAAGCTGTCTGAAGAAGGCAAGGTAGTCAGAAACAAGGCAAGATTAGTTGCTCAAGGATACAGCCAGCAAGAAGGTATTGATTTCACTGAAACCTTTGCCCCAGTGGCCAGGTTAGAAGCAATTAGAATTCTTTTATCCTATGCTGTAAATAATGGCATCAAACTATATCAAATGGATGTTAAAAGTGCCTTCCTCAATGGTCTCATTGAAGAAGAAGTCTTTGTTAGACAACCCCCTGGTTTTGAAGATATTGCTTTTCCTGAACATGTTTTCAAACTCAAAAAGGCTCTCTATGGTCTGAAACAAGCCCCAAGAGCTTGGTATGACAGATTGAGCAGTTTTCTAATCTCAAATGGTTTTGAAAGAGGAAAAGTGGATACAACTCTTTTTAGAAAACAGTCAAACAAAGATCTTATACTTGTTCAGATATATGTTGATGACATTATCTTTGGTTCAACTAACTCTTCATTATGCAAGGAGTTTTCAAAGTTAATGCAATCAGAATTTGAAATGAGTTTAATGGGTGAACTAAAATTTTTCTTAGGACTTCAGATTAAGCAAGATTCTGATTGTATATGGATTCATCAAGAAAAATATACAAAGGAAATGCTTAAGAAGTTTCACTTTTATGATTGCAAACCCATGCCAACTCCAATGCATCCCTCTGCATCTTTAAATAAAGATGAGAAGGAAGAACCAGTGAATCAGACTTTGTATAGAGGAATGATTGGATCATTACTATATCTAACAGCAAGCAGACCTGACATAATGTTCAGTGTATGTCTGTGTGCTAGATTTCAATCTGATCCAAGGAGTACTCACTACAAAGCTGTAAAAAGAATTTTCAGATATCTTAAAGGTACTACTAATCTTGGTCTGTGCTATAAGAAAAGTAAGGATTGCAGGTTAATAGGTTATTGTGATGCTGATTTTGCTGGAGATAGAATTGAAAGAAAAAGCACTAGTGGTGGATGTCATTTCTTTGGAGAAAATATGATTAGCTGGTCAAGTAAAAGGCAAAGCACAATTGCCTTATCAACAGCTGAAGCAGAATACATCTCAGCAGCCAGTTGTTGCTCACAACTGTTATGGGTGAAGTATCAGTTAGAAGATTTTAACATTACTATATCTGCTATACCTGTTCTGTGTGATAATACAAGTGCTATCAATCTGTCTAAAAATCCCATTCAACATTCTAGGGCTAAACATATAGAAATAAAACATCATTTCATTAGAGACTATGTTCAGAAAGGTGTTTTTGATATTCAGTTTATTGATACAGAGCATCAATGGGCTGATATATTCACAAAACCTCTGACTGAAGATAGATTTAAGTTCATTAGAAATAATCTGAACATACATGCTTTTTAAGTGTGTGTGATCTGATTGTATCTGAAATTTCAGCCCGTCTGAAATTTTGGGTCGTCTGAAATTTTGGGGTGTCTGAAATCTGTCACTTGTCTGAAGTAAACAAATGACGTGGCTTTATGAGACGGTTTAATTCCATTTACTTTGTCTTTTCCACTTCGCACGTTCTCCTATGTCTGCGCACCCAGTTAATGCCATCATTGCTTTATGGATCTTTAAATACGGAAGCTAATGGGTCACAGAACTTCACTCTTCACGAATCAGTAGTCATCCCTTGAGAGTCCTTCTTCTACAAGATATTCTTTTTTCTCTCAAGCTCTTCAGAAAAACTCTCAAATGGCCCCTAAGAAATCTGCTGGAAGCAATATCGTGAAAACTAAGGGCGTAGCCCTGGAGGATATTCAATCTCTGGGAATGGACTTGTTTGCTGAGTTCGACGCAGCTGGGTGGACTCAGTATTTCAATCACAACTTGACACAGTGGCATGAGCAAAGTGTGCTGGATTTCTGGGCTACTGCCAGAGGAATACCCAATCCTCAGGGTATCTACACCAGCATCAAGGCCACAGTACGTGGTATTCCTGTCTTTGTTGATGAAGATATCATTGCTCACATCTGTGAAGTCAGAACTGAAGGAGCTGTATTCATTCCTGGCTGGGAAGCAAGAAATGGAGGACAGAAGCAGTTCACTGAGTTTCTGTATGGCACCTCTGAACCAGTAAGCTTGGATGCAAAGCATATGTCAGACAAAGTTAGGGTTTTGCATACCATCTTAGGATGCTCTATAATCCCTAAAAATGGAAGCAGAAACCATGTTTCTGAGTTGGAAAGATTCTGTCTGATTCACCTACTGCAGAAGAAGAAGGTGAACCTCCCCAACATCATAATGTACCACATGCAGAAGCGTCTCAGAGACTCTGCTGGGAGCTTCCCTCACAATACCATCATCACCAAAATCTTGCTGCATTTCAAAGTTCCCATTGAAAGGCTTTTTGATCGCCTTTCACAACCTATGTTTGGTGAATCAAACCTCAAGAGCATGGGAGTAAAGCTGACCCCAAGACCTCCCTCTCCGACCTTGAAGGAGAGCCTTCTTCTTGAGAAAGCTGCAAGAAGGCAGACAACAATGGAGGTTCTTGAGAACGAACTCAGAGGAGACATAAGAAAGCATGAGTTCAAACCATCACAACCCTCTCCTCAGGCAAAATTGAAGAAGCTGCCTGTAAGGAGTGCTGTTAAGGTAGCATCTGCATTTGGGCAGAGTCAGGTGTCTGAACCTGTACAGACCCCACAGCCTTCTTCTAAGATGGCGGGACAGACTCAAGAGGCAGAGGAAACTGATGTAGTCATAGCTGAGCCCTTGGCTGCGTGCCCATCTGATCCTAAACTCATTCAGGTGGCAGCTTTGGCTACTACTTTGGAGCAGGAGGAACTGGAGAAGAAAGAAGAACAAGAAAAGACAGACAGAGCTATTGCTATTGCTTCACAATTGGCCTATGCTGAAGATGATAGGCAAGCAACCATAGCTGAGGGAGCAAAGAAAAGGAAGAGGTCAAGTGCACCTCAGAGAAGGAGAACCAAAGGCAAGCTACTTCAGACTGCACCTGAACCAATGGTGACTAGAAGTATTGCCTCTCAGCTGACAGCAGAAGGTGAAGCTGAGAAGTATCAAAACTTTGTTAAAGCTCAACAATACTTCAAAAGGAAAAGGGAAGAAAAACAAGCACAAAGGGAGAAGGAAGAAGCAAAGGCAAAAGAATCTGAGGTAACCAAGCCTCCCTACAAGAGAATCAAAGTAAGATTTGATAATGTAACTCCTTCTCCACCCTCCTCACCAGAAAAACAAACACCTCTTCAACCCTCACAACCTTCACCATCACCTTCACCAAAAACCCTATCGCCTATAAACCAACCATCTTCACCTCTATCACACTCATCACCACCTCCACAAATAGAAAACCAACCCTCTGAACCCTCCAAACCCTCTGAACCTACCTCACCACAACCTTCAGAGAATCAACTCTCTGAGCCCACATTACCTTCCCCACAAATTCATGACTTTGCTCTAATACCACTCCTACCTTCATCACCTCCCCCTCCTACAACTTCTCTGGAAGAAGCGCTCACTGTTGAAGAAGAGCAAGTGCTTGCTGATCCCTGCTCACTGCCCAAGTTCAGCACCCTGTCTGAAGAGCTACAATATTTCAGATCAGCACCTGCTGTATCCTTGCATCCTGGCTTAATCAGGAAAACTGCTGCTGAAGTAAGGAATCAATATAGTGCTTCTTCAGGGGGATTAGACAAGATCAGGAAGGGTGTCCCTCCTACACATATTTGGGCTCCCATCAATCCATTCTCAAATGATTCCCTGAGGCTGTCTAATGATGAATGGAGCTTTGTGAGGCAGCTGAACACTGAGTCTGAGCTGTTTCAGAGGGATCTGCACAAGGGAGTTGGGATGAGAGGCTACAGGCCCCCTAGAACCTGTTCAATCAGGCCAACCACCACAATCTTGGTGAAACCTGATAGAATAGTTCCTAGGTATCCCTTACTGGAAGAGAAATTCAAGGAAGCTAAAACCTATTCAAAGAAAAAGTCACCTATGTCTGAAGTGATGAGTCCATCAGAGTGGGACTCTTTGCCAGAATTCATCACAAATCTAGGAGGAGGCCTGGATCATCTACTTCAAGATTGGATGTGGTCCTCTTACTGGAAGATCAGAGAAGATGCTGGATCTTCTTCTGGTTCAACTGGTCCTGATGCTGATTCTGGTGTTGGAATTGGAAAGGCAACCAATGTCAAATATCATTATATGAGAGATCACTTTCCCCCCACCTGCTGACTCTTTCAATGAAGATTGGGTTCTGCTGAATCCTATTGGCACCTTCTTCTGCCCTGTGTTCAGCCCATCTGACTACAGCTTACAGCCAGGATTTGGACTGCTTAGATTTGTTTGCCCCTACATCCAGCTCATCTTTTATGAATCTGAGCAAGACTTGGCTGGGGAAAATCTAAAGTTGAAGTCCAAAGTGCAGAAACTTGAAAAGAAGTGTGCTGCTCAAGAACAGAAGACTAAGCATCTGATTGCTCAACAAGAACAGATTCTTCAAGAACAGCAGCTTATCAGATCTGGTCAGCAAGACTTAAAAACGTCAGTGGAAGCTGCAATAACAAAGGCCAAGGACGACTTGATTTCCTTTCTCACTGAGGCCTTGCTGAAGAAGAAAGATTAGACTGTTCATCTCAGCCATTGTCTTTTGTTTATGCTTATGACAAGTGTCTGACTGTTTGTTTTTCTTTATTTGAACATTCCCATCTATATACAATCAGTGGTTTTTCTCATCTTTTTAGGAGTGCATTGTTATCATTATGCTATATGTTCTATATGATTTTATTGCTCTGTTCCTGTTTAGCTCTGCTATTCCCTTTTGATTGATGACAAAAGGGGGAGTATTAAAATCTAACAAAATCTGAATCTGAAGAAATTACAGGACTCAGGGGGAGTATATAAGAAATTGATTTTTTGATCAAATCAGTTTAAGAGATCACAATCTGAGGGGGAGCTATCTGAGTATATAAGAAATTGATTTTTGATCAAATCAGTTTAAGAGATCACAATCTGAGGGGGAGCTATCTATACTTTTATCTTTAACACTTCTTTCAGATTTATGTATTTTAAACAAATTTGTCATCATTAAAAAGGGGGAGAATGTTGAGTCTCAAAAATATCATAAAAGAAAATATGATGTTTAAGACAACTCAATTCCCAAGTTTTAATGCTTAACAAATTTGAGTTAAAATATTTATCATAGATACATATATGCTTTAATGATTTATCTATGATTTCAGCAAGAGTCACTATGAGCCTACATAGAAAGACTAAGTGTTGAAGCTGTCTGAAGAAGCAGAACTCGTCTGAAGAGTTGAAGCTGTCTGAAGTAGCTCAACCCGTCTGAAGTATCAGTGTCGTCTGAAGTCTCACTTATGACGTGGCACTCTCTGCTGAAGCTTGTGAAGACTTTTCTGAACCTCTGCTGCACGTACCTTTTCAAACACGATTATGGCAAGGATCACAGAGACCTTTCCTGGTGATTTTGAATTTCATACACCACTGAGGAAATCTCTGTGACGCAGACTCTGCAACAACATTTGTAGCAGCCTTAATGCAAAAAAGAAACCTTGTATCGTGTCAGAGATATCAGAGCTCTCAGAAGCATGTCTCACAACGGATTAAATAGCATTTAATGCTATCTCTAAACGGTGGTATTTCAACGGATTAAAGTTTGGGTATAAATACCTCTCTATGAAGACCATCAAAAGCAGAAGACGAAAGAGAAAGAAAAGAAAATCAATATACAAGAAAGCCAAGAGAAACATCACGCTGCAAGTTTTTACTCCGTAAAAACTCTCTGATAGAATTCTTTGTACACATTTGTATATCCTGAGCATACCTCAGTTTTTATTGTACATTGTATTGGTTTGAGCTTCAAACTTGGATAGTTTAAAAGCTTAAACTCCTTTCTTTGTAAACCTTGGTAGAGCCTGAAGAGGCTTGACAGAAAAGAATACTTGTGGTAGAGCCTGAAGAGGCTTGACAGAAAAGAATACTTGTGGTAGAGCCTGAAGAGGCTTGACAGAAAAGAATACTTGTTGTGTCTGGAGAGACTGTACTCGTTGTGTCTGGAGAGACTGTACTCGTTGTGTCTGGAGAGACTGTACTCGTTGTGTCTGGAGAGATTGTACTCGTTGTGTCTGGAGAGACTGTACTCGTTGTGTCTGGAGAGACTGTACTCACATTCAAGCTTGTAATCTGAATATTCATATAGTGGAAATCCAGTGGTTGTTTGCCATTGGGACTGGACGTAGCTCACAGTGGTAGTGAGTGAACCAGGATAAATTTCTTGGCTAAGTTTTCTTACCCTTATCTCTTGTTAATTATCTTTATACTAATCAAGGGGTTAGAGTAATCAATCTGATATTCTATAAAGGCACAAAAACATTTCTTTTAACATCAGTATTTTTGGCCGTCTGAAAACTTCAGACAGTCCTTGAAGAGCCTGTCTGAAATTGTGTTTTTAACACCTGTTTGCGAAAAGCTTTCAAAAATATTCAGAAACACTATTCAACCCCCCTTTTAGTGTTTCCCTGTGTTCCTACATCCAAGCCTTGGGAAGGCTTCTCAGAATATTTCGATTATTATCTCCAGATTCATAAGATCTTCCCAAAGATCTCAGTCCATTTGTTATTGTCTGAGACCCACCAAACATTTGGTCAATAGTTTCAGACTCATGCATCTTGAACATCTCATATTGATGAACAAGCATGCTTATCTTGGATTGTTTGACATTATCAGTTCCCTCATGGGCTGATTCCAATGTATCCCAGATTTCCTTGGCAGAGGAGCATCCATGAACTTTCTCATACTCTACTTTGTTCAATGAACATACCAGGTAGAGTTTTGCCTTAGCATTTAATTGAACCTGAGCTCTCTGCTCCATGGACCATTTAGACCTAGGAATGGGTTCATTACCACGCATGGGAATATAGTCACCTTCAGTTACTATATCCCAGAGACTGATGTTGCTGCTTTCAATGAACAACTTCATGCGATCTCTCCAGTAATGGTAGTCTACACCATTAAAAGCTGGAGGCCTTGTCACGGAGGCTCCTTCTGTGATGTAGTGGCTGCTGTTTGGTTGTGCTTCCATCTGGATCTTTAAACCTCAACACTTGTTAGGTGCTCAACCCTGAGTTAAGCTCTGATACCAACTGTAGAAACACAGGGAAACACTAGAAGGGGGGTTGAATAGTGTTTCTTAAATAACTTATGAAAGCTTTTCGCAAACAGCTTTTATAATGAAATTTCAGACAGGTTAAAGGGGTTGTCTGGAGTTTCTTAAGACAGGTTCTGAAAATATGTTTTTAAAATGTTTCTTGCTTTTATAAATTATCAGAACAGTTTTTCAACACCCTTTGATTAGAATAAACGAATTTGACAAGAGATAATTGTAAGAAAACTTAGCCACAGAATTTATCCTGGTTCACTCACTACCACTGTGAGATACGTCCAGTCCCAATGCCAACGAGCACTTGGATTTTCTCTTAATCTCAACCAGATTACAAGTATTCTTTTACAGTCAAGCCTCTTCAGGCTCTACAATCAAGTATTCTTTTACAGTCAAGGTTGCTGCTGACAAAAGTTGTCACAGCTGTTGCTGCAGAGATTTCCCAAATGGTGTATGAAATTCAAACAACCCAGGAAAGGTCTCTGTGTCTTTGCCAAAATAAGCCTTGAAAAGTTGCGTGCAACAGAGAGAGATTTGACTCTTCAGAACTTCAGACAAGTCTTCTCACAACTTCAGCAAGATGTGCCACGTCATAAAATACGACTTCAGACGGCTTCAACACTTCAGACGGGTTGAACCTTCAGACGACTTCAACACTTCAGACAGGTTGAACCTTCGGACGATTTCAACACTTCAGACAGGTTGAACCTTCAGACAGTCTTTATTAAGATTAAAGTGGCTTGCTGAAATCATAGATAAAACATTAAAAACATATGTATCCATGATAATTCTTTTAACCAAATTTGTTAAACATTAAAACTTAGGGATTGAGGTGTCTTAAATCATCATAATCTTCCTTATGATATTTTTGAGACTCAACATAAATAAATTGACAAGAGATAAGGGATAGAAAACTTAGCCAAGGAATTTATCCTGGTTCACTCACTACCACTGTGAGCTACGTCCAGTCCCAATGCCAACAAGCACTTGGATTTTCTCTTAATCTTCACCAAGATTACAAGTATTTTTTTACAGTCAAGCCTCTTCAGGCTCTACAACCAAGTATTCTTTTATAGACACGCCTCTCCAGGCTCAAGGATAATTTTGACAAAGAGATATGTCTAAGCTTTTAAACTACACAAGTTTGAAGCTTAAACAGAGACGATGTACAATAAAAACTGAGGTATTCTCAGGATATACAAATGATGTACAATGAATGTGAAATCAGAGTGTTTTTACAGAAAAACTTGCAGCGTGATATCTCTTAGACTTTCTTGTATATGTTGTCCGCACTCTTGATGGTCTTCATGAAGGGCTATTTATAACCAATCTTCAATCCGTTGAAATACCACCATTTAGAAATAGCATTAAATGTTATTTAATCCGTTGTGAGACATGCTTCTGAGAGTTCTGAATTTTTCTGACACAAGTACCAGGTTGCTGCTGCCATAAAGCTGCCACTGTTGTTGTTGCAAAGGTTGAGTTGCAGGGATTTGCTCAGTGGTGTATGAAATTCAAATATACCAGGAAAGGTCTCTGTGTTCCTTGCCTAAATATGAAGGTACGTGCAGCAGAGAACGCTTGACTCAGCAGAATTTCAGAGATGTCTTCACATACTTCAGCAAAGAGTGCTACGTCATTAATGAGACTTCAGACGGCTTCAACACTTCAGACGGGTTGAGCACTTCAGACGGCTTCAACACTTCAGACAGGTTGAACCTTCAGAAGGCTTTTCCACTTTAGATAGGTTGAAAGAAGTTTAGACGGTCTTTATAAGTTCATAATGGCTTGCTGAAATCATAGATAAGTCATTACACATTTATGTATCTATGATAAGTATTTTAACCCAAATTTGTTAAACATTAAAACTTGAGAGGCGAGCTATCTAAAAACATCATAATTTCCCTTATGATATTTTTGAGACTCAACACTTTGCAGCATCTTCTCCTTGTGGAGTTGCTTCTGTCTTCCCCTAGGGTTTGGTTATATGATGTTTTAAAACTAATGGGGTGAAATATGTGACCCTTCCCTTATATAAACATCTAATTGGGCTGAGCCTACTCCAACTCATCCATCCCCTTTTTAATTTAATTAATATTATTCATAATAAAAGATAATATTACTATTATTCCTTCCTTTTATTTTATTTTATTTGTCCTACAAATTTTAGGATGTTACAAGAATCAGTTTTAGTCATTCAGAGAGTTACGGAGCCATTGAGCAGCTAGAGAGTTAGGAGAAAAGTGTGACAGTCTCTAGAGTGTGATGGCTACCATGAGTAGCTAAATATCTCTTTAGGATTGAATGTAGTTGATTCAATCCCCAACGGTATTTTGGATTTTTCTTTGTTATCTAAGGATCTCTATTTTTATAATATATTTGTGTTTTTACTCTGTTCTTAATGCTTAGTTTCCGCCTTTTTGCCGGAGTTATGATATGATTTTATGGGGCGCGCTGGGAAGCGGTTTTATGAAATCAGGAGCGAGTTCTTGGGAGCCTAGGAATAGGGATCTTGAATTCTGATTTGGGTAAAAATTACTCAATAGAGTGAATACCTAGGAATAGGGTTCAACTATTGATAGCTATTAACAATTGATCTTAAAGCTAGGCAATTCGATTAAGCAGCCAAGGAATTGGTGTTTAGGGGGTTTTTCTAAGGATTTCATATTTGAGGGATCTTCATGAATGAATTTTATTTGGGCTTCAATATTTATAATTATGAATTCTTAGATATCATTGATTTCCAAAATACAAGAGGGGTGCGATAGACGAAGTTCAATCCTAGTTTCTCTTTATTTGCTCAATCTTATCTTTATCTCTTTGTCTCATATTTTATTTTACTTTATTATCTTATTATAATCTTTATTTAATTTTCATATCCTAGTTTCCATTTAAATATTCCTTAATTATTTCTTGTTGATTTAATTTCTTATTTCCTTAATTATCATAATAAATAAATTCTACAGTTTCCCATTATATACTTAATTAGATTAGATACTAAGAATTTCTTTTGTATCGTTCCCTGTAGATACGATAACCCTTTTACTTACTATTATACTGTTTTGATTTTGGTACGCTTGCTAGGATTTCAACACTAACCCCCAAAAGGTTTTAGGCAAATGAGATTGAAAGAGAAGAGCCCTAGCAACATTGAGAATATGTTGATGCCTTCTCTCAACTCTTCCATTTTGTTAATGGGTTTCTACATAAGACTTTTGATATAAAATGCCTTTTTCCTCATAAAAGGAATGACGTAGAAATTCAGGTTCATTATCTCTCCTTATAGTTTTAATGGTTGTATTAAATTGGTTTTCTATCATCTGAACAAAACTCTTAACATGATTTCCAACTTCTAATTTTTGTTTGAGAAAAACTATCCAAAGAAATCTGCTATAGTCATCCAAGACAGTGAGAAAATATTTGTGTTTTTTAATGGTAGTAGTTTTATATGGTCCCCAAATATCCATGTGAATCAAATCAAAAGGTTTTAAAGCATTATGAGCACTAACAGTAAATGGAAATCTTTTTTGCTTAGCAAAGTGACAAACATCACATATATGTTATTTCTTCCCATGAATTTTCTTCGTGAGCTAGAGCCACGAGAAAGGCTAGCAGTGTATTTGATCCTAAGCGTATGAAAAGTCAAACAATAACAATTAAATGAAAGAAACATATTCACTTCAGTGATGCCTTATTACACACAATAATTCATGAAGAACATGGAAACTTATCATTAACCAATTTGCATGCATAACTCAAAATGCTTTCAAAAGAATCAATCTCTTCAAAAATTTCAGTTGCACTTGGTAATGGCTTCCTAAAAATAGAACATACCCATTTGTTTTGCAAGCATTCAATCAATCCATGGAAAGTGAAAGTTTAAAATTTTTGCAAGAAACAGAGCATAACATTTTCAAATTCAATAACTCACAAAACAAAGAGCATTTCAATAGAAAAATTGTTATTCATATTCCACACAGCCATAATTACATCCAAGATAGAAATAATCAACAATATATGCAATCACAATCCTAAGGTTGCTATCATAAAGTTCAAATCATAAAAACAGAGGAAATGAAAATTTCAAACGGTTAAAACTATTCAAAAACACGAAAACATACCTTAAAACTTGAAGGATTCAGGATTGATCGAGGTTTGTGAGTGGAAAAAGTGAAAAGAAGAGCTTAGGAAGTAGAGAAACAATATAGAAGAAAACAGGGGAGGAAGAACGAATGACTCCCCCTGTTTTTAGTTCAATTTAAGCAACAGCGCGTACCTGCGCTCAGCGTGAGTGGAGCGTAGGTTTCAGTTTTGAAATTTTGTACCGCTGCGCTTCACCTACGCTCAGCGCAAGTGAAGCGCAGAAAACAGTGACAAAAATTGCACTTCTGCACTTTACCTGCGCTCAGCGCAGGTGAAGCGCAGAAAACAGAATGAAATTTTGCAATTCTCGGTCAAGTTTTTTGCTACTTCCTATTGTTTAAAAATTTTATTTTCCACAAACTTATTCCAATCAATTTTGAAAATTTCCTAAATCTTAAAAAAATGAAAAATCCTAATTAACAAACAAAAACAAAAGAAAATAAAACTGAAAACAATTAAAAACTTAAAAATCTCTAGGTTGCCTCCCAGGAAGCGCTTGTTTAACGTCATATAGCTTGACGCCTGTGTTTTCAAGGTGGTTGATATTGGAATCCTTTAGTGAGCCTTTGTGTTGCACCTTTGACTCCTTTGGGCAGTTACCCTACCCATATTCTTGCCTCAGACCAATTGTGAATGTGACTTGAATCTACCCATTTGGTCTTGTGTCTGGAGTTAGACCATGTTGCTGACTCCTTTGGCCTGAATTTTCTCTTCTTTGGAGTCTTTTGCTGAGTTGCATAGGTCTTCTCCTTCTGAAGCTTGGGAAATTCACAGTTGTCAGATTTTACTCTTTGTGCTTCACAAGGGTCCTTAGTATGGAATATGCCTGACCACTTTGTCCTCAATCTGACTTTAGGCCTTGAATTTAAATTTCTTGGCCTGATTTTTCTTTTCTTTACTGTGATCAGGTCAGTGTGTTTGCAGACATTTCTTTTGTGATTCTTGGAAGGTTGAACATTTGTATGCTGTCTGTCTTTGCCTTCCTTCGGAGGGTTGTCAGGATCTGGTGAATTCTTTACTACTTCCCCTCCTCTCTCAGTTCTTTGCTCGCTCTTCTCATTTTCTTGTTCTTTTTCTACAATTACATCATGTACAATCTCATATGTTTTATTCTCTTCCTTCCCTTCACAGTCACTCTCTTCTTTAAGCACAATTTTCTCTGTTTCATCCTCTTCTTTTTCTTCTTGTACTTCTGCTTTACCTTCTTCTTCTTCCTTTTCTTTTTCTTCTTTTGGTTCCTCTTCCACAACAAGGTTATCGTCAATTCCCCTTTCTATTACCTTACCACTACTGCTAGAAATTGATGTGCATTGTTCTTGCTGTTCATAAAATTGCTTGGTCAATCTCCCCAATTTAGTTGTCAGGCTTCTGATTGCAGCCTCTTTCTTTTTCTCATAGGTATCCAAGGACTGTATGAAATTATCCAATTTCTCCTCCAATTTTGATAAACTATCTTGTACCGGAGGGTATACTTGTTGCTGCTGATAGAGAGGTTTCCTAGTAGTTGTAACATCCTAAATTTTATTAGGATATATATTAATTAAATTAAATAGATTAATTAAGAAAATAATTAATTTAATGGGAAATAAATAATAGGAGTATTGCTATTATTAGTTTTATTTCGTAAAGATAATTTTTATTGAAAATAGAATAATAGGGGGTGAGAGTGGGCCCAAGCCCAATTAGTTATTTCAGTAAGGAGGGGTTAACAAAGCACCCTAATCCTTATTCGTATCATTGGTCAGTAAGCGAAACGCTAAGGAGGGGAGAAACGGAGTCTCAAGAGAGAGCTGCTGTGGAGTGAACCCCAAGAATCCAAGAAAAGACTTCCTTGTCGTGATCAAGCTTTGCTTAAGGTATGGTGGGGGAGAGGGTATTGCCTGTATATGCATGTAGGGGATGTTTGGGTAGTAATCTAAGATGTATAATTCGAATTTATGAATGAATAACTGAGAATGATGATATAATCTGGTGATTGATGATTTATTGTATGTGTATTGACGAATTATTGAATGAGAGTAAAGATGATATTGAAGATAATTGAAAAAAGGGTGATTAGGGATTGAGAAATTGGGGTTTTGATGAATTGATGGTATAATATGTAATAGATTGATGATTTATTAAGTATTTGATGTTATTAATGAGTATGAATGATGTTTAGACGAAAAAGACTGATTAGGGATTGATTGGATGGGTTTAGAGAGGTGAGAAATCGTGAAATCTGCGATCTGCGTCGCGGGTAATCGATTACCAGATGTGGTAATCGATTACTAGAGTGTTCTGGGCAACCCAAAAGCACTATTTTCTAGCGGGTAATCGATTACAGGGGTGTTGTAATCGATTACCAGAGAGTTTGTCTGTGGGTAATCAATTACAAGGGTGCTGTAATCGATTACCAGAGAGTTTGCTTGCGGGTAATCGATTACAGGGGTGTTGTAATCGATTACCAGAGACCTTGTTTGCAGGTAATCGATTACTGAAGGTTGGTAATCGATTACCAGAGTGGACTTTGAGATCCCTAGTGATTGATGTTGTTTGATGGTCCTTTATGACGAGTATAATGATGATGATTGACGATGTTTGATGTTGTTTATGATGATTATGATGATGTAATTGATGATAGGGTGTATCACTTATGATGATGATGTAAATGATGATAGTGTGCATCACTTATGATGATGATGTAAATGATGATCGTGTGTATCATTTATGATGATGATGTTATTGACGATAGTGCATGTCACTTATGATGATGATATGAATGATGATAAGTGTATATCACTTTATTAATGATGATGTTTGATGATGAGTATGATGATGCATGGAATGATGATTTATGATGATGGTGTATATCACCTTTTGATGATGATGGTACTTAAGTTGTGCGGGCCCATAGAGGGGGTACAACTTAGGAGAGATGCCTTGAGCATATGTGATGAGACCTGAATTGTGCGGGCCCATAGAGGGGGTACAATTCGGAAGGTGAACTGAGTTGTGTGGGCCCATAGAGGGGGTACAACTCAGGGGATCAAGATGAGGCGTTCGATGCACGGGCCCATAGAGGGGGTGCAACCTAGGAGTGATTGTACGGGCCCATAGAGGGGGTACAACCTAGGGTCGAATGTCGTTGTGCGAGCCCATAGAGGGGGTATAACCTATCGGATAGTGTGTGGTAATACCGGTAGACCACCTTGGTACTAACTAGAGTGATTGACGAGGTGCGCCCATTGTGCGGAGTTCCAAGTCATGATCTTTGGGTAGACGATGAGAGGAGTATTGATGTGTGATATTTCATGATGAAATGGTGTTATTAAATGATGTTATGAATATTGATGATGATGAGTATTATGTGTGAGAATAGAATATATGATTATTTGGGTGAATGATGGTATGAGAACTATATGATGATATATGAATGAGATTATGATGATGATGAGCTTGATGATTGTATAAAGGATATGTTTATGTGTTGTGAATAGGCATGATGGTATGACATGTATATGTTGATATAGATGATTGAATATATGTTGAGTTTTAGATGAATGTTATTCATTGGTTATTTAATGTATTGATGGCATGATGTAATGATGTTGTGGGTGAGGATGGGTATTCTCTATGTGTATGTATAGGTAGTATTCCTTTTCCTCACCGTATACTATGGATATATTTTACAGGTGTTGAGGAGGACACGACTGGTTTCGATTATGAATAAAAGGGTATGCTCTGGTAGATGTGACATCAGGGTGTGCTCGGGGGTTTTTACCATGTTCCTAGATTAGGAGTATTTTTATGAACTTCTGGATGCCTTGTATGGCAGGAGATTATTAATTGTTTTTATTCCTATGGAGATTTCCACTGCTTTATATTTGAATTATATTTGGAAGTTTAATTTCTTTAATAAAGTCATTTTCGAACTATGAGTTATTATAAGAGTGATTGTGAACCTTTTTACCTAAAGTGGGACTTTACATTTTCTAAACTGCAATTTCTTAAATATAAAAGAGTATGGGGTAGAAGGGTGTCACAGTAGAGACCTCTGTGTCTTGCTTCCACCCAAAGTTATGATTACTTCTCCAACCTTGTGAATAATTGTTTGCAAAGTTGATGCTATTGGAGAAGTTACCTAGTCTCCCTTGATTTCCCAAATAATTAACTTGCTCTTCTTGAATGCTTTGGTAAGAGCAGTAACCATTGGGATGGTCACCTCCACAAAAATCACAAATTTCTTGAGTACCTGGATAAGAGCAGTAACCACTGGGATTGTCACCTCCACAAAAATCACAAATTAATTGTGGGGACTGGTCAGGATAGGACTGCACTGCATGCAACGAAGCATCATCTTGTTGCCACCCTAAGCTTTGATTCTGGTTACTTCCCCAATCCTTCAAAAAATTGTTAGAATAATTGTTGTAATTAGAGAAGTTACCAGGAATCGGTATGCTGGTAGAATATTTTGGTTCTTGTTGCATAACATAATCTCCAAGTGTCCTTCTTGGTGCAAGGGAATATTGTCTCTCCTCAGCCATATCTTCAGCTTTTACTTCATTTGAGGTGGTTGAACAAAGAGTGTTGAGATTGTCTCCTTGAGCTTGTCTTTGCCCCCTTTTCTTTTCTTCTCTTGCAGCTTTTATCTCCCTTGGGATGGTTGATGAGAGAGTGTTGGAATTGTCTCCTTGAGCTTGTCCTGTTTTTTTTTTCATTTTTTTTCATTTTTTTTAAAAATCCTAATTAAAGAAAATAAGAAGAATCTCTTTACAACCCAATAGAAGTAACTAAGAATTTAAATTGAGACACCGATCCCCGGAAACGACACCAAAAATATTTCTTGAAATCTTGGCAAGCGTACCAAAATCACAGTAATATAATAGTAAGTAAAAGGGTTGTCATATCCACAGGTAACGGTACAAAGTAAATTCTTAGTATCTAATCTAATTAAGTATATAAAGAGAAAATGTGGAATTTATTTATTATGATAATTAAGGAAATAAGAAATTAAATCAACAAGAAATAATTAAAGAATATTTAAATGGAAACTAGGATATGAAAATTAAATAAAGATTATAATAAGATAATAAAGTAAAATAAAATATGAGACAAAGAGATAAAGATAAGATTGAGCAAATAAAGAGAAACTAGGATTGAACTTCGTCTGTCGCACCCCTCTTGTATTTTGGAAATCAATGATATTTAGGAATTCATAATTATAAATATTGAAGCCCAAATAAAATTCATTCATAAAGATCCCTCAAATATGAAATCCTTAGAACAACCCTCTAAACACCAATTCCTTGGCTGCTTAATCGAATTGCATAGCTTTAAGATCAGTTGTTAATAGCTATCAATAGTTGAACCCTATTCCTAGGTATTCACTCTATTGAGTAATTTTTACCCAAATCAGAATTCAAGATCCCTATTCCTAGGCTCCCAAGAACTCGCTCCTGATTTCATAAAACCGCTTCCCAGCACGCCCCATAAAATCATATCATAACTCCGGTAAAAAGGCGAAAGCTAAGCATTAAGAAAAGAGTAAAAACACCAATATATTATAAAAATAGAGATCCTTAGATAACAAAGAAAATTCCAAAATACCGTTGGGGATCGAATCAACTACATTCAATCCTAAAGAGATATTTAGCTACTCATGGTAACCATCACACTCTGGAGACTGTCACACTTTTCTCCTAACTCCCTAGCTGCTTAACGGCTCCGTAACTCTCTGAATGACTAAAACTGATTCTCAATGCTAATATTTATAGCAAAGGACCTAAAATTAAATATCTAAAAGATACAGACCTAATTTCCTAGAATAAAATATCTAAAAGATACAGTCCTAAATTAAATAGACTTAATTCTAGATAATATGTAAATATAATCCTAGGAGATTTGACATTGATTTCTAATCCTAAATAAATAAATTACAATCTTAATTAAATACAAATTTCCCAAAATAAGCTCTTGTCAGGTTGGGCTTTGTGGCTTTGTAGAGGCTAAGTTTCAAAAGGACGCGTTCTGCGCTCAGCACAGCTGAAGCGCAGGCAGCAGAATCTTTCGGGCTTTACTTCCACTATTTCCTCTATTTTAGCTTGATCTCTTGCTGATCTTATCCTTATTTGGTGCGCTTTCCTGATTTCCCTCTTCTTTAGCTTGATCTCTTGCTGATCTTATCTTTATTTGATGCTATCTTGTTACTCCATTTAAAACTTTCCTTTTTATCTGCAAAATCAACAGATTTCTTATCAAAATAGCATCAAATTCAAATTTGAATCAAATAATCATAAGATCTGCATTTTAAACTAAAAAGAGATAAATTGGGGTATAAATCTAACATTTTGCCCTTGATAAATGTTGTAACTATATAGAAATTTATCATTAATTTAGCACTTATCAGTTAGCAGTTGCTCATGTAGTTCATCTCATCAATAGAATCCTCACTCCTTTGTTACAAGGCAAATCTTCCTATGCTTTACTTTATGGGGTGCAACCAGATTTATCTCATCTTAAGGTCTTTGGTTGTTTATGCTACATTTCAACACTTATAAACCATAGAGCAAAATATGATCTCAAAAGCCACAAGTCAGATTTTGTTGGTTTTAAATATGGAATAAAAGGTTACTTGGTTTATAATTTGCATACAAAATAGTTAGAAATTTCCAGAAATGTTTTCTTTGAAGAGTTTATTTTTCCCTGGTCTAAATTTTCCAAACCAGCTGTAACATTATCATCCCCTATTTGCATTTTAAATCCTACCTCACATTCTACATCTCCCTCATCTTATTTACCTCCTTCACCACAAACACCTCCATTACCTTCATCTCCTATTTTAGATTCTTCACCTGCTCCACGATCTCTTCCCTCCAAAAAATCAATAAGACAAAAACACAAGCTTGCTTATCAGCAAGACTACCAGTGCAATTAATCTATTTCTTCTTAGCAGAATCAATCAGGCACACCTTTTCCCTTAACTTCTTTTGTTTCTTTTGCCAACTTGTCACCCTCACATGCTTTATACAGTTCCATCCTTAGCCAAGACCAGGAACCTGTTTCATATACTGAAGCTAGTCAACTAGAATGTTGGAGAAAAGCCATGGATGCAGAGGTCACAACTTTTGAACTCAATGGCACATGATCTATAGTTGATCTTCCTCCTGGTGTCATTCCCATTGGCAGTAAATGGGTCTACAAGATCAAAAGGAAGGTTAATGGTAGTATTGAAAGGTACAAAGCCAAATTGGTGGCTAAAGGCTACAACCAGATTGAAAGCTTGGATTTTCTTGATACATTTTCCCATGTGGCTAAGATCACCATCATTCGGACAATCCTTCCTCTAGCTACTCATTATAATTGGCATTTACATCAATTAGATGTTAACAATGCCTTCTTGCATGGTGATCTTAAGGAGGACATCTATATGTGCATTCCTCAGGGCATGACAGTTCCTTCTTCCTCGAAAGTTTGCAAGCTTATCAAATCTCTATATGGACTCAAACAGGCCAGTAGATAGTGGTATGACAAGCTGTCACACTTCCTCATTAACACTGGTTATCATCAAGCTTCAACAGATCACTCATTGTTCCTAAAATTCACCGGTACTTCATTCATGACTGGGTTGCTTATTTGTGAGGATAATGTGCTTCTATTTAGAGATACTCTTGCAGATCAGTAAAGTTGGCCTTCTAAAGTTATACAACTTTCTGAAGTGGCAAATTGTCTGAAGAAGTGAAGCCATCTGAAAGGTCAAGCTTTATGAAGAAGGAGCAATTTGAAGACATCAGATTGTCTGAAGTCTGAAGCTATATGAAGAGTGAAGCCCTCTGAAGATATCTGACGTCGACATCAGATTGTCTGAAGACTGAAACTATCTGAAGAATGAAGCCCTCTGAAGATATTTGACATGGACATAAGACCTTTTCTGCTCCTTCCCTAGCACGTTTTCAGAATACCATTTCAAGTCAAGCAGAACAGAAGCTTTTCAGCATGTTTGAATTACATACACAAATGAGGAAAGTTCTGCAGTGCAGTTTTTGCAGAGGTCAGAGCAGTACTGCAACCTTGTACTGTGTCAGAAGAAATTTCACAACGGATTTAATAACATTTAATGCTATCTCACAATGGATGTCTTTCAATGGACCTCACCTGATGCTTATAAATAGAGCTTCGCTGAAGATTCAAAAAGTAGACGAGCTTACATTAGAAGAATTCTTTTCGCGCAAAATTCAGAAGCTCATATGCTGCCAAGTTTTTCTCAAAAAAACTAAACTCTGATTATTTCTTTGATTTGTACACAACTTTCATATCCTGAGTTCTACTCAGTTACTTGTACAAACTTTGTGTTTAAGCTAGAACTGGATTGTAGATCTTAAGCTTACACCTTTTCTTTTTAAACACTGGGTTGTGTTTAAGCCTAGAGAGGCTTGTCTGTAAAATAATACTTGGGTTTGATCCTGGAGAGGCTTTCCTGTAAAAGAATACTTGTAATCTGTTGAGATTAGTGGAGAAATACAACTACTAGTTGGCACTGGCATTGGACGTAGCTCACTGAGGTTATGAGTGAACCAGGATAAATTTTGGCTACGTATTTCTATCCCTTAACGTGTTCATTTCAGTTTTAAACTAACATTAAAGGGAATTAAATCTGTCTTTATAAAAACTGAGCGTAAAAATATCTTTTAGAAAACTTATTTTTACACTGTCTGAAAATACTTCAGACAGCAGCCAAACTTCAGATAACGTCACAGCTATCTGAAATTTTCAGAAACTCGGTTTTTCACGAAAAGGTTTCCAAAAAACGTTAAGGTTTTATAAAAACACTATTCAACCCCCTTCTAGTGTTTTCATGTGTTTCTACAATGAACTCACCAACACATGCACATCATAAGGCAACTCTTAGAATCCTAAGATATCTCAAGAAAAACCCAGGGCTTGGCCTGTTTTTCCAACGACAATCTAGTCTTCAATTGCAAGGTTATTCTGATGTAGGTTGGGGAGGCTGCATTGACTCCAGAAGATCCATTTCAGGCTATTGCTTCTTTCTTGGGCCATCTCTCATTTCCTGGAGATCAAAGAAACAAACTACAGTTGCTAGGTCTTCAGCTGAGGCAGAATACACGACTTTGGCTTCTGCAACATGTGTATTACAATGGATTCTTTTTCTTCTTCAAGATCTTTAGATTACTTGTTCCAAGCCTCTTATTTTCTTCTGTGATAATCAAAGTGCTATCCATATTGCCAACAATCTCGTGTTTCGCGAAAGGACCAAGTATCTTGAGATTGATTGTCATGTTGTCCGTGAAAAAGTTCTATCTGGACTTATGAGATTACTGCTCATTTCTTCTTGCAACCAACTTGTTGATTTCTTCACCAAAGCTGTGTTACCTAAAAGCTTCAACTCACTGATTAGCAAGCTTGGAGTGTTGGATATTTTCAACCCTCCAGCTTGAGGGAGGCTATTAGAATTAGAGAATAAGTCCCACATCAGTTATAGTAGATAACAAATAGCTTTAATAGCCTTGTAACCAATTCTGTTAGCTTTCTATTTTTCATTTCTTCCTTTCCTACTTCTTCTCTGTATCTCTGTAGCCTATATATAGTTTCCTTTCCTTTACTTGTGATTCATTCAATGAAATTAGATCAATAGATTTCAATAGCTTCTTTCTTTTCTCTCAATTCCCTTTTACTTTTAGTTGGCGACGGAGGTGGCGCTATGCAGCTTGATGGTGTCATTTGGAAGGGAAATACAGGTGAGGGAAGCGAGTTTGCAGATGTTGGACATGGATGGGATGCGGCTAAATGGGAGGGACTGTTTGGGGATTTTGCAGAGCTGCCACATTAGATTTTCTAACGTGGAGCTCCGTTAGCCACGTGATCATTTAATAGACTTTCGTTAGTGCCAGGGACTAAAATAACATACATTTGAAAAAGTGGGGACTAAAAATCATGTTCAAATGGGAAATGTTGAGCTCATCTTCATTGAAACTAAAAATCAGCTTGCTAATATCTTTACTAAACTTCTTTTGGAAGATAGGTTCAACTACATTCTAAATCTTCTAAACATGAGAGCTCTAACTTGAAAGAAAATGTAAATAATAAAACTTCAAAAGTTGCATGAACAACGTAAGTCAGGGTTAGACTGAGTCCAAACCTAAGACTCAGACTGAGACTAAGTCTTAACCTGAGACTCAAACTAAGACTGAGACTGAGACTCAGCTTGAGACTAAGCCTTATAACGGTAAAAGATCTATTTATTTGTCTTGAAAGCTGACGGGCCTATAACGGCTAGTTTCCTGCTAATGGCTAGCTCTCTCAAAAGCTGAGCTACTAGCCGTTACCTATTTAATCTCCAACTACCCAACTACGTTATATAATCTCTCTCAACTGTTTTCTCTCATTCTCTCCTTTCATTATAAAAATATCAAGCTCACTCTCAAATCTCTCACTCATGCGCATCAAGCTTCCTGCAATAAAAAAATCCTTCACCCTATCTCTCATCATCTTCTTCCTCTCCAAAGCTCACCAACATGTCCACTGATTCTTCTACTTCCTATAGGGCTGTAACCTCAAGCCAAGAGAGACTCACCAAGTCTCCTACCCCTCAACCAAGCATAGACTCAGAATATACCCAGGCTCAATCTCAACCTCAGCCAAAAACCAAGTCCCCTCCTAAAATGTCTAGGAGAATAACCTCCAATGTAGTTCAGACGTCAGCACCTAGACAACCTATATCACCTACTCACGTTGATCTGACCAAAACTCTCCCTCCTCCAAAGGCAAAGAAAAGATGACAGGAGTCAGCAAGGAGAAGAAGAGACTCTCCTTCCAATCTGATCTTTTCGAGAATGATCTTGTCGAGGCAAAGTTTACTGGATGCTTTGCGGAAAGGAAAGTGGTCATTGGAAGGATCATTCTTCCACTTGAGCTAAAGCAACTAAATTGGGACATCATTCCCTATATTAAGAAGCAAGGCTGGGAAGGATATCTCAGTCTCTCTAAACCCGTCTATCCCAAGCTCACTAGAGCTTTCTATGCCTCCTGCACCAGCATCAAAGGAGAAGCTGAGATGTCTTCTCACATAGTTGCTCACCTCAAAGGCATCAAGATGGACATCACTAAAAAGACGCTTGGAAGCATCACAAAGCCCTCATCTCAGGGAATCATCTCTACAACGAGGAAAAATGGTGTGAACTGATAGGGATTCAAGCAGCTAACGTAGGTGTATCTCTGTTCAGCCAAGCTGAGATCAGTCTCTCCTCATCCTCTCTCAATCCTTTTGGAAGATTTATGTTCCAATTGGTAGCCAAAACCATCATTCCCCGCGCTGGGACTTTTGATAAAATGTATGCCATTGACCTCATAGTCATGTACCACCTCAAGCATGGACTTGCTTTGAATCTTCCCTACCTAATTCTGAAGCATATGGAGCACGCCTTCAACAATGTGAAGATGAACACGTCTCTTCCATTTGCAATGCTCATTACCCACATCCTCAAGCATTTCAAAGTGGATATCTCCATGGCCGAGGAAACCCAAGAAAAGAAGACTTACTTTGGTAAGTCAAACATTCAAGCCTTGAAGCTTGAAGGTAAGGTCATTCGTCCTCCTCCTTTCTCTCTACCATCCTCCTCTCCCTCAAAGAAGAAGAATCCTGAGTCAAGCTCAGCTCAAGCCTCACCATCCTAAAAAAGTCCTGTCCTGAGACAGTGACTGCCAAGTAAAGCAAGAAGGAGAAAATGCAGTGTTATAAAACTCGAACCGGTGATCGACTCGGTCAGGCTACTGGGTTAATGGGTTAGTGGTCGAACTAGTGAGTCACTGGTTGAACCGGTTCATATAAAAATTTATAATTTATACTTAAAAAACCATAATATATAAAGATATATGTAACTTTTTAAATATATAAATAATTTCAAATTTGAGTTTAAGATAAATAAAAATTAAATTATTAGTATAATGTAATATATATCATACATCTTTCTTCCAAGATCTATTAACTTAGTATTTATAACATTTTTAATTATTGAATAATGTACTAAATTTTTTAAAAAATAAAAAAATAATGGCCGGGTTATTAAAATGGGATTTGGATTCTCGTATATGATATATATTATGTCTAGCACATATATATCAGATAACAACTTTGGTTTAGTGGTAATTGCTGGCATTAGAATGCAGTGGGTGGCGAGTTCGAATCCCACCCCTGTTACTTGACAAATATTTTTTTAAGTAAGGAACGCGCGAGTTGGCTTCCAGCTTTCCACTCGGAACCAGACCGGTTTGGCCGGTTCATGGCCGGTTTGACCGGTTCAATAACAGGAACGGTCCATTGACATGACCGGACCGGCCAGGAACCCGATTTCCGATTCAACCAGTCCAGTCTGAGTTTTATAACACTGAGAAAAAGAAAAGATCGAGAGAAGAGTCTACAGAAGATCCTCCACAGGCAGCAACTGAAGCAACAAAGAAAAAGGAGAAAAAGAAAAATAAGAAAGAAAAAGAAGCAGTTGTTGCTCTAGTTCAGTGTGAACTAGAGCCTGTGAACACGAATCTTAGCCAACCTGCTCAAGAAAAAGAAGCTACTAGTTGCTCAAACTCTCAGAGATGGAGAAAGAAGTCTCAAGAGAACCCACTCCTGTTACTCAGCTTGAGCAAGAGAATGAGACTGAGGGGCAAGTCTCAACTGGAGACGAAAGTAGAAAGATTGGGGTTCAAGAACAGTGTAGGACTCCTCTAGCCTCCCTGATCGTCATGCCTTAATGGCTACACCTGGTAAGATTTTTGTTAACTCTCTCTTCCAATCTTCACCAATGTTTGATGAGTCTCAACCTACTACACCTGCCCACTCCATGCCAACTCACATTTCTGGATCCATCAACACCTTCATCAATACTTTGCATCAGGAACAACAACTGCAATAGCAAGCTCAGCCTAGCTCTGACCAGTCATCTCAGAACTCTCAACACAAAATGGAGAAAGAACTGAAGAATATAAAGCATAGGCAAGATAGCCTCTTTGAAGGAATGGATCTCATCCTCAAGGCTATTCATGATTCAAACAATTATCATCATCAAGTGTATTGGCACCTCTCAAGCCTACCTCCTCTTCCTTCTATTCCTCCATCTGTTCCTCGTCCGGCTGAATCTACCTCAAGCTCTACTTCATCCTATGCCAAGTAGCTTTGCTATCCACTTTTGATGTTGGCAAAAGGGGGGAAAGAATAGGATAATTTAAGTTTTTAGGGATAGAGCTTAGGAAAGCTTTGTTTTGCTTAGCTTAGCTTAGCTCAGGTTGTTGTTTGCTTGTTTAATCTCAGCTTCATGTTATTTTTTTTTTGAAAAAAATCAGAACTTGTAATCCTTGATTAATGATCAATACCAAAGATATTCTAATGTTTCTCATATGCTTTTATTCGTGTTAAAAATCTCATGAATAGCTAGATTCTGTCTGAAGCTTAACGATCATAAATCAAAAAGGGGAATCAAGATAAGATTGTTACACTTGAGACTCATGGGGAGTTAAGAATTGAGGGGGAGTTTTTAAGATCTTTCAAACTTAGCTCAAATCTTAGATAACCAAAGCTTTGCAATCTTAAAGGTTTGTCATCATCAAAAAGGGGGAGATTGTTGAGACAAGCTCATTCCCTAAGAGTTTTAATGATAACAAACCTTAAGATAACATACAGAAGCTCTCGGTGTATCTAAGATTCATTTGTTATACTAACTATGTGTTGAGAATGTGCAACCCTTAGACTATGCTTTACAGGTCTTGGAACATTAAGGAATAAAGTCAAGTACAAGGAACAATTGAGAATCAAGAAACATATGAAAGCAGCAAAAGGGAAAAGAGACTTTATCCACTTAGACTCTTACGCAGTATAAAAGGGAAAAGAGGGATCTAAAGTGGAGACACTCATCCGGCGGCACAATACAGACTTTATCCACTTCTCCAAGTTTCTCATTCTTCCATCTCCTCCGGTTCTCTTCTTGTGGGTTGCCCTCCTCCATGAGTGGCTAACCTCCTCAACCGGGATTGAATGAAGTCTTCGAACTCTGATGTATTCAGTTTAGGTTCTTGTATTTTACTTTCATTTGACATTGGTAGTTTCATTTTGTATTAACACTTGAATCTATTTTACGAGATAGTTCTTGTTATAAAATCTTAGTCTTGACCGGAAGGTATTTCTTTGATTTCGAACTAAATATTTCTACTCGGTGGGTTTAATATACTAGGAATAGATATTGATCTATCGGTTGCTTTTGGATACTTGTTTTTAAAGCTGGAATATATGTTTGGATATGCGAGGAATCGATATTCAAGGGTATTATTCTTAGGGTCTCTAGGTGCGAGTGATCGACCTAGGTGCCTTTGGTGTATCGCATCATTGTCAATGAAATCATAAATATAGGAACTAACGAAATACTGAGGAGGGAGATCGACGAGTTCAATCCCCATTTTATAAATTTGTTTTCGAAACCATTTTACCGCTTTTGTTTAGTTTGTGAAATTGTTTTATCAAACTTTTCAGAAAAACCAAAATGCAAATTTCAATGTTCTTGTATAAATACTTAGTGAACTAAATTGTGTTGAGTTAATAGTAGTTCGAGTTCCTCGTGGGTACGACAACCCTTACTTATAAAAATATTATACTGCTACGATATTGGTATGCTTGCCAGCACCGCAACACCAACGCTAATTTTTTGTTATTTTTTTGTTATGTATATAATATTTTGTATTATTTATTTCAAGAAACAAACTTAGCGTAACGATAATGCTCCTTCTTGGTATCATGCAAGTTGTGGGTTTGATTCTCACAATTGATAAGTCTGGGAAGAAATGATTTTTTTAAAAAAGAATTTATTAGCGTCGGTCAGGCCGACGCTATGTTTTGACCACCATGGAACTAAAGTCGATTATTTGCGACAGCTAGGCCGACGCTACATAGCGTCGACCATAAAACATCGTCGTTACTGCATTAACAACGAGACTTTTAGCAATGACTAGTGGATCATCACTAATTATGAAATAACGACAGTTTTTTCCCTTTTGGTCGTCGCTAAAAATAAATTTTCTTGTAGTGGTTACAACCAATTATAAACGATTCAAAAGTAGATTTTATTTACTAATTGTATGTTTAACTTTTGTCCTTATGTTGGTATTTGACACATGCATTATCTTGGTGATAGAGTAGGACTGTAGGAGTATTGTTTATATTAACAATTCAAATTAAATACATATTACCGTAAAGTAAACGCATTATTTTTTTTTTTAGTTTTCATCTGTTTTTTGAATCCCATCTGTTATGGACTAATCCATTAATCAAGCCAACCCAAAATAACCTTAGCAGGATTTATTATGATACTACTGACTATCCATAATTATATACATGTCTACTTACTATGTTTATAATCATACTTGCTTACTATATTTACACAGGCCCAAGATCCTTATAAATAGAAGGTATCAACAACTCACAAGGTATGCAATATTTACTCAGTCAACCACTTTGCCTATTTAATATATCTGACTTGGGTGTCAGAGTGCCTTTGCAGGTACACCCCCCATCTGTGGACAACACGGACCCACTTCTCCACCACACCCAGATCCGAGTTCGCCTTCACAGACCCGATTCCGAGTTCTACCACCAAAACATTTGGCGCTAGAAGGAGGGCCTCCCCTTCTCCAGCGTGACTGTTAGCACCCGCCTCCAGGCGATAAGGGCTCACCCTCAACCAACACCTAAAGGCTGGGTAGATGACCTAGGCTACCAAGATCACGGGTTTGAGAACGTAGGCACCTCTCAGCCCCAACCTCAAGCCCAGCCGACTGATACTCACCGGTCCGATCCTCGAAGCGAAGTTATACACGGCCTCGAAACCCAGTTGAAAGAATTACAGGAACAAAATCAGAGACCTCCCGAACCTCAAACGACACCGGCAGCAGATCCGACCTTCAACCACCTAGAGGAGCGCATTCGACATCTTGAGCGTAGTGTCGGCCCACAACCTAAACCGACAACACATTCTTGGCCTCACTCCAACCAAGACCGGATCACCCAGCAGGAAGTCATCCAACCCCGAACGACCGTCCCCCACCGCCCCGTTCTGACATCCATTTTCGGAACGACTTACCAGGGTCGAGATACCAACACACTCCAGGGGAGCCCTCCCCATCGAACCTTTCAATGGGACAACGGACCGAGGAAAACATCTTGATGCCTTCACCAATGAGATGTTATTTGTTGGAGCCCCAGAAGCCGTGATCTGTCGATCTTTCCCCCGCACCCTGAAAGGAGAAGCGTTGGCCTGGTTCAAGACTTTGCCCCTGGGTTCCATCGACACCTGGGACGACTTGCAGTCTACTTTTCTAGGACGGTTTACCATCTCTACTGAGATTCCCAAAGACCAGTTCACCCTTGCCAAAGTCAAACAACACAAAGACGAACCCCTAAGATCCTTCCTGGCACGTTTTTACAAAGAATGGGCCCTCATCCCAGACCTGGCAGAGAATGTACGACTTGTTTGCGCCGTCTCGGCCCTTTCACTAGGATCACCCTTGGTAATCTCTCTGTCTGAAGAACCAGTCTGCTCCATGGAGCAGTTTTGCAGCCGCTAACACAAGTTTGTAGGGCGAGAAATACATCTAGCCAGAGCTGCCAAGCAGGCCACTAACCATAAACAGGACCGAGATCCATTTCCTCACGACCGCCATTGTGGGAAGGACAGGAGTCACCATCACCAGCATGACCAAGCCCGACTTAAAGGCCAATATAATTCATATGCTTCACTGAATACCAATCCCGACAAGATCCTGAAGGAAATAATGCATACAGAGCTAGCTAACGTTAAGAGACCCCTCCGCTAAAAGCCTCGGCCTAGAAAGACAAGTCGAAGTACTGTTCCTTCCATGAAGAGTACGGACACACCACTGACGAGTGTATCCAACTGCGGGACATCATAGAGAAACTCATCCGAGATGGTAGATTGGAGAAGTACGTGAAGCGAAGCCAACCACAAGGGGGATACAGAAGAAATGATGACCAGAAGAGAACCCCAAGTCTTGATAGGGAAGGGGAAAGAAAGCGTAAACGTTCCACATCTCCCCGAAAATATGACGACAAAAAGATAACAATGTCGGCCCTAGCAACCAGACCACTCAGGCAATCGCACCAAGGGTCAGAATCAACAAGATCTCTGGAGGTTTTGCAGGTGGGGGACAATCCAATAATTCTATAAAGAGGCACCTCAGAGAAATCTACACCATTGATCAGCCAGACGTCCAACACAAAGTCGGTCGTCTTCTTAACTCAGTCATCACCTTCTCAGATGTCGATTTTGTTGTTAGTATCGAAGATCATGATGACCCTTTTGTGACCTATTCCTTCATAGGAGATGGAGACGTAGGTCTTGTTTTCATAGACCAAGGAAGTTCAGCCGACATCCTTTTCTACAAGGCCTATATACAACTGTTGCTGCCTCCAGAATCTCTGTTACCTTACTCAGGAGACCTGGTGGGTTTCTCTGGAGAAAGAATCCAACCCAAAGGATATCTTCAAACAACGTTCAGAGTCAGCTCTGAAAACCAGCAATAAGGCCATCTCAGCCAAATTTTTTATACTCGACTGTCCTAGCCTCTATAATGCCATCCTCAGACGACCATCTCTGAATACGTTGGGAGCAGTAATCTCTACCAAACACTTGGTAATGAAGTTTCCAGACCGAGATGGAGAAATCATTACTGTTAATGGAGACCGCAAAGAAGCAAGGAAGTGCTATAACACAACCCTTCAGCCATCCACCACTCCACAGCTAGTGAAAAGAACACTAAAGGTACAGGTCCTCATGATCGACCTCGACCCAAGGGCCGACTAGGATCCTAGGAGATAGGATCGAATAGAACCAGCTGGCAAGACTAAGCATTTCCAGATAGGCAACACCCCGGACAAGACCACCAAAACAGGCAGTGATATGGACCCCGACATGGAGAGCAGACTAAAGGCTCTGCTCACCAGAAACTCCGACCTATTTACGTTGACCTCGGTCGACATGCCAAGAATTGACCCAAGCTTTTGCTCCTATAAACTATTAGTTAACCCCGGAGCAAAACCAGTGGCTCAGAAAAAAAAGGAGGGTTGGCCCTGAACGACAAAAGCTGCAAATCAACAAGTTGAAGAGCTCCTCGAGGCCGAGTTTATCAGAGAATGCAAATATGTCACCTGTCTTTCCAATGTTGTCCTGGTAAAGAAATCAAATGGAAATTTGAGGATGTGCGTGGATTACACTAACCTGAATAGAGCCTGCCCAAAAGACCCATTCCCACTACCCAACATCGACCAACTGGTTGACAATTCATCAGGATACCGCTGGCTAACATTTATTGATGCTTACTCAGACTACAATCAAATACCTATGGACCGAGATGATGATGAAAAACCGCCTTCATTAAAGACAAGGGGATCTGCTGTTACACCATGATGCCCTTTGGCCTAAAGAATGCCGGCGCAACTTACTAGCGAATGATGACACAAGTATTTAGGGATCTAATGGGCAAGGCGGTTGAAGTGTACATTGAGGACATAATTGCAAAGACCCCAGACAAGGGAGACCATGTGGCCGACTAGGAGATAGTATTCAACCGACTTCGTCAATACAACATGCGGTTGAACCCATTGAAGTGCTCTTTCGAAGTCCCCTCAGGCCATTTCCTTGGTTTCCTTCTGACTAGCCGGGGTATTGAAGCCAACCTGGACAAATGTAAAGCCGTGTTAGAAATGAAAAGTCTAAGATCTATCAAGGAAATCCAGCATCTCAATGGTCGGATCATAGCATCAAGTCGATTCATCCCAAAAGCAGCTACTACATCTCTGCCTTTCTTCCAACTCCTCCTTAAAGGGAAATCTTTTACATGGACTAATGACTGTGAAGCTGCCTTCCAAAGTCTCAAAGACACACTAGAAAATCCTCTCATCCTAGTTAAGTCGGCTCCAGGAGAACACCTCTACCTGTATATCTCCATCACAGCCCAAGCAGTCAGCTCCACCTTGGTAAGAGAAGAAGGGCGCAATCAGTACCCCGTTTACTTTATCAGCAAGGCACTCTAAGGTCCCGGGTTGCATTATCAGAGGCTAGAGAAAGTTGCCTTAGCCATTTTGATCATTGCACGAAGACTGCGACACTATTTCCAGACCAATAAAGTCACAATCTGAACTAACTTACCCATCAGGGCCATCTTACATAAACCTGATCTCTCGGGACGGATGACAGCATGGGCAATTGAACTGTCCGAGTTTATCATACATTTTGAGAGTCGGGCCGCTCTCAAGAGCCAGATTCTAGCCGACTTTATAGCAGAAATGACCCCTACTGAAGACACCACCAACACAGAGTGGACCATTTTTGTTCACAGCTTGTCCAACAAAAAGGGGACTAGAGTCGGGATAGTATTAAAAGGTCACGGGGGAGTCTGCATTGAGAAGTCATTGAAGTTTGAATTCCCTATTTCAAACAATAAGGCGGAGTATGAAGCATCCGTAGCCGGATTACTCTTGGCAAAAGAAGTGGGAGCAAAGAGAGTCTTGGTTTGCAGCGACTCCCAACTTATGGTATCTCAGATCAAGGGAGAATACCAAGCTAAGGAACCTCAATTGCAGAGGTACTTGGAAAAAGTTAAGGTTGCGGTAGTTCACTTCGAAGAAATCACTTTCTAACATGTCCCAAGAAGTGAGAGAACTCGAGCTGACATTCTCTCCAGATTAGCCAGCACCAAGAAACTGGGAAATAACAGGTCAGTACTTCAAGAAGTCATCTTGGCGCCCAGGATTTCTTACATGACAATCCTAACCGTTGACGAGCCCGACTCTTGGATAATCCCAATAAAGATTTACATCCAGAAAGGAGAACTCCCAGGAGAAGAAAAAGAAGCCCACAAAATTAGACGACCTGCATCCAGGTTCACGATCATCAATGACCAGCTCTATAGGAAAGGGTTTTCTATCCCCTGCTAAAGTGCATAGCCAAGGATGAAGTTGAATATGTCCTAGCCGAGTTGCATGAAGGAAGCTGTGGTGGACACCAAGAAGGAAGGTCTCTAGCAAAGAAGGCTCTCAGAGCCGGTTATTACTGGCCAACTATGGTCCAACAATCTATGGACTATGTCAAAAAATGTGAACATATCAGAAGAATGATACACTCCATCACCAACCCTCTTCCGAGTTGTCAACTATGTCGGTCCCATGGCCATTGCACCAATGGGGAATTGATATTCTCGGCCCTTTTCCACCAGCCCCAGGGCAGGTCAAGTTCCTGGTAGTAGCCGTCGACTACTTCACCAAATGGATAGAACCAGAGCCTCTTGCAACAATTACATCAGCTAAAATCAAAAAGTTCTTCTATAAGAACATTATATCTCGGTTCGACATCACCAACTCTGTAATCACTGATAATGGCACCCAATTCCCTGACAAAGAGTTCCGGGAACTTCTAGCTGGTCTCAGAATCAAACATCACTTCACCTCCGTTCAACACCCACAGCCTAATGGTCAAGCAGAAGCTGTGAACAAATTCATCCTAAAAGCCCTCAAGAGAAGGTTGGATAACGCCAAGAGAAACTTGGTCGAGCAACTCGACCATGTGCTCTGGGCATATCGAACCACTCCACAATCGTCTACTGATGAGACTCCATTCCACCTTACCTATGGAACGGAAGCTCTCATTCCAATCGAAATAGGAGAACCGACTTGGAGGGTAAAAAGCTTCGACGAAGAAACCAATGGGAAGAATTTTAGAGAAGAGTTAGATTTCTTAGACGAGAAGCGTGTTGTCGCACACATCCGAGACTCCGTGTTGAAGGAACGCTAAGCGCTGAAACACCACACCAAGGTACTTATCAGAAAGTTCAAGCCTGGTGATCTCGTCCTTGTTGAGTCTCAAAAATATCATAAGGTTGTTTATGATGTTTTAAGACAACTAGATTCCCAAAGTTTTAATGGTTGACAAATTTGACTTAAATTACTTATCATAGATACACACATGCTTTAATGTTTTATCTATGATTTCAGCAAGAGTCACTATGAGCCTACATAAAAAGACTAAGTGTTGAAGCTGTCTGAAGAAGCAGAACTCGTCTGAAGAGTTGAAGCTGTCTGAAGTAGTTCAACCCGTCTGAAGTATCAGTGCCGTCTGAAGTCTTTTGATGACGTGGCACATCTAGTTTGAAGTATTGAAGTCATCTGAAGTCTCACTTATGACGTGGCACCCTCTGCTGAAGCTTGTGAAGACTTTTCTGAACCTCTGCTGCACGTACCTTTTCAAACACGTTTATAGCAAGGAACACAGAGACCTTTCCTGGTGATTTTGAATTTCATACACCACTGAGGAAATCTCTGCAACGCAGCCTCTGCAGCAACATTTGTAGCAGCCTTATGGCAAGAGAAACCTTGTACCGTGTCAGAAACATCAGAGCTCTCAGAAGCATGTCTCACAACGGATTAAATAGCATTTAATGCTATCTCTAAACGATGGTATTTCAACGGATTGAAGTTTGGGTATAAATACCCCTCCATGAAGACCATTAAGGATGTAGAAGAGAAAAGAAAAAAATTAAGTATACAAGAAAGCCCAGAAAAACATCACGCTGCAAGTTTTTACTCTGTAAAAACTCTCTGATAAAATTCGCTGTACACATTTGTATATCCTGAGCATACCTCAGATTTTATTGTACATTGTATTGGTTTGAGCTTCAAACTCGTATAGTTTAAAAGCTTAAACTCCTTTCTCTGTAAACCTTGTTTAGAGCCTGGAGAGGCTTGGTTGATAAAAGAATACTTGGTTGTAGAGCCTGGAGAGGCTTGACTGCAAAAGAATACTTGGGTTGTAGAGCCTGAAGAGGCTTGACTGTAAAAGAATACTTGTAATCTTGAAAGATTAAAGAAAATCCAAGTGCTAGTTGGCATTGGGACTGGACGTAGCTCACAGTGGTAGTGAGTGAACCAGGATAAATTCCTTGGCTAAGTTTTCTTACCCTTATCTCTTGTCAATTCTTTTTATACTAATCAAGGGGTTAGAGTAATTAATCTGATATTTTATAAAGGCACAAAAACATCTTTTAAAATCAGTATTTTTTTTAGGTCGTCTGAAAACTTCAGACAGTCCTTTAAGAGCCTGTCTGAAATCGTGTTTTTAACACCTGTTTGCGAAAAGCTTTCTAAAATATTTAGAAACACTATTCAACCCCCCTTCTAGTGTTTCCCTGTGTTCCTACAGTTGGTATCAGAGCTCTACTCAGGGTTGGAGCACCTAACAAGAGTTTGAGGACTGAAAGATCCAAATGGAAGCTTCTAACAGCAACAGGCAATACATCACAGAAGGAGCCTCTATCACAAGACCCCCCAACATTCAATGGAGTGGATTACCACTACTGGAGAGATCGTATGAAGTTATTCATTGAGAGCAACAACATTGATGTTTGGGATGTGGTCACTGATGGAGACTATGTGCCTATGCAAAATGGTCTGCCTATACCTAAACTGAATGGACCTTGGAGCAGAAGACTAGAGTCCAGATGAACGCTAAAGCCAAACTCTATCTGATATGTTCCTTGAATAAATCAGAATATGAGAAGTTCCATGGATGCACTTCTGCCAAGGAGATTTGGGATACTCTTGCAGCAGCCCATGAAGGGACTGAAACTGTCAAGCAATCCAAAATCAGCATGCTTATACATCAGTATGAGATGTTTAAGATGGAAGAAACTGAAACTATTGACCAAATGTTTGGGAGGTTTCAGACCATAACCAATGGACTCAGGTCCTTAGGAAGAACCTATGAATCTGGAGACAACAACAGGAAGATTCTAAGAAGTCTACCTATGTCCTGGAGACCCAAAGTCACTGCCATTCAAGAGGCAAGAGATTTGAACTCTCTGAGAATGGAAGAACTGTTGGGATCTCTCAAAGTCCATGAACTTGAGCTTGGAGAAGATGACAACAAGAAGAAGTCTCTAGCTCTTAACTCCAAGGCCAAACAGTCTAGGCATGGCAGCATGAAGGCTATGCAAGCTGAGGAAACTTCAGAAGCAGATGAAGATTCTGAAGACAGCTCAGAAGATGAAGATGATCTTGCTCTTTTAAGTAGAAAGATCAAGAGAATGTTGCAGAACAGAGGAAAGTTCATAAAGAACCAACCTTCATCATCCAAATCAGGTAAGACAGGTAAAGAGTCTAACTCTGATAAAATTATTTGCTTTGAATGTAAGCAACAAGGACATATGAAGGCTGATTGCCCAAGACTGAAGAAAAACAACTTCAAGAAGAAGAAGTTTTTCAAAAAGAAGAAAGGTCTTATGGCAACATGGGAAGACCTTGATGAATCAACCTTAGAAGAAGAAGAAGACACTTCAGAAGAGGCAAATCTGTGTCTCATGGCTAGTCTACCATCCTCAGACAGCTCTGAAGTTGAGGTATTTCCTCTTACTCTACAAGAGATGTATGATGATCTGGTGGAAAGTTCTCAAGAACTTTTCCAAGAGTATAAGAATCTATCCAAAGCCCACACAGAAATGTGTAACAAATATGAGGCACTTGAGATAGAACATATTATGCTCAAAGAAAAAGTTCTTGAGACTAAAAACTGCAGTTCAAAAGCTGTGTCTGAAGAAAATGAGAAACTTCAGAAGCAGGTTGTGGAACTGACAAAAGATCTTGCCAAATTTGTCAAAGGAACTAAAAATCTGAATATAATGCTTGGAAATCAAAGGCATTCCCTTGACAGAACTGGACTAGGCTTTTGTGATCATAACTTGTCTGAACCTCCTACTATCTTAAATTTTTCTAAAAAGAAGGTTACTGGGTGTTCTCACTGTGGTAAGCCTGGACACAATGTGGCTCAGTGCAAACACAAGAGAAAGACAAGGCCCAAAGCTAACAAGAAAGGACCCAAAAGAATATGGGTACCTAAAAACTTAATTATTCCTGTTGCAGATGTGTTTAACAGGACAAAGGAGACCCCACAAATGGTACCTGGACAGTGGGTGCTCGCGACACATGACAGGAGAAAGGTCTTTGTTCCAAAATCTTAGACCTAGAGCTAGTGGAGTGGTCACCTTTGGTGGAAATCAGCAAGGGAAGATCATTGGAATAGGGACTGTAGGTATATCTCCTTCATCCCTTATTAAAAATGTACTCCTAGTGGAGGGACTACAACATAATTTACTTGAGCATAAGTCAATTATGTGACAGTGGTTATATGGTATCCTTTACTAAGGAAGGATGCATAGTCAAAGACTCCTCTGAGCAAATCCTCTTTACTGCTAAGAGACACAGCAATGTGTACAAAATTGATCTAGAGGATCTAGCAAGTCAAAATGTAAAGTGTTTCATTTCTGTTGAAGATGAAAAACAGATTTGGCATCAAAGACTTGGGCATGCCAGCTTGAGATTAATCTCAAGATTAGCAAAACACAATCTTGTTAAAGGATTGCCCAAGCTTTCATACAAATCTGACATTTTATGTGAAAGTTGTCTGAAAGGGAAACAAACAAGACACTCTTTTAAGAGTAAAGATGTTGTTTCAACTAGCAGACCACTAGAACTTTTACACATTGACTTGTTTGGTCCTATTAGAACAGAAAGTCTTAGTGGTAAGAAATATGGTTTGGTCATTGTTGATGACTATTCTAGATTTACTTGGGTGTTATTCCTAAGAAGCAAGGATGAGACTTTTAGGAATTTCACAGTATTCTGCAAGAAGGTACAGAATGAGAAAGGATTTTGTATTTCTGTTATCAGAAGTGATCATGGTGGAGAGTTTGAGAATGCAAACTTTCAAATGTTCTGTGATGAGAATGGGATCTCACACAATTCTCTGTGGCTAGAACACCTCAACAGAATGGGGTTGTTGAGAGAAAGAACAGAAGTTTGCAAGAGATGGCAAGGACCATGCTCAACTCATGCAGCTTACCAAGAACCTTCTGGGCAGAAGCTGTTAGCACAACATGTTACCTTCAAAACAGAATATTGGTAAGACCAATTCTAGAAAAAGACTGCCTATGAACTGTGGAAAGGAAGAAAACCCAACATATCATATTTCCACACCTTTGGATGTGAATGTTTTATACTCAACACCAAGGATGATCTTGGAAAATTTGATGCAAAGTCTGATAAAGGATTTTTCATTGGATATTCTGAAACATCTAAAGCCTATAGAGTGTATAACTCTAGAACTTTAACTGTTGAAGAAACTATTCATGTTAAATTCAATGATAACAAAGAGACTGATAGGGAACTATCAGATCTAGAGGATGATTTTGCAGGAATGGAGCTGAATGACCACAGCAGCTCGAAGGATGAGCAGCTGTCTGAAGTACCTACTGTTACTAAACCTCTTCAGACAAATGTTGAGTCTCAGACAGAACAAACAGATGTGATACCTCCTCAGAAACCTGATTGGAAATACAAATCACATCATCCTAAAGAGCAAATCATTGGCAGCACTTCAGAAGGAGTTAAGACAAGATCAAAATTCAAGATTCTGAATTCTCTTGCTCTCCTATCTGAAATAGAGCCAAGGAACATTGATGAAGCTCTGCATGATGAAGGGTGGATCCTAGCCATGCAAGAAGAGCTGAATCAGTTTGCTAGGAGTGATGTCTGGACCCTTGTTCCTAAACCCCATGGGAAATCTATTATTGGAACCAAATGGGTGTTCAGAAACAAGCTTGTCTGAAGAAGGCAAGGTAGTCAGAAACAAGGCAAGATTAGTTGCTCAAGGATACAACCAGCAAGAAGGTATTGATTTCACTGAAACCTTTGCCCCAGTGGCCAGGTTAGAAGCAATTAGAATTCTTTTATCTTATGCTGTAAATAATGGCATCAAGCTATATCAAATGGATGTTAAAAGTGCCTTCCTCAATGGTCTCATTGAAGAAGAAGTCTTTGTTAGACAACCCCCTGGTTTTGAAGATATTGCCTTTCCTGAACATGTTTTCAAACTCAAAAAGGCTCTATATGGTCTGAAACAAGCCCCAAGAGCTTGGTATGACAGATTGAGCAGTTTTCTAATCTCAAATGGTTTTGAAAGAGGAAAAGTGGACACAACTCTTTTTAGAAAACAGTCTAACAAAGATCTTATACTTGTTCAGATATATGTTGATGACATTATCTTTGGTTCAACTGACTCTTCATTATGCAAGGAGTTTTCAGAGTTAATGCAATCAGAATTTGAAATGAGTTTAATGGGTGAACTAAAATTTTTCTTAGGACTTCAGATTAAGCAAGATTATGACTGTATATGGATCCATCAAGAAAAATATATAAAGGAAATGCTTAAGAAGTTTAACTTACATGATTGCAAACCCATGTCAACTCCAATGCATCCCTCTGCATCTTTAAATAAAGATGAGAAGGAAGAACCAGTGAATCAAACTTTGTATAGAGGAATGATTGGATCATTACTATATCTAACAACAAGCAGACCTGACATAATGTTCAGTGTATGTCTGTGTGCTAGATTTCAATCTGATCCAAGGAGTACTCACTACAAAGCTGTAAAAAGAATTTTCAGATATCTTAAAGGTACTACTAATCTTGGTCTGTGCTATAAGAAAAGTAAGGATTGCAGGTTAATAGGTTACTGTGATGCTGATTTTGCTGGAGACAGAATTGAAAGAAAAAGCACTAGTGGTGGATGTCATTTCTTTGGAGAAAATATGATTAGCTGGTCAAGCAAAAGGCAAAGTACAATTGCCTTATCAACAGCTGAAGCAGAATACATCTCAGCAGCCAGTTGTTGCTCACAACTGTTATGGGTGAAGTATCAGTTAGAAGATTTTAACATTACTATATCTGCTATACCTGTTTTGTGTGATAATACAAGTGCTATTAATTTGTCTAAAAATCCCATTCAACATTCTAGGGCTAAACATATAGAAATAAAACATCATTTCATTAGAGACTATGTTCAGAAAGGTATTTTTGATATTCAGTTTATTGATACAGAGCATCAATGGGCTGATATATTCACAAAACCTCTGACTGAAGATAGATTTAAGTTCATTAGAAATAATCTGAACATACATGCATTTTGAATGTGTGTGATCTGATCTGTCAAAAATGATGTATCTGAAATTTCAGCTTGTCTGAAACAAGTGACTTGTCTGAAATTTTGGGTTGTCTGAAATCTATATGGGTGTCTGAAATCTGTCACTTGTCTGAAGTAAACAAATGACATGGCTTTATGAGACGGTTTAATTCCATTTATTTTGTCTCTTCCACTTCGCACGTTTTCCTATGTCTGCGCAGCCAGTACATGCCATCATTGCTTTATGGATCTATAAATACAGAAGCTAGTGGGTCACAGAATTTCACCGTTCACTATTCTGTAGTCATCTCTTGAGATCCTTCTTCTACAAGCAATTTCTTTTTCTCTCTCAAGTTCTTCAGAAAACTCTTCAATGGCTCCTAAGAAATCTGCTGGAAGCAACATCGTGAAGACTAAGGGTGTAGTTCTGGAGGATCTTCAATCTCTGGGAATGGACTTATTTGCTGCGTTCGATGCAGCTGGGTGGACTCCGTATTTCAATCACAACTTGACACAGTGGCATGAGCAGAGTGTGCTGGATTTCTGGGCTACTGCCAGAGGAATACCCAATCCTCAGGGTATCTACACTAGCATCAAGGCCACAGTACGTGGTGTCCATGTCTTTGTTGATGAAGATATCCTTGCTCACATCTGTGAAGTCAGGACTGAAGGAGTTGTATTCACTCCTGGCTGGGAAGCAAGAAATGGAGGACAGAAGCAGTTCAGAGAGTTTCTGTATGGCACCTCTGAACCAGTAAGCTTGGATGCAAAGCATATGTCAGACAAGGATAGGGATTTGCATGCCATCTTAGGGTGCTCTATAATCCCTAAGAGTGGAAGCAGAAACCATGTTTCTAAGTTGGAGAGATTTTGTCTGATTCACCTACTGCAGAAGAAGAAGGTGAACCTCCCCAACATCATAATGTACCACATGCAGAAGCGTCTCAGAGACTCTGGTGGGAGCTTCCCTCACAATACCATCATCACCAAGATCTTGCTGCATTTCAAAGTCCCTATTGAGAGGCTTTTTGATCGCCTTTCACAACCTGTGTTTGGTGAATCAAACCTCAAGAGCATGGGAGTGAAGCTGACTCCAAGACCTCCCTCTCCGTCCATGAAGGAGAGCCTTCTTCTTGAGAAAGATGCAAGAAGGAAGACAACAATGGAGGTTCTTGAGAATGAACTTAGAGGAGACATAAGGAGGCATGATTTCAAGCCATCAAAACCCTCTCCTCAAGCAAAATTGAAGAAGCTACCTGTAAGGAGTGCTGCTAAGGTAGCATCTGCATCTGTGCAGAGTCAGGTGTCTGAACCTGTTCAGAAGGCATCACAAAGGCCATCTGAAATTGTGGGTCAGTTGTCTGAACCTGTACAGACTCCACAACCTACTTCTGAAATGGAAGGACAGGCTCAAGAGGCAGATAAAACTGATGCAGTTGTAGCTGAGCCATTGGCTGCATGCCCATCTGATCCTGAACTCATTCAGGTGGCAGCATTGGCTACTGCTTTGGAGCAGGAGGAGCTGGAGAAGAAAGCAGAACAAGAGAAGACTGATAGAGCTATTGCTATTGCTTCACAATTGGCCTATGCTGAAGATGATAGGCAAGCAACCATAGCTGAGGGAGCAAAGAAAAGGAAGAGGTCAAGTGCACCTCAGAGAAGGAGAACCAAAAGCAAGCTACTTCAGACTGCACCTGAACCTAGGGTGACTAGAAGTATTGCCTCTCAGCTGATAGCAGAAGATGAAGCTGAGAAGTATCAAAATTTTGTTAAAGCTCAATAGTATTTTAAAAGGAAAAGGGAAGAAAAACAAGCACAAAGGGAGAAGGGAGAAGCAAAGGCAAAAGAATCTGAGGTAACCAAGCCTCCCTACAAGAGAATTAAGGTGAGATTTGATAATGTAACTCCTTCACCACCCTCCTCACCAGGAAAACAAACACCTCTTCAACCCTCTCAACCTTCACCACAACCTTCACCAAAACCCCTATCACCTGAAAAAAAAACCATCTTCACCTCTATCACAACCATCACCACCTCCACAAACAGAAAACCTACCCTCTGAACCTTCCAAACCCTCTGAACCTACCTCACCACAACCTTCAGAGAATCAACTCTCTGAGCCTACCTTACCTTCCCCACAAACCCATGACCTTGCTCTGATACCACTCTTACCTTCATCACCTCCACCACCTACACCTTCTCTGGAAGAAGAGCTCTCTGCTGAAAAAGAGCAAGTGCTTGCTGATGCTCTACAGTTATCTCTCCTTCCTTCTGATCCCTGCTCACTGCCCAAGTTTAGCACCCTGTCTGAAGAGCTACAGTATTTCAGACCAGCACCTGCTGTATCCTTGCATCATGGCTTAATCAGGAAAACTGCTGCTGAAGTTAGAAATCAATACAGTGCTCTTTCAGGTGGATTAGAAAAGATCAGGAAGGGTGTTGTCCCTCCTGCACATACTTGGGCTCCCATCAATCTATTCTCAAATGATTCCCTTAGGCTGAATAATGATGAATGGAGTTTTGTGAGGTAGCTGAACACTGAGTCTGAGCTGTTTCAGAGGGATCTGCACAAGGGAGTTGGGATGAGAGGCTACAGGCCACCTAGAACTTGTTCAATCAGGCCAACCACTAAAATCTTGGTGAAACCTGATAGAATAGTTCCTAGGTATCCCTTAAAGGAAGAGAAATTCAAAGGAGCTAAAGTCTATTCAAAGAGAAATTCACCTCTGTCTGAAGTGATGAGTCCATCAGAGTGGGAATCTTTACCAGAGTTCATCAGAAACCAAGGAGGAGGCCTGGATCATCTACTTCAAGATTGGACGTGGTCCTCTTACTGGAAGATCAGAGAAGATGCTGGATCTTCTTCGGGATCAACTGGTCCTGATGCTGATTCTGATGTTGGACTTGGAAAGTCAACCAATGTCAAATATCACTATATGAGAGATCACTTTCCCCCACCTGCTGACTCTTTCAATGAAGATTGGGTTCTGCTGAACCCTATTGGCACCTTCTTTTGCCCTGTGTTCAGGCCATCTGAATACAGATTGCAGCCAGAATTTGGAGTGCTTAGATTTGTTTGCCCCTACATCCAGCTCATCTTCTATGAATCTGAGCAAGACTTGACTGAGGAAAATCTGAAGCTGAAGTCCAAAGTTAAGAAACTTGAAAAGAAGTATGCTGATCAAGAGCATAAGACTAAACATCTAATTGCTCAACAAGAGCAGATTCTTCAAGAACAGCATCTTATCAGATCTGGTCAGCAAGAATTGAAAACCTCAGTGGAAGCAGCAATAAACAAGGCCAAGGACGACTTGATTTCCTTTCTGACTAAGGCCTTGCTGAAGAAGAAAGATTAAACTGTTAATTTTAGCCATTGTCTTTTTCTTATTTTCATGTTTATGACAAATGTCTGATTGTCTGTTTCTTCATCTGAACATTCCCTAAATATTTTTTTGAGTTGATTGTTAATGCTATGATATATGTTTTATCTGAATTTATTGCTCTGTTACTGTTTTGCTCTGATATTCCCTTTTGAGTAATGACAAAAGGGGGAGTATTAAAACCTAACAAAATCTGAATTACAGGACTCAGGGGGAGTACATATGTTTTTTCTGAGAAATTTGAACAAATGAGTGAAATATACCTTAAACAGATCCTGTTAAAGGATATTTCTATCTCAGGGGGAGCTTTCTTATTCTTAAAAACTGATTACAGATTTGTATATTTTAACCAAATTTGTCATCATTAAAAAGGGGGAGATTGTTGAGTCTCAAAAATATCATAAGGTTGTTTATGATGTTTTAAGACAACTAGATTCCCAAAGTTTTAATGGTTGACAAATTTGACTTAAATTACTTATCATAGATACACACATGCTTTAATGTTTTATCTATGATTTCAGCAAGATTCACTATGAGCCTACATAAAAAGACTAAGTGTTGAAGTTGTCTGAAGAAGCAGAACTCGTCTGAAGAGTTGAAGCTGTCTGAAGTAGTTCAACCCGTCTGAAGTATCAGTGCCGTCTGAAGTCTTTTGATGACGTGGCACCTCTAGTCTGAAGTATTGAAGTCGTCTGAAGTCTCACTTATGACGTGGCACCCTCTGCTGAAGCTTGTGAAGACTTTTCTGAACCTCTGCTGCACGTACCTTTTCAAACACGTTTATAGCAAGGAACACAGAGACCTTTCCTGGTGATTTTGAATTTCATACACCACTGAGGAAATCTCTGCAACGCAGCCTCTGCAGCAACATTTGTAGCAGCCTTATGGCAAGAGAAACCTTGTACCGTGTCAAAAACATTAGAGCTCTCAGAAGCATGTCTCACAACGGATTAAATAGCATTTAATGCTATCTCTAAACGGTGGTATTTCAACGGATTGAAGTTTGGGTATAAATACCCCTCCATGAAGACCATTAAGGATGTAGAAGAGAAAAAGAAAAAAATTAAGTATACAAGAAAGCCCAGAAAAACATCACGCTGCAAGTTTTTACTCTGTAAAAACTCTCTGATAAAATTCGCTGTACACATTTGTATATCCTGAGCATACCTCAGATTTTATTGTACATTGTATTGGTTTGAGCTTCAAACTCGTATAATTTAAAAGCTTAAACTCCTTTCTCTGTAAACCTTGTTTAGAGCCTGGAGAGGCTTGGTTGATAAAAGAATACTTGGTTGTAGAGCCTGGAGAGGCTTGGTTGATAAAAGAATACTTGGTTGTAGAGCCTGGAGAGGCTTGACTGCAAAAGAATACTTGGGTGTAGAGCCTGAGGAGGCTTGACTGTAAAAGAATACTTGTAATCTTGAAAGATTAAAAGAAAATCCAAGTGCTAGTTGGCATTGGGACTGGACGTAGCTCATAGTGGTAGTGAGTGAACCAGGATAAATTCCTTGGCTAAGTTTTCTTACCCTTATCTCTTGTCAATTCTTTTTATACTAATCAAGGGGTTAGAGTAATTAATCTGATATTTTATAAAGGCACAAAAACATCTTTTAAAATCAGTATTTTTTTTAGGCCGTCTGAAAACTTCAGACAGTCCTTTAAGAGCCTGTCTGAAATCGTGTTTTTAACACCTGTTTGCGAAAAGCTTTCTAAAATATTCAGAAACACTATTCAACCCCCCTTCTAGTGTTTCCCTGTGTTCCTACAGTCCTGAGAAAAGCCGACATTGGAAACAAGAACTCTTCCCAAGGGAAGTTAGCTCCGAACTGGGAAGGCCCCTATAGAGTAATTGAGTCAACCGAGAAGGGCGCATATAAACTCGAAACTCTTGAAGGGAAGGTCATTCCAAGATTCTGGAACTCAGACAACCTAAGGGTGTATTACTCTTGATTAAGTCGGCATAAGTATTTGTGAAGTATTTTCTTTATTTGTATTAGTACCCTTAGGACTTATTTTACATTTGCCGAGGATGTGAAGAGCATCTCAGTTACACGTCGAATGTTATTTCTGACATTAATATAATACCGAGTGTGAAGAGCATCCCAGTTATCCATCCACATCTGATCGTTAAAAGCACGAAGAGCGTTATACATTAAAACTGACATATAAAGATCTCAAGCGTTAAAAGTGTGAAAACACTTCATGTTAAAAGTGTGAAGCATCAAAACCAACGTACAAAGATCTCAAGCATTAAAAGCGACATACAAAAATCTCAAGCGTTAAAAGTGTGTAAACACTTCACGTTAAAAGCGTGAAACATCAAAACCGACATACAAACGTTAGGGGCGCAAAAGCGTTGAGAGCGCAGTATGCAACAACATGTCAAAAAGTACATGTTAAAAATAAAAACCTTCTGGTCGAGATACACAAGAAGTTCAGCTATACTACAAAAGTAAAAATTATAACAACATCACTACAATACCACTACAGTTTAACAAAATCATAAGTACAGAAGACCTATGCTTCCTCATAAAGTCAGACTTCTTCACCGGTGGCAACTGGAACATAAACCTTTTTCTCCATATCCACCTTGCATATTTGTTCCTTGTAGACCTCGTACCCAGATGACACCCCTTCCACCACAAGACCGGGATTGAGAAGCTTCAACTGTGCCATGGCATTATTAAAGGACTTGACGCCAGTCTTTTCAGACAACTGCACAAGACTGGCTTTCTCCTCCTTAAACTTTGCCTGGACTTCGTCGAATATTCTTCTTCACTACCTTAGCTACAGCGGCCTCGTCCACCCCCGACTTAGGAGGAGCTTCTTGTAACTTGGCCAAGTCCTCCTTCGCCTTGGATAACTCGGCTTCCAGGGCCTTGTTCTTATTTTTCACCGTTTTGTAATAGCCTTGATATTTTAACTTATCTTTCTTCTCAACCTCAACAGCTTCATTGGTAACCTTTAAGTCATCCAAGGCCTTGTCCAGTTCGATAGTCGATGCCTCTAAATCGGAGTTCAACTGATCATATGTTCGCATCACATCTAGTCGCATATGCCTCAGGAAAGAAGCCTGCTGGAGACATTGACGTTCAAGCTCCATGATATTTTCCATAACAGGCACGTTCTCATGCACCGCCCTCAAAAAATTGTATAAAATATGATCTATCTCGGTTGTGTCAAGGTCACAATCTGAATCATACAGATTGACCCCGGATTCCCCAGAGGACTCTTCAGCTCTTTGCCTTTCTTTTGCTTATACCAGTTTGTTTCTTCTTCTTCTTGGCATTTTCCTCTTCGCCATCACTCTTAGCCAAAGTAGCCTTGCTAGCACCAGCGCCGAAGTCCACCACGACTTGGCTTCCTGAAACCCCTTCGTCAGCATCTCGGGTCAGATCCAAGTCCACATGAACCTCATCTTCTTGAGCAGCATTCTGCAAAGCCCTCAGTTACGTTAAAGCACAGTTAGCCATCAACGCTGCAACAAATAAAAAATTCAAGTTTCAGTTACAACTGGGGGGCACTAACAAATGAAATTCAGCCATAAACCTCACCTATTCGCGAACCGACATTGCGCATCATCCCATCTAAGATTTTCTTACTAGCAAAAACCTCACACTCTTTGACTGAATCGTCTAGAAAATGCTTTACTGATTTATCTCGGCGGGACAAACTCGATTCTAAGATCTCATAGTCGGCAAAATTATTGTCATAATGCCTTTTGCTCTTATATATGTAGTATCTCGGTCGTTAATCCGTTTGTTCCTCCCAAAAAGGCTTCACCCCCCTCAGCTGCTTGAACTTGGAAAAATTCTTGTTTGAAGGGGATCTTTCCTCTTTTGGTCGACTCAGTATACGGCGCGATTAGCTTCCGGGTGCCAAACCCCCTCAACGAAATCCAACTCCGTAACGTTTCGTCCTTGTTCCCTTTAGGGTGCTTTCTCAACACTTGGAAATAATGGAAAAACAACTTGACCGAAAGAGTAAAACCAAACTCGGTTAAAATCAATTAAAAACACTTAATTAATGCCCATGAATTGGGATGCAGCTGTGAAGGAGCGCAATTCAAAAACTAGAAAACCCTCTCTTCAAATTTGGTGAAAGGGAGCGTCAAATGAAGCTTCGAGTGGAAATAATCATAAGTGTATAGGAAAGTCATGTTAGTCTCTAAAATGTGACAAACCCGACTTCCCCGTGGCGGAATCATAACGTGATAATCCCTCTTCATCTCCGCCGAGTTGAAGACCTCCAAGTCGAATAGACGCTCTTGCACATGCTCCGGGCATCCCGAGCGATAGATGCTAGGTGTCCCAAGAACCTCTGGGTCCACCCAGTTGTACCTATCTGCCCATGCTGGCATGAAGTGGTCTACGTCATGAGGCTCAGCCATTTCAGCACCTGCAGAGGCTGTATAACAGCTACCTGAATCAAAATCACTATCACAGTAACCTGACTAAGACTTTACAAGAAATTCACTCAACCCAGCCCCTTGTGACTCTCCTAAAGGCCTCTGGACTTATACTCCTTCTTCTCAGAATTTCAGCCACCTTAGGACTAAACTCTTCTGAACCAAGACTGTCCCCACGAGAAAACCGACTCCTAGACGACCACGATTTGGGTTTCCCAGGGAGAATCTCTACAGAGTCACTATCACTCATTCGTACAATGATAAAATCATATAAAAAGGTGAAAGTAGGTAAAAAGTACCTGATAGTCAAGAGAATATCTAAGAATATCACAGGAGAGATATTGCTCTCGCCGATTAAAGGAAACTCTGGAAGGTGTATATTCTAAAGATCTTCTCCTATTTACAGGATCGATACAACCCATAACTGACAAGGCCCAAGAAGTCAAAACGCCACGAGCAGTTGAAGCGTCGCATACGAACAACTGTTAAGAAAATCAAACGTTGCAACATAATGACAAGACGTCTCTGAACAACCCACCTCAGATAGATCAAAGCTCAAGCCGACTTTGTCAAGTCGACTCGAGCTGGGGGGCATCTGTTATGGACTAATCCCTTAGGCCCATTAATCAATCCAACCCAAAATAACCTTAGCAGGATTTATTATGATATTACTGACTATCCATAATCATATACCTGTCTACTTACTATATTTATAATCATACTTGCTTACTATATTTATAAAGGCCCAAGATCCTTATAAATAGAAAGTATCAACAATCCACAAGTTACACAATCTTTATTCAGTCAACCACTTTGGTTGTTTAATATCTCTGACTTGGGCGTCGGAGTGCCTTTGCAGGTACACCCCCATCTGTGGACAACCCAGATCCGCTTCTCAACCGCACCCAAATCTGAGTTTGACTTTACAGACCCGAGTCCGAGTTCTACCACCTGAGCATCATCCATCACTACAAAAAAAATGGTTTTACCAGGGGTTTTATGTGGTTTTCCCGGCGGTTTAAACTCCAGCTAACAGCTTTACCAGGGGTTGACCAAACCGTAGGCAATGTAGGCATGGCAAGCATATTACCCGCGGTTTTGGGCAACCGCTGGAAAATTCAAACTTTACCTGCGGTTGGAAAACCTCGAGTAATTAACTGGGGTTTGACAATCGCAGGTAATCTCTAAATTTTTCCACGGTTAAAAATGTGGGTAATGCCAATCTTTGGTCAGCAATTTTTAGAGTTTCCCACACTTTAAATCGTGGTTAATTTAGCAATTTTAATTTTTTGTTAATATTTGACATTACAATAATCTTCACCCAGTGTCTTGACCGTTGCTCTGATTTGTAGTCTTTGTTAATGAATCTCTAGGTCCTATGCTTGAGAAACATCAATAATGTAGACAGGCAATGAGATTAAAAAATAAAAGAACAATAAAATACCTTCCTTGCTACCTATTTAGACTATAACTCACTCTTAGCTCAGAATTCATCAATACATATGCCCATCATATAAAAATCAGCTGAAAAACTTATATGCCCATCATAAATAATGAATTTGACATCTAATGAATGAATTTGACAATCTAATGAATTTTTGTGTATAAAATATTGATACTGTAAAAGTAAATTATTTTCAATAAGAATTTTTAGTGTTAAGATTTTCCTAAACATGTGAATGCCATTATACATCTTCATGTCTCATTTAATACAAAACTAAACATAATAATAAAGAATAATGATTAAAAATATAAAAGAATAATAATTTGAACATGTAAAGCTGAAAGTTGAAGAAACACTAACCATATACATTAAGAAAGTGATATAACAAGGTAGAAGAATTGTACTTGTTCTTGATATCAGCTTCCTTGCGTCCGAGTCTTATACAACATCAAATTTGAATATATAAAATGAGTTATAAAATCTAGGCTTAAAGATCAACATGAAATTTTGAAGTTAATAGTTAATAGAAAAGTTCTCATCCAAATTAATAATGATATAACACTTATTTACATTTCCTCGTAAAAAGAAAAGAAACATAATTAAAAAATAGATGATGCAATGAATATTCTCATAATCAAATATACTGGTAGCACCGCCTGCCAAGGAATAAAGGATTAAAATAAAGAGTATTAAACTCATGCACCCCTCTATTATCCTATCCTTTTATGAAGTTGAACTAAATTAACACACTTACTCTGCCTTTTGAACAACGGGCATAAGTGCGTAAAAAAGGTGAAAAGACATCACTAGAAGCATCAAGAACACTCATTCCCATAAGCTGAAGCCACAAAAGTGCACTGTTCAAAATCAACAACAAAACAAAGGATTAGATATATTAAGCAATATATAGTTTATAAGTGCAAAATATATGATAATTTCTTGTATAATTACGGCACTTATCAAGGGTAAATTGGTAAATTTATTTCCCAAATTACCTCTTTTTAGTAATAAATGCTTATTTTGTGATTATTTAATTCAAATTTGAATTTGATGTTATTTTAATAGAAAATATGTTGATTTTGCAGATAGAAAGGAAAGTTTTAAATGGAGAAACAAGATAGCATCTATTTGAAGAGAAAATCTGCAGATGAGATTCTAAATGGCAGCAAATCAAGATAAAATCCGCAGTCATTTAAACAAGGATTCTGAAGATAAAATTCTCAATTTGAATTTGAAGATCAAATCAGAGATCAAGCTAAAAAGAGGGAAATAAGGAAAAGCAAAGCAATCAAGGATAAGATCAGGAAGAGATCAAGTTGAAAAAGAGGAAATTAGGAAAAGATGGAATGAGAACTACGCTCCACCTGCGCTGAGCGCAAGTCGAGCGCAACAATTAATAGCTCTCTGTTTCCTGCGCTTCATCTGCGCTGAGCGCAGGTTGAAGCGCAGGAATACGGAAACAGTTTTTAAATGGATTTCAAACAAGATCCCTTCCAGATTTCAGATGGCTTTCCAACTTCTATTTAAAGGAACCTTTTGCACAGATCAGAGGGAGACGGCGGAGCAAAGCTAGGGCTGGAGAAAAGTGTGACAGTTTCTCCGTTGGTTTGTAATGGCTACCATGAGTAGCTAACCTCTCCGATAGGATTGAATGTAGTCGATTCAATCCCCAATTGTATGTGAATTCTCTTTACTATTTATGAATCCCTGTTTTTATGATATCAGTATTTTTATTTTGTGCTTAATGCTTAGCTTCCGCCTGTGTGCCGGAGTTATAGATTGATTTTATGGGGTGCATTGGAAAATGGTTTTGTAAAATCAATAACGAGTTTGGGGGATCCTAGGAATAAGAAACTTGAACTCTGATTGGTAAAAATACTCATAGTAGTTGCTGAGGAATCAGGGCGAATTGATGGCATATACAAATCGAAAACAGATCATTAAAGTCGGGGTAATTTGTCACTGGGAGAACCCGTATGAATTATTTCTGAGTATTTCACAATTCGGGGAACCTAAGTGGAATAACTTAATTTGTGCTAAGGTATCATAATTACATATTCATAAATATTATTGGGGTTCACATACGAAAGGGGTGCGATAGACGAAGTTCAATCCTAGTCCAAGTAACTTGCTCTACCTATCTCAATTTATTTTCTATTTCTAATTACTTTTGTAATTCTCAACAATCAACAACCGTATTCTTTACTTTATAGTTGTGACCACTGATCTTTATAAATTGAACCGTTCCCTGTGTTGAAAAACAGGGAAACACTAGAAGGGGGGTTGAATAGTGTTTCAATGGAAACCTTTTTCTGTTTCTTGTTTCAAATATTTTAAAATTTTAGCTTTTGAAAATCTTAAGATGATAAGTATCAGTCTTAAGGTTTTGATTATCTTCTGAAAAACTTTCAAGTTAAAAAGATTATAAACTTGACTTGATTCAGATAGTAAGTTTTCACTTGAATACTTTTTCAATCCCCTTTTTAGAATAAAAAAAAGAATTGAAATAGCTTAAGGGATAGAGAAAACTTAGCCAAGAATTTATCCTGGTTCACTCACAACCACCGTGAACTACGTCCAGTCCCAGGGCAAAACCAGCACCTGGATTTCCACTATTCTTGCAAGAATACAAGTATTCTTTTCTTTAAAGCCTCTTTAGGCTCTACAACAAGTATTGTTTCTTTCACCAAGCCTCTTCAGGCTCTCAGACACTTATACAAGTGTAACCCAAGTATTCTTTCAGACAGAAAGCCTCTCCAGGCTTAACAACCCAAACTGTTCTAAGTTTAACAAGAAAGGGATTTAGTTCACTATCTTCATATGATAACTATGAATTATAGAGTACAAATAACTGAGACTTTCTCAGAATATGAAAATGAGTAATTGTACAAAGAATATCATAGTTTGATTTTTGTAGCGAGTAGTTTCTTTGATTGAAATGATTCTCTATATATTCAATTCTTCATGGGACGTATTTATAGTCTCCAAGAATAAATGCCCGTTGCCAAATAGCATTTAATGCATTCAAAATACGTTTGACACAGCTCTGTTCAAAGCAATTTGAGCAGAAACAGGTGCAGCATGTCTGCGCACACAAAGCAATCTGGCAGGAGCAGCAGCGTTGCAGACTTTCCTTAAATGTGCTAAACATTTGAACGAGGAAGAAAAGCAACTCTGACTCTTATGCTGAAGTAGGTAAGATCTTGATTTGAACGATCCTCGTACTCAGCAACGTCTTCCAAGGTCAAACCATTGTCCTGAAGACTTCATTTTTCACATGCAAGGGATGCTTCAGATGAACTTCTCTTCTTTAAAGGATAAACACTCTTCAGCTGATGTTAGGTCTTCAGACGATCTGAAGCTTCAAATGATGTTTCACACTTTTTATGATCTGAAACAAAACAGAATATTCTGAAAGTATATTGCCACAAATCCATCTGAATTTTTTATATTTGTTCATTAAAAAACTTTAAGGGAATGAGACTCATAATACTTAAGTATATAAATTTTGAGACTCAACAATCTCCCCCTTTTTAATGATGACAAATATAAAATATTCTGAAATCTGAAAAAGGGTTTAAAAAGATTTTAAGTTTAGAAAATTCTCCCCTTTAACTAGATGTTCCTTCTTAGATACATGTTCTCCTTCTGAAATAATCGTTCTGAAGCATTCTCTAAAGAACTCATGCCTTTTTCACTTTGCACTTTCAGAAATTTGTTAGTCTTAAACAACCAATATTTAATACTCCCCCTTTTGTCATCAATGAAAAAGGGTAAGCAACAGACAGAGTAATAAAGTTAAGACAACAAACATCAACACAAATAAATGCAACAACTAACGCATGCATTAAACTTGTTCAGAAGGTGTCAAACATAAAAAAAACAAAACTGAAATAGCTAAGTCATGACAGCATCATTAACTACATGGAAAGCCTTCTCAGAGCCTGATCAAATATGGCTTGCATGACTTGCTTCTGATTATCCAGCTCAGCAACAACTGCTTCCTTCAGTTCATTATGACTAGCCTTGATTTGTGCATGTGCAGTGATAAGCTGATCTGACCTTTGTATAAAGGCTTCCTTCTGAATGCTCAGAGCATAGTGCTCTCTGGAAAGAGCAACCAATTCAGCTTCAAGATTTTCTTCATAGAATACCAAGGAGATGTGCCTGTTGGTGAAGCGGTAGTACTGAAATCCATGAGGAAGATTGAACTTCGGAGGGTTTGAGACTCGAAAGATAAACTCTGGTCTTTTGAAAAGAAAGTGGACTCTCCATTTAGGGTGAAATTCCCTTGCAGAGAAATCTGAAAAGGGAAATCTCCCTCTGAAGAAAGTAGGTGTTTCCAGGGTAGTGTTCTTGCCAACTCTCACCAGGGAATCAACATCATCCCACTTAGCTCCAGATGAGCTACCTTCCTTCTCAACCAGGTTCCAGTGGTAATTCCACATTGCTTCAGACAGAGAATGATTTATCCCTTGTTTTTCAGCAATGTAGTCATACAACCCTTCCCAATCTTCATCAGATAAAACCCTTGGTTCAAATTCTCCATCTGATACCACACCTTTGCCTTTCCAAGGAGAGGTCTCAGCAAAAGGATATCTAGGGATAATCCTGTTAGGTTGTACCAGAATAGAAGTGGAAAGCTTGGTGTGGACATTTATGGGAGGTCTGAAGTCTTTCTTCCCAAAGGAGCTTGAGTATTTGTCAACTAGCTCAGACTCAAGGCACAACATCCTCACAGCAACCCAGTTTTCATAGGATAAAAAGTGTCGATCCTGAGAGAAAGGATCCAGTACTCTCCACTTGTGACAAGGGTTGAGCACTCCATACCTTATCTTCTCCAAAGCATCTGAAATGCTTCCTCCCCCTGAACTGATAAGTCTTTTTTTTCTTGCTTCAGCAGCAGACTCCAAAATCAGCCTTGAGGGTGGATGTTTAAAGATAGGAGCAGCTTCTTTGAAGAACAGCAACTCTTCATAAAGGTTGGGAAATCTGGGAATTCTGGGACTTTCTTCAAGAGGAACATTGTAAAACTTGTGTGGTATTTCAGCTGCCCACATCAGTTGCTTATTGTTCTTAACAGTTAGACTCAGATCAAGGGTGGGTTCTCTTCTCAAATCTCTAGTTTTATCCTTCAGCATCTCAGCCCTAGTCAAAGGAATATTACCTCCAAACCACACACAGCTTGAATCTTCATTATCAGTGTTAAGTTCAGAATATCCTAAGAGAGATGAAGAAGAAGAAGAATGTGATGGTTAAGGTGGGGGTACTTCTTCTGTGGTGCTTACCACCTTAGGTGGAAGAGGAGGAGCTTCATCCTCTGAAGTGGATACATTGCCAAAAATGACTCTAGGCCTTTTAGCAGGAGCCACAGGGCCTTCATCAGCTTGCTTCATTAACTTCAGTTCCTCCAGCTTCTTCTTCCTATGATACTCAGCTACTTTCTGAAACTCAACTGCATCCTCTAGCTGGATGTTTTTGCTTCTAGTCACTCTTTGAGGAGCCTCATCAACAGGAGCAAACAGTCTTCTCCTCTTTTGTCTTCTTGCTTGAGCACTGGCTCTTCTTCTCTTGAGCCTGTTTTCTTTCTCAATTCTAGCATCTTCCAAAACAGCTTGCTGAGCAGCAACAGCAAGTGCAAAGTCTTGTTTTTCTTGTTCTTCTTTCTCCTTTTTTTCTTCTTCTTCGACTTCCTCTACTACCTTCTTGATATCAACCTCAAGTAAACTGGTAGCAATAGGAACAGCCTAAATAGGCTCAGATACATCAACAGCTTCAACACCAAGATGTTCAGATTCTAAGATGTTGTTGTCCTCCTCCTGTCCTCCCAGAGTGAGAGTAGGTTGAGTAGCAACAGTAGAAGTTTCAGTTGCCTGACCCACAATCTCAGAGTTGTGTGCAAGCACATTATGAGCAGGTTCAGACAATCTGAACTGAACTTCCTTTTCAGTAGATACTTCCTTCTGAAGCACTTTGGTTCTCTTCTTCTTGAAAATCTTGGTGGGAGTTTGTGATGAGACAAACTTGTCTTTATGAGGATCTCCAGTCAGCTCATCCTCAAGAATCTCTAAGACCTTCTGAGGGCTTTTTCCAGTTCTTCTAGCCTTGTCTTTTACAACTTCTTCTAGCAGGGTCTTCTCAGGTGAGGGCTTCTTCACAGCAATGCCCATCCTCTTAATGTTCACCAGAGAGAATAGGGTAGGAACCCTATGATGATAGAGCTTTTCAATGGGAACTTTGAATTTCAGAAGAATCTTGGTAATGAGAGTGGTGTGAGTATAGCTTGCTGCTGAATCATTCACCCTCTTCAGCATGTTGTAGAGAATGATCCTGGGAAGGTTTAGAGGCTTCTTGTCCAGGAGATTAATCACATAATACCTCTCAAGTTCAGAAAAATGATTCTTGCTTGCACACTTGGGCAAAATACAACAACCCAAAATAGCAGGGAGAATCCTTGCCTTAGGATGCATGAGAGAGCTCTTTAGTTCCATGGGATCTTCAATCCCGTACAGCTTCTTGGTGAACTTCTTAGTTCCACCATTCCCCAGCTCCCATTCTGAAGAGAACATTTCTCCAGAGTTTGGAACACCAGTTACAGAAGCAATGGTGTCAGCATCCACTATGATCTTCACACCCAGCACAGTGGTCTTCATCCCTTGATACTTCCCATCCTGAGTTGAAATATCTTCAGCATTTTTCCAGAAGTCAACCACACTTTGTTCATGCCATGCACAGTCTATGGCAGAGAAGAAGTTGGTCCATCCACAAGCTTCGAAAATCTCAGAAAGATAGATGCCACAAACTTGAAGTTCATCCAGACTCACAGTCCTGGAGGGCACAACCTGACCTCCTGCAGACTTCTTGGATGCCATTGATGAAACTTGAGAGAATGAGAGCTTGAAGAGACAGAGAGCTTAGGGCACAAGGAATAGCAAAGACTTGCAGAAGAGAGAGTGTGAGTAGAGTATGTAACCGTTGACAACACGTCTTTAAATAGTCGTCACAGCAGTAATGATGGATGTTGCAGTCTCGGAGAACGTGCAATCGTGCTGAGAACAATTACTCAGAGAAGGAGACCAAACGTTTCAGCTTGCCACGTCATCAGACTTGGTTACTTCAGATGCACAAGATATTTCAGATGATGTGCATGTTCAGACGCAACATACATTCAGATGATGCATGTTCAGATGCAAGCAATCATTTTTCAGACAAAGCCAAGATATTCAGATTATCTCTTGTGAACTTAAATCTATCTTCAATCATGGGCTTTGTGAATATATCTGCCCATTGATGTTCAGTATCAATGAACTTTATATCAAAAACTCCTTTCTGAACATAGTCTCTAATGAAATGATGCCTGATTTCTATATGCTTTGCCCTAGAATGTTGAATAGGATTTTTAGATAAGTTTATTGCACTTGTGTTATCACACATTACAGGAATGGAATGAACATCAATATTAAAATCCTCTATCTGATATTTTACCCATAGCAGTTGTGAACAACAACTGGCTGCAACAATATATTCAGCTTCAGCTGTAGAAAGAGCAATTGTGCTTTGCCTTTTGCTGGACCAGCTGATCATGTTGTCTCCAATGAAGTGACAACCTCCACTGGTTGATTTTCTTTCAATTCTATCTCCAGCAAAATCAGCATCACAAAATCCCACTAACCTGCAATCCTTACTTCTCTTATAGCAAAGACCAAGATTAGTAGTGTCATTTAAATATCTGAAAATTCTCTTTACAGCCTTGTAATGACTAGTTCTTGGATCAAATTGAAATCTAGCACAGAGGCACACACTGAAATTATGTCAGGTCTGCTTGCTGTTAGATACAATAATGAACCAATCATTCCTCTGTACAAGGTTTAGTTTACTGGTTCTTCCCCTTCATCTTTGCTGAGAGCAGCAGAAGGATGCATAGGAGTTGGCATGGGCCTGCAATCACTCATGTTGAACTTCTTAAGCATTTCTTTTGTATATTTTTCCTGATGGATCCATATACAATCAGATTGTTGCTTTATTTGAAGTCCTAGGAAGAACTTAAGTTCTCCCATCATGCTCATCTCAAACTCAGATTGCATAAGCTCAGAAAATTCCTTGCATAATGAAGAATCAGTATAACCAAATATAATGTCATCCACATATATCTGAACCAGAATGAAATCTTTGTTAGACATTTTTCTGAAAAGAGTTGTATCTACTTTTCCTCTTTGAAAACCATTTTTGATTAAAAAATTGCTCAATCTGTCATACCAAGCTCTTGGAGCTTGTTTCAGACCATAAAGAGCCTTTTTCAGTTTGAAAACATGTTCTGGAAAAGTAGTATCTTCAAAGCCAGGGGGTTGTCTAACATAGACCTCTTCCTCAATGAATCCATTGAGAAAGGCACTCTTTACATCCATCTGATATAAGGTGATGTCATTATTTACTGCATAAGAGAGTAAAATCCTAATGGCTTCAAGCCTAGCTACAGGGGCAAAGGTTTCAGTGAAGTCAATACCTTCTTGTTGATTGTAGGCCTGAGCAACAAGCCTGGCCTTGTTTCTGACCACCTTTCCTTCTCCTGATAGCTTCTTTCTGAACACCCATTTGGTTCCTATTATAGTTTTCCCATGGGGTTTAGGTACAAGTGTCCAGACATCACTCATAGCAAATTGGTTCAACTCTTCTTGCATGGCTAAGATCCATCCTTCATCATGCAGAGCTTCCTCAATACTTTTAGGTTCAATTTCAGAGAGAAGTGCAAGATTGTTCAAGCTTCTGAGCCTTGATCTGGTTCTAACTCCTTCTGAAGTGTCACTTATTATTTGCTCTCTTGGATGATGAGTTTTGTATCTCCAATCACGATTGTGAGGGAGTACACACTCTGTCTAAGACTCAACAATGTTGGTCTGAGAAGGTCCAGCTTCAGACACAGGTTCAGTCTTTTGCTCAGTAGGTCCTTCAGATGATCCTTCAGATTTTACATCTGGATTTATCTGCATACCTACAAAATCCTCTTCTAGATCTGATAGTTCCCTATTAGTCTCTTTAAAGTCATTGAATCTTACATGAATAGATTCTTCCACAGCTAATGTTCTTGAGTTATATACTCTGTAAGCCTTAGAGGTTTCAGAATATCCAATAAAGAAACCTTTATCAGACTTAGCATCAAATTTTCCTAAATCATCTTTAGTGTTAAGTATAAAACACTCACATCCAAAGATATGGAAGTAGGATATGTTGGGTTTTCTTCCTTTCCACGGTTCATATGCAGTCCTTTTGAGAATTGGTCTTACCAAAATTCTGTTTTGAATGTAACATGTTGTGTGAACAACTTCTGCCCAAAAAGATCTAGGTAGATTGCTTGAAATGAGCATGGTTTTCCCCATCTCTTGCAAGCTTCTGTTCTTTCTCTCAACAACCACATTTTGCTTAGGTGTCCTAGCCACATAGAAATTGTGTGAGATCCCATTCTCATCCCAGAACAGTCTGAAGCTTGAGTTTTCAAACTCTCTACCATAATCACTTCTGATAGGAGATATGCAGATTCCTTTCTCATTTTGCACCTTCTTACAGAATTTTGTGAAATTCTCAAAGGTTTTTCTCTTTGCTTCTTAGGAATATAACCCATGTAAATCTTGTATAGTCATCAACGATGACCAATCCATACTTCTTTTTGCTAAGACTCTCAGTTCTAGTAGGACCAAACAAATCCATGTGAAGTAGTTCTAAAGGTCTGCTGGTTGAAACAACATTCTTACTCTTAAAAGAGTTTCTAGTTTGTTTCCCTTTTAGACAATTTTCACATAAAATATCAGATTTGAATGAAAGCTTGGGTAAACCTTTTAACCAGATTGTGTTTGGTTAGCTTTGAGATTAATCTCAAGCTAGCATGCCCAAGTTCTGATGCCAAATCTGTTTTTCATCTTCAATTGAAACAAAACACTTCACATTTTGACTTACAAGTTCCTCTAGATCAATCTTGTACACATTATTATGTCTCTTAGCAGAAAAGAGGATATGATTTGAAGCATCTTTGACTAAACAACCTTCTTTAGTGAAAGCTACAACATATCCACTGTCACATAATTGACTTTTGCTCAGAAGATTGTGTTGCAGTCCTTCCACTAAAAGCACATTCTTAATTAGGGAAAGAGGAGTCATACCTACTATCCCAATACCAGTGATCTTCCCTTGCTGATTTCCACCAAAGGTGACCACTCCACCTGCCTTGGACCCAAGGCTTTGGAACAAACACCTTTCTCCCGTCATGTGTCGCGAGCACCCACTTTCCAGGTACCATTTGTGGTGTTTCTTTTGTTCTGTTAAACACATCTGCAACAGGAACAATTAAACTCTTAGGTACCCATACCTTCTTGGGTCCTCTTTTCTTAGTTTTGGGTCTTATTTTCCCTCTGTGTCTACACTGGGACTCCACATGTCCAGGTTTGCCACAGTTGGAACAACCATTACCATTCTTGGGTCCTTTATCAGGTACTATAAAATTTAAGGATTCAGAAGAAGATGTTTCTGAATAACCTAAACCACTTTTGTCTAAGGAATGCCTCTGAGAGCCTAATAATCTATTCAGATTATCAGTTCCTTTGACAAATCTGGCCAGATCCAGAGTTAATTCTCTAATCTTGCTTTTGAGCTTTTTACTCTCTTTTACAATATTATCAGAACTACTAGGATCTTGCTGAAGCAGCTTTTCTTTGAGAGAGATTTTCTTTTTGCAAATTTTCATTTTCTAAAGCAGCTTGAGTAAAAGCTCTTGAAAGTTCTTTAAACTCATTGAACAGATCTCTGCTACTTTCAACAAGGTCATTATACTGATCTTGTAGAGTTTGAGGAATTACCTCAGAGTCCGAATTGTCTGAAGAAGGTAGACTTGCTATCAGACACAGATTTGCTTCTTCTGAAGTGTCATCCTCTTCTTCTGAAGTGGAATCTTCCAAGTCTTCCCATGTTGCCATCAATCCTTTCTTTTTCTTGAAAAAATTCTTCTTCTGAAAGGTTGGCTTCCTTAACTTGGGGCAATCAGCCTTCATGTGACCTGGCTGTTTGCACTCAAAATAGGTAATTTTGTCAGTGTTAAAGGATTCTTTACCTGACTTACCTTGTTTGAAGTTGGAAGGTTTAGATCTTCTGAATCTCCCTTTTCTTTGTAGCATCTTCTTAATCTTCTTGCTGAGAAAAGCAAGATCTTCATCTTCTGAACAACCTTCAGATTCAGTATCCATCTGAAGTGTCTTCTGCTTGCATGGCTTTCATGTTACCATGCCTAAGTTGTCTGGCCTTGGAGTTCAATGACAGTGATTTCTTCTTGGTGTCATCTTCCCCAAGTTCTAACTCATGGACTTTGAGAGAGCCCAACAGTTCCTCCATTTTAAGAGAGTTTAAATCTTTAGCTTCTTGAATGGCAGTAACCTTGGGCCTCCAGGACTTTGGAAGCTTCTTAGAATCTTTCGATTGTTATCTCCAGATTCAAAGGTTCTTCCCAATGACCTGAGTCCATTAGTTATCGTCTGAAACCTTTTAAACATTTGATCTATGGTTTCAGACTCTTCCATCTTGAACATCTCATATTGATGTACAAGCATACTGATCTTGGATTGCTTTACAGTCTCAGTTCCTTCATGAGCTGCTGCAAGAGTATCCCAGATCAACTTGGCAGATGAACAACCATGAACCTCTCATATTCTGACTTGATCAAGGAACATATCAGATAGAGTTTGGCCTTGGCATTTAATTGAACTCGAGCCTTCTGCTCCAAGGTCCATTCAGCTTTTGGTATGGGCAATCCAGCATGCATGGGAACATAGTATCCATCAGTAACCACATCCTATACATCAATGTTGTTGCTTTCAATGAACAACTTCATACGATCCCTCCAATAGTGGTAATCCACTCCATTGAATGTTTGGGGTCTCGTGATGGAGGCTCCTTCAATAATGTATGTATGTTGTTGGTAGAAGTTTCCATATGGATCTTTGTCCTCTGCACTGATTAGGTGCTAACCCGGAGGATAAGCTCTGGTACCAACTGTTGAAAAACAGGGAAACACTTGAAGGGGGGTTGAATAGTGTTTTAGTGGAAACTTTCAAGTTAAAAATATTATAAACTTGACTTGATTCAGATAGTAAGTTTTCACTTGAATACTTTTTCAATCCCCTTGTTAGAATAAAAACAGAACTGAAATAGATTAAGGGATAGAGAAAACTTAGCCAAGAATTTATCTTAGATCACTCACAACCACCGTGAGCTACGTCCAGTCCCAGGGCAAAACCAGCACCTGGATTTCCACTATTCTTGCAAGCATACAAGTATTCTTTTCTTTCAAGCCTCTTCAGGCTCTACAACAAGTATTGTTTATTTCACCAAGCCTCTTCAGGCACTCAGACACTTATCCAAGTGTAACCCAAGTATTCTTTCAGACAGAAAGCCTCTCCAAGCTTAACAACCCAAACTGTTCTAAGTTTAAACAAGAAAGGGATTTAGTTCACTATCTTCAGATGATAGCTACGAATTATAGAGTACAAATAACTGAGTCTTTCTCAGAATATGAAAATGAGTAATTGTACAAAGAATATTAGAGTTTGATTTTTGCAGCGAGTAGTTTCTTTGATTGAAATGCTTCTCTATATATTCAATTCTTCATGGGACGTATTTATAGTCTCCAAGAACAAATGCCCATTTCCAAATAGCATTTAATGCATTCAGAATACGTTTGACACAACTCTGTTCAAAGCAATCTGAGCAGAAACAGGTGCAACAGGTCTGCGCACACAAAGCAATATGGCAGGAGCAGCAGCGTTGCAGACTTTCCTTAAATGTGTTAAACTTTTGAACGAGGAAGAAAAGCAACTTCGACTCTTATGCTGAAGTAGGTAAGATCTTGATTTGAACGATCCTCGTACTCAGCAACGACTTCCAAGGTCAAACCATTGTCCTGAAGACTTCATCTTTCAGATGCAAGGGATGCTTCAGATGCACTTCTCTTCTTTAGAGGATAAACACTCTTCAGCTAATGTTAGGTCTTCAAACGATCTGAAGCTTCAAATGATGTTTCACACTTTTTATGATCTGAAACAAAACAGAATATTGTGAAAGTATATTTCCACAAATCCATCTGAATTTTTTATATTTGTTCATTAAAAATTTTGAGGCTCAACATCTTGTAGATACGATACTCTTATTTACTATTATACTGTTGGGATTTTGGTACGCTTGCCAAATTCTCAACAAGTATTTTTGGCGCCGTTGCCGGGGAACGGTGTATCAACTTTTAAAGACTTGGGAGGTCTATTTTATTAAGTTGTATATATTTTACTTTTATTTTTTTTTATTTTCTATTTTTTTAGAATTTTTAGGAAAATTTTAATTTTAATTTTATTTTTATTATTCTCTTCCCCACTTACCCTCTTTCGAGTTTCTTGATTTATGCTCTTGCGAGGTCAAGTGTCTCCAAATCAATTGCAATTTGATCCAGAAATAGAGAGGACATCTAGAAGGAACAGGAGCAGAAACAAGAGAAGGAGAAAAAGGAGAAGTCAGGAAGAAAACAAAAATATGGAAGAAGAACAACCAAGAAGAAGAGTCTTAGGAGACTATGTCATGCACCAAGGACCTCGTCATTACTCAAGCATTGTTTTACCAGCTACAGCGAAGTCCTTGGAGATGAAGTCTGCACATTTAAAACCTCATTAGTGCCCATCAATTTGCAGGATTTGATAATGAAGATCCACATACTCATCTCTCTACTTTCTATGAATTAATTGGTACTGTGGGATTTGAGGAAGGATATTTGGAATCTGTCTACTTATGATTGTTTCCTTTTTCTCTAATAGGTAAAGCAAAGGAGTGGCTGAAATCGCATCCTAATCAAAGTCTGAATAATTGGGGCGTGGTAGAAGATAAATTTTTCAAGAGATTCTTTCCACCATCCCGATATATTCAAGCTAAGTCAGACATGTCCATATTCAGGAAAAGGGGCAGATGAGCCATTATGTGAAGCTTGGGAGAGATTCAAGTCCTTGCTGCGAAAGTGCCCAAACCATGGTTTTGAAGACATTGCCCAACTAAACATCTTTTGCAATGGACTCAGACCCGATTCAAAGTCATACATAGATGTTGCAGCAGGAGGGACAATTTTGGCAGTGGATGCAGAGCGTGCTATCACCATCATTGATAATTTTGCACAGAATGACTAGCAAGCTCAATATGGGAGACAACCAGTCCAAATTCAGAATAAGGGAGTGCTAGAATTAAATAGCAACGATGCACTTCTAGCAGAAAACAAGCGACATCTAGAAGCACTCACCAAGCAATTGGAAGCACTTCCCCAACAACTGAAAGCAGTACAATCCCAACCCAGCCAAACCCCATAGTTGATTTGTGACTTTTGTGGAGGTGACCATCCCAATGGTCACTGTTCTTATCAGGAGACTCAAGCAGAGCAAGTCAACTTCATGGGAAATCAAGGAAGGCAAGGTAATTTCTCCAACAATAATCAGTATTCACAAGGATGGAGAAATAACCAAAATAACAACTCTGGCTGGAGACAACAAGATGGAAGCAACAGACATATGCCATATCAGCAGCAACAAGGTTATCCTTCAACAAATGACAGACTCTCAAAACTGGAAGAAAAGATTGATGCTTTTATGCAGAATTTTGATGGCTTCAAGAAGAATACAGAAGCATCAATCAAATCCTTGGAAAATCAAGTTGGTCAGTTGGCAAATGAGATGGCAGAACATAAAAAGGGTCACTTTACAGCAAATACTCAAACCAATCCAAAGGAGCACTGCAATGCAGCTACTACTGATGATAACACAATAGAGGAGAGTGATTTAGAAGACAACATCATATCTGAAGAGAAGTTGCTCACAGAGGAGATTGTGCAAAGCAGTGTTCAAGAAGAAGAGAAGCCCGAAGCAGTTCTGGAAGATGAAGAAAAGGCAGAGAAGGTCTTCAGCACAGGTAAGTCACTTGACCCAGGTAAGTTTACTGTACCAGTTTCTATTGGTAATCAACGTGTTACCAAAGCTTTGTTAGATCTTGGGGCGGGCATCAGATTGATGCCGCTATCATTTTTTAAAAGACTGGGAATTTTGAAGGTCAAACCTGCCAATGTGCAGTTACAGCTTGCAAACAAGACCACTCAACATCCATATGGAGTAATTGAAGATTTGCCAATAAGGGTGGACAAGTTTGTGTATGCTGCAGACTTCTTTATTGCTGAAATGGAAGAGGATACTGATTGTAAGGTCCAAGAATCCTCCCAAAATGGTTTTAATAATGACAAACTATCAAAACTCACTTGCCTTAATTCTGATTTGTAAAGAACTAATCATTTCATTTGAGATTGTGTCAAGAAGATACATGTAACATTCTGCAAAAGATATAAGACAGATGCAGAAGGAAGAAACTTGCTTTAACTGCCATATCAACCTTGGAAAGATGCTTCAAACTATTTAAGAATGTTAAATTAGTGGATGATATCAAGAAAGCCGTTGAGACAATCAAAGGAAATCATCTGTAACTTAAATTTAGAGGATAACATGTTTTCCAGAAGATAAAATCTTCACTTACACAGAAGAAACCAAACTCCTAAGCTTGGAGAAGAACAAGATTACTTTAGAAGGAATATTCATGAAGGATCATGACTTCTTGAGGTTTCCAAGGATTAAATAAATAAAATAAAGAACAGGAGACTTTTACAAGTCTTGAAAATCATCTGCAGAAGGAAGAAGACAATTTTGCAGAAGGAACCTGATGACAGACTTTCTGCAGAAGATACAGAATCCATCATAACTTGCTAAATTCTTTTCTAAGGCTTCAGCTAAGTTAAATACACTTGAAATAATCTATGATCATCCATTGAATACTCTCAGTGTGCTTACAGAAGAAAGAGCCACGGAAAGTACTAGAATTGCATTCTGCAGAAGATAAGTCTCCAGAAGATGAAACCAGTCAAAGGGACAGTTGTACCAGAAAGTGGCAGCAGCTGTGTGACAGAGACAGCTTATGGAATGATAGCTGGAGATGCAAGAAGTCTCCCCAATGGCTAGTTTCTCATCATTCCTATAAAAGGAGGTGTTCCTTCACATTTTGACACACACCTCTCTCCAGAAGATATAAAAAGACTCATATCACTATCTCAATCTTCTGGAACATTTTCTCTCTCCTCTGATTCAGCAATTTCTGCTTCTGCAAGTTATTGAGGGGGAGTTGGCTCATTATTCATCTTATGATGTGCTTTACATGTATTAATTTTGAGTCGTGTACTTACACTACTTTTCAAATTCTATCTTGTAAGGTTACAAAGAGGCTTGGAATTGATTGTGCCTCTTGTGACAGTGAGGTGTGAGAATTTACAGAGAGATCTGTCAAGTTAGGTTGATCTGAGAAGATTCAGTTTCTGCAGAAGGAGCTCTGCAGAAATCTGTTTTGGCTGGATCTTCTGCAGAAGGTTTTGCAGTGAGAGTAAAGCCTGAAAATTGTGTGAGTAAAGTTGTGATAAGCCTGAAGAGGCTAGAGAAAGAATACTAGTGGTAAAGTGTACCCAAGAAAGTTGTAATTTGGTTATTGTGTGAGAAAATCCTACTTGGAGTAGGGACTGGACATAGCCTCAGGTTGGAAGAGGTGAACCAGTATAAAATCTTTGGGTGCAACCTTCTCTTCCCTAATCTCCTTTACTATTGCATGTGCATGAAACTATTTGGAAAACTATTTATTACCTAAGTAAGTGTTACTCACCAAAATTCCCACGAAGGAATTCTATCTTATGCATATTACATTATACTTAACTTCAATCTTCTGGTGGTTAATCTTTTAATACTAAGCCAAGTATATCTTGAGCAGATAAAGTATTAAAAGGAAATTGCAGAAAATTTTAATCAATCACAATTCAACCCCCCTTCTTGTGATTGGAACTTCAACTTCAATTGGTACCATAGCTTGCCTCTAGGGTTGAACTCACTTAACAGTGAGAGAGGAAAAGATCAAGGGAAATGGCCAACCACGGAGCTGCAATGTTCATTCCAGAAGGATCCTCCACAAACAGACCACCAACTTTTGACGGAAAAGACTATTACTATTGGAAAGACAGAATGAAATTATTTCTAGAATCCCAAGACATTGACCTTTGGGATATTGTAGGAAAAGGAAACTTTATTCCAGTAGTCAGAAGGACAAGAATTCTAGCTCAACCTAAAGAAGGAGAATCAGAAGTTCAAGTAGAAGATCCCCAACCTAAATCCAGAGAAGATTGGACCTCAGAAGATAAGCAAAAGTATCTTCTAAACTCCAAGGCTAAATACTTCCTTCTCTGTGCTCTTAGCAGAGGAGAATATGACAAAGTTGCTAGGTGCTCTACCACAAAAGAGATATGGGACTGGGGGTGTAATCGGGTCGGGTCGGGTTCAGGGTAAATAGAAGTCCAAACCAATTATTTCATCTCGGTTTGGGTTGGTTCAGTTTCAGCTTTTTTCGTTACGCAACCCGAACCGAACCAACCCGACCATCTACGGGTTGGGTCGGGTCGGGTATTGGGTCTGCTTAATATCATATTAAAAATCCTGTCCTGTGCAGAAAAACATGAAAAATTCCAAAAAAAAATCTAAAAGAATTGAAAAAAATAGATAAAATCAACAGAACCTATTTTATACATAGAACTACCAATTTATATGGACTTCAACCACACATTATTTTGTTACAAATTTAAACAAAGTGACAAAACCAAAACCAATATACATCAAGTGCAACATTACCATATTGTCCATACACCAAGTTATAAAATTAACAATCAAGACAACAAACAACAGAACCAATACACAAACATTACACATCAAGTGCATTACCATACACTAAGTTATAAAAGTAACAAATTACAAATACTATTTGGAAATTGGAATCTTGTCTCTCTAAAATAAGTCTCCTCAATCCTCCATGCTCCAATCACCTTCATTCTTGCTAGGTATTTAACCAGCCAAATATCCCCTAAATAAATAAGTGTTGGATGTAAATAGAAGTTAAATGTAAGCAAGGTTATAATGCAAAATTTTAGATATTAAATTTAGTCTTATTGCAAGGTTGTAAACGCGGCATCAACTCCAACCTCCTCAATAGCTGCAAAGGCTGTAATCCCAGACATCTCTATTAACAAGAAAATAATGTATTAAAATTAAACACCCACACACATATATTTATATATTTTTAATTTTTCAATTCAATGATAAATAGAATTCAAATTAAACATACCTGATTCAATCCGATAAATGAATTGAGGCTGCTGTGAATCAATAACCTTTTTAAGGGGCTTCAACCAATTCTGAGTGCAACTCAAAGCCTCTACAGTGTTAGGATACAATGAGCTACGATATGTATCAAGAACTCACCCTCCAGTGCTAAAAGCAGACTCAAATGATGTTGTGGACACTGGGATGGCTAATATATCCCTAGCCATATTGGAAAGAACATAATACTTTTGACTCTTGCTTCTCCACCATCTTAAAATATGAAATCCATCATAATCATCTTCCACCTCATCCTCCATATATCTCTCCAACTCATTTCTTTTGTGCTCACCTTGTTTCTTCCTCACTTTTTCTCTATACTTTTTAAGTATACCAACCCTTCCAACCCCACTTTCACTACTTTGACTCCCCTGTGTTATATGTGATTATGAAGAAACATCTGATGATGATACAACAACATCACGAGTATCAGTTGGAAGAGGATACCATTCAACATATTGAGCAAACAACTTCTTGATTATGTCTTCCAATTTTTTTATAATCTCACTACTCTTTTCTGGATACAATGCTGGAAAAGCGTCCTCAAAGTAACTAAATTATACCTGGGGTCAAGGAAAACAGCCACAAGCAAGAGATAATTCACACTCCCACTACTAAAATCTCAATACTTGTCAAATTTAGTTTTCATACTTGTTGCCATCTGTTTCAACACCCCATCATCCCCCTCCATCCAAGATAGAATTTCCTATTGAATGATATTTAACTGAGGAAAGAAACTGTTAGAGGTAACATGCAATGAACCAGAAAAAGCCAACCTAGCATCATAGAAAATTTTCAAAAACTCCCTGAAAATGCGAGCACGTTTCCAATCATCACTATCAGGGGGTCCCCCCTCATTGGCAACAGCAGGAGAATAAAAAGGATCATCTAATTCCATATGAAGAAATGCTTTTTCATACTTTTCAGCAGTTTCTAACATCAAATAGGTGGAATTCCACCTAGTTGGCACATCAAGCACAAGCATCAATTTAGTGGATAAGTTAGCCTCTTCAGCACACTTTCTAAAAGAAGCTAATCTAGTCGAAGATGCTTTCACATACTTACAAGAAGCCCTAATCTTAACAATAGAACTATCCATCTCTTTCATCCCATTGGAAACAACCAAATTTAAAATGTGAGCATAACACCTCAAGTGCATATACTCTGCATTCAATAGAGTAGTTCCATTCCAATAATTCAAACTTCTCTTCAAATATGCTAAAGTTGTGCTGTTAGCACTAGCATTATCTACAATCACACAACAAACCTTACTAATCCCCCAATCCTTGATGCACTTCTCTAAATATTTGCCTATGGTTTCCCCCTTATGGTCAGCAATCAAACCAAAATCGAGTATCTTTTTATTCAATTCCCACCCCTGATCAATATAATGCCCAGTCACACACATATAATTCATGTTTTGAATAGAAGTCCAAGTGTCAGTTGTAAGTGAAACCATTTGAAAGTTACAAGACAACAAAGACTTCAATTTCACCTTCTCTTCAACATACAATTCCATGCAATCCTTAGCAACAGTTACGAGACTAGGAATTTTAAATCTAGGTTGAGCAGTAGCCATGAATTCTTTAAATCCTGAGTTCTCAACAAACTTGAAAGGAAGCTCATCAACAACAATCATCTTAGCAAGTTTATTCCTAGCCAATTCCTGGTTAAATTCAATAAGTTTGAATGAAATAGAATTATCAGAATTAGTTTCACATTGCTTTCCAAGATGAAGAGTCTTTTGCTTCTTATCAGTTTCCCTAGATGGGTTCTTAGGACACACTTTCATGTGCTTGTTCAAGTTTGTGGTCCCATGATTAGAACTATTGCATGCATAGGTTTTACCACAATAGTTACATATAGCCTTATCCCCTTCCCTTTTAAAATGAGTCCAACAACTAGAAGGTGGCCTACTAGGTTTCCTTTTGCCACATACCTCTTGTGTAGACGGATCAGTTTGTGTTGGAGCTTGAGTAGAGCCTGGCATAGAAGGTTCTTCATTTGTAACTGGTTCAGTTGGTGCCTCTATGCCTCCCATTGTTGCAGCTCCAAGTGGTGGTGGGGATGGAGCACTTCCCACTTGGGTTCCACCAGATTTTTGAGTTCCAAGTGGTGTTGTAACCTCTTCCATTCTGCATGAATTTTAAAATAAAAACATGAACAAAAAAACAATGCAAGAATTATGATTAAAATGTAAAAGCAACTTCCATCTATCTTAGGACCTTCTTAATCCCTATATTACACTATCAGGAGTAAGTGCAAAGGAGTAAACATAAATTTTCAAAAGTAGAAGCCTTTTCCATTCACATCCCGAAACATTAAAGTAGACTAAAACATGAATTGAAAAAAAACTCAAATTGACCAATCCATGAAAATGATACATTTAAATATGTAAAATTCCAAATAGATATTCTGTAAAATTGGAGACACTCAAACAAAACATATATATTCAACGCATTCTGGTGCACTTGCTTATGAATGATGATCGTGAATATATATACATATATATCATCACATGATCGCTTATCAAGAAAGGGGAAAAATGATATTGAACATATATAACACCTGTTCACACTTCACACAGGAATTAATTACACATGTATAATCAAAATTTCACAAGATTTCCACCACCTGGGGACATAGCTCAAGTCATTGTCTGATGGCCATAAAATTGAGATAAATGTCATAATTAAGTTCATCACATCATGGTAAAAACTCTTTGATACATCAAGAAATCAAAGCTGACAAAACCTACAAAAGATCAGTTCATCAATTATTACGCCATGACTTCTCAGAAATTATGTATGCAAAATAATATCTAATAGACCATGCTTCAATCAGAGCATAAGTATCTGCTGATCCAAGTTCCATTTCAAGTTGAGTAAAACCTAAAACTAAACGAGGCAAAAAGGAAAAAGGGAAATACACACTGTGTAGAATTAATTGAAGTGAACTGTTGTTGCATTAGATGTATTTACCAAACATAAATTTTCAAAAGTACAAGCCCAACCTCAATGATGATAAAAGGATGCAACTTTCAAAAGGAAAAAAAATTAAAAGAAAAAAGTGAGAAAGTTTAGCTAATTTGATGAGGAATCTTTTCAAGCTAATAAACTCCACAACATCAGCAAGCTAAGAACAGAGAAAATTTTGAACAAGGCCCAAAAAAGACTGAGAGTTCACCATCATAGATCAACAGAGTAATGGAACCAACATCACACGAATCTTATTGACCATAGCAGATAGCAAGGAAGAACAGAACAGTGAAAAGGATAAGCAGAAAAAAAAACATATAATCTAACATAGACTAGAATAATCTATAACTTACATCAGGTCGGGTGGACCGTGGAGACAGGTCTTGGTAATTTCTGGTCAGCAGTGGACTTTGAATTCATAGATCGTGGTAATCGTTCCACAGAAGAAGAAAGGGCTCGAAATTTCAAATCAACAAAATCTGAGCTCTAATAAACAAAAATGCATTAGAAGAAGAAAGGGCTCAAGAGATTAAGCAATGAACAAAGCACACTGAGAAAGATGAACAGAGGAGAACAAATCTGGAAAAAACCCTTACCTTAAAAGTGAGAACAAGACTCGGCCTTCGGGATCGGGAAGACGGGGACAACGTTGGTGACTTCCACGGCGGCGGCGGCGACGAGACGAGGAGGAGGAGGGCGTGAGGGTGAGGCTGAGGCACGGAGGGAGTGAGGGGCTAGGGCCGGCTAGGGCACAAAATATCTCTCTGAAGAAAAGAAAATGAAAGTTGTTCTCTGATGTCTCTCTCTCGCGCGATAAAACTTGTACACAGGTTCGGGTTCGGGTTCTTTGGTTTTAAAAACTGAAACCCGATACCCGAATGATAAGTGAAAATTAGTTGATAAATTAGAGCACTTTTTAGTTCACTTATCAAGGATAAAATGGTATTTTTTGCCCCAGTTTAATCCCTTTTTATTAAATATTAGATAAATTGTATTTATTAATCTGAGATTTGAATTTGATGCTATTTTGATAGAAATATTGCTGATTTTTGCAGGATATGACAAAGATTTGATTTGAAGGAAAGATAGCATTAAATGAGGGAGATATCTGCAAGATTTGAGTTTGATTGAAGACATTTAATAAAGATTTGAAGAAGATTTGAGGCAATCAATGAGTAGATCACTGCCAATCAAACAAAGATTCTGCAGACAACCTTCCCAAATAAATCAAAGATGCTCAATAAATGCAAGGATTTCATCAAGAAAAGGGAAACAAGGAAAGACAATCAAACAAAACCAGTCTCGGAGAGAGATCAAGTTAAAAAGAGAAAGATTGAAGTTGCAGGACGCATTCTGTGCTTCAACCTGCGCTGTAGCGCATGGTGAAGCGCAGCTCTCTGGAACCTGCGCTGTAACGCAGCTTGAAGTGCAGGTCACGCAGATTTGTTCCCTGTTGCCATTTTTAGATAGGTTTCTCCCCAATTTTCTTTGTCTTTCCTTAACCTACAAATAGGACCTCATTGCACCAGATCAAAGGTGTGCACGATTATTGTAATTCATTCATATTTCAGTGATAATGCACCAGAGCTAATTTTAGAGTAGGAGAGGAGGAGCGCTTCACGAGGATTGAAGATGGTGACAGCATCTTCGGTGGTTTGTATGGCTACCTTATGTAGTTAACTCTCCATTAGGATTGGATGTAATTGATTCTATCCCCAAGTGTATGTAAACTCTATATTATTATTTCCTAAGCTCTCTGTCTATAATATTGGTAATCTTATTCTGTGCTTAATTCCTAACTTCCGCGCTTGCGCCGGAGTTATAGGCTAGTTTCGACTAGGATTAAGGATGGGGGAGCGGATTCTGAAGAAACCCATTCTCTGAGTGAATAAGAGGACTCGGTAGCCAGTGAACCGAAACATGGGCGTTGCTAGTGATTGATGGGTACTGTGAGTATTCTAATGAAGGGCATCTACAGGATAGGCATGATTATTAAATTACCGATAGCAAAGGTTAGTTCATTGTCAATCCAGGAAGCGAAACGTGGATGTATTCTAATGAGTGATGGGTAGTGAAGTACTCTAGCGAAGGTGCGTCCAGAGTAGTAGGCCTCGTTTATCAACTAATTCTTTTACAAACGGAATAAAAGAAAGCAAAATAAGCCGAGGGTAAGTCTGTCGCCTGGGAGAGCCCGCATGGATTACCTTTGAGTGTGTGAGGCTGCTGGTAACTCGGGGTCTTAGCAATTTAGTTTGTCTACAATATTATAGAGTAAACCTAAAATAATAAATAGTTTTTACATGCACGAAGGGTGTGATGATATGAAGTCCAATTCTAATCCAGGTAAAGTGTCTCTAACTCTTCCTTTCTAATTCGATTGATTATTTATTTGCTATTTACAATTCACGCAACAATACTCTCAAAACTGTTATTTCCCTTGATAAATAGACCACGAATTTACGTGAATTGACTGTTCCCTGTGGATACGATAACTCTTCTTACTATTATAATACTGTATTTTTGGCGCCGTTGCCGGGGAACGGTTTCCAATTCGTGTAGACCTTGGCAGGTCTAGTTATCAAGTGTACATATTTCTGTTTTAATTTTGTTTTCACATTTACGTTTTTCAAGTTTATTGTCTCAAGCCAGGTGATAAACAAGTATGGAAGGAACTCAAAGAACCTTGGGAGACTGCATATCACATCAAGGAATGCGATATCACTCTAACATCGCCATTCCTAAGACCACAAAAGCTCTAGAGTTCAAAGCTTCACACCTTCAGCTTGTTGAGAATCACCAGTTCTCAGGCTTAGAACATGAAAATCCAAATAATCATCTTTCTACATTCTTTGGATTGATTGATGTTATGGGATTTGCTGAAGAAGACCAAGAGATTGTATACTTACGTCTATTTCCCCTTTCTCTTGCAGGTAAGGCGAATGAATGGTTAACATTTCATCCTAGTCAGAGCATGAATACATGGAAAGAAGTTGAGAAGAAATTTCTGCGTAGATTCTTTCCTATGGAGCATTACATCAAAGTTAAGGCAGACATATCAACATTCAAGAAAGAAGTTAGTGAACCATTGTATGCAGCTTGGGAAAGATACAAATTCTTATTGTTCAAATGCCTAAACCACGGTTTTGATGACATTACCCAACTCAACTTCTTCTACAATGGACTCAAGCCAAAATGCAAATCTTTCATAAATGCTGCAACAGAAGGTTCGATTTATCAACAGATGCTGAGCGAGCACTCACGGTTATTGACAATTGTGCTCACAGCAATCAACAAGATCTATGCTGGGATCAACCAATTCAAGAAGAGGAACTGCCTAAGCAAGATTCTATCAAAGTTCTTGAGCAATTGGAGAAATTGATCCAGCAAGTGCAACTGCTCATCCAACAACAACAAGTAATGCAAGCTGTCAGCGAAATACCTCCAAAAATGGTATGTGATTTTTGTAAGGGAAATCACCTTAATGGACATTGCTCTTATCCTGAAGGCAGAGTGGAACAAGTCTACTTCCTAGACAGTACAGGAAGCCATGACAAAACCTCCAAGAGTCACAGTCAAAGTGACAACGCAACACCTGACATCAACTCTAGAATTGAAGAAAAGCTCAATAAGCTGACACAGGAGATGATAGCCAGTCAAGAAGCAATGCAAGCAACATTCATGCATCTATCAAAGCAAGTGGAGGAGATCAGAAGAGAGTCTGATGAACAACAATCAGTTTGCAAATCAATCTCCACTCGAAGCGGCAAGGAGATAGGAAAGGGTATTGGTGACAACTTATCAACAGAAAAGGAAGTTTTGGAAAGAAAAGAGCAAGAGGTTGAAAAAGAGGAAAAGGAACCAGAACGCCAGGTGGAATCAAGAGCTAAAGAACCTTCACCAGAGCTTCCTCACCGAGAGCTACCTTATCCCAGGATTCCCACCAAAAAGAGTCAAGATAGAGAATTTTTCAGCTTTCTAGATACTATGAAGAAGCTGGAGATCAAGATTCCTTTATTGGAAGCGATGAATCAAATGCCAACTTATGCAAAATTCATGAAGAAAGTCTTAACCAAGAGGAGAAAGGTCCCTGAGGAGATAGTAGAACTGGAAGCAAGATGCAGTGCTATCATCCAGAAGTCATTACCACCAAAGGCAAAAGATCCTGGAAGCTTCACTTTACCAATAACAATTGGAAATTTACCAGTTGGAAGAGCCTTGCTCGATTTAGGAGCCAGCATCAACTTGATGCCCCTATCCATACTCAAGCGGATAGGAGTTTCGCATGTTAAGCCAACAAGAATGACCCTGCAATTGGTTTACAGATCCATTAAATTGCCACTTGGGATCGCAGAAGATGTGCTCCTCCAAGTGGATAAATTCATCTTTCCGGTGGATTTTGTCATCATGGATATGGAAGAAGATGCTGAAGTTCCAATCATACTTGGTAGACCCTTTATCAAAACTACAAAAGTCATCATCGATGTGGATGCTGGAAACTTAAAGGTACGAGTTCAAGATGATGAGGTAAGTTTTAATGTCTTTGATGCAATGCAGTATCCCACAGAAAAACAACAGTGCCATCAGTTGGAAGTGCTAGAGAAATCTTTTGTTGAACAACAAATGCTAACAAGTGCAGATCCTTTAGCAACAGCTCTGACAGGTATGGAAGATATCCTTGCTAAAGGAGAAGAGGATTAATATACAAGGGAACTGGACAGCTCTCCACCACTTCCACCTGAGGAAGCAACAATTGAGGAATTACCAAATGAGAAGAATGCTGAGAGTCAAAAGCTGGAACTTAAGGTACTCCCATCACATCTCAAATATGCTTTCTTAGACAAAGTTGGGAATCAACCTGTGATTATCAGCAAATTTTTAACTTCCTCAGAAGAGGAAAGACTTCTCGCTATTTTAAAAAGTAATGCAGGAGCTATAAGATGGTCTTTATCAGATCTCAAAGGCATCAGTCCTTCATATTGTATGCACAAAATCCATATGGAGGAAGACTACAAACCTGTCACTCAACCTCAAAGAAGACTGAACCCAACAATGAAAGAGGTAGTGAAAAAGGAAGTATTAAAGTTGCTCGAGGCATGTATGATCTATCCTATTTCTTATAGTGCTTGGGTAAGTCCTGTTCAGGTTGTTCCAAAGAAAGGAGGTATGACTGTCATAAAAAATGAGAAAAATGAATTGATACCTACTAGGACTGTGACAGGATGGAGAATGTGTATTAATTATAGGAAGTTAAATCAAGCCACTAGGTAGGATTACTTTCCTTTACCATTTATGGACCAAATGTTAGAAAGACTAGCTGGGCAGGCTTTTTATTGCTTTATGGATGGATATTCTGGATATAATCAAATAGCTGTTAATCCTGAAGATCAAGAAAAGACTGCTTTTACTTGTCCATTTGGTATCTTTGCTTACAGGAAAATGCCCTTTGGGCTATGTAATGCCCCGGCTACTTTCCAGAGATGTATATTATCCATATTTTCAGATCTGGTAGAAAATTGCATAGAAGTTTTTATGGATGATTTTTCTGTCTTGGAAATTCTTTTGATCATTGCTTGATAAATTTGGATACTATTTTGAAAAGATGTGTAGAAACTAAACTTGTTCTCAACTGGGAAAAATGCCAATTCATGGTAATAGAAGGAGTATTCCTTGGACACAAAATCTCAGCTAAAGGGATAGAAGTGGATAAAGCAAAGATTGAAGTCATAGAGAAATTTCCACCACCAGCAAATGTGAAAGGGATCAGAAGTTTTCTAGGACATGCAGGATTATACCGGTGTTTCATCAAGGACTTTTCAAAAATAGCCAAGCCTCTCACCAATCTGCTAAACAAGAATACACCCTTTAAATTTGATGATGATTGCTTGGTTGCTTTTAACTTGTTGAAACAAAGTTTAACATCTGCTCATGTTATAGTTGGTCCTGACTGGACACTTGAATTTGAATTGATGTGTGATGCTAGTGATTATGCTGTAGGAGCTGTATTAGGACAAAGAAAGTCTAAAATATTTCATGTTATACACTATGCTAGCAAGGTTTTGAATGAAGCTCAAATAAATTATGCCACTACAGAAAAAGAATTGTTAGTCATAGTATATGCATTGGAAAAATTTAGATCTTACCTAATAGGTTCAAAAATCACTGTTTATACTGATCATGCTGCTATCAAATATCTTCTGACAAAGCCAGACTCTAAACCAAGACTGATACGATGGATTTTACTCTTGCAGGAATTTGATTTGGTCATCAAGGATAAAAAGGGAAGCGAGAATGTAGTCGCAGATCATTTATCGAGACTAGTGAACGATGTGATCACTAGCACCGAGACTGAGTTGCTAGAAGAATTCCCAGATGAAAGATTAATGATGATTCAAGAAAGGCCATGGTTTGCTGATATGGCAAATTATAAAGCCGCAGGAGTACTACCAGATCAATTGACTTGGGTTCAGAGGAAGAAATTCCTAGCCGATGCAAAGAAATACTTGTGGGATGACCCTTACCTCTTCAAACTAGGAAGAGATAACTTGCTAAGAAGATGTGTCGCAGGAAAGGAAATCACAAAGATCCTTTGGCATTGTCATAGTTCTCCTTATGGGGGGCACTTCAACAAAGACAAGACTGCAGCAAATACACTCCAATCTGGTTTCTATTGGCCATCTATCTTTCAAGACGCAATGGCCTATATTCAACGATGTGATAGCTGCCAAAGAACAGGTGGAATTTCCAAGCGAAATGAAATGCCTGGGAACTATGTGCTTGAAGTGGAAGTATTTGACTGCTGGGGGATGGATTTCATGGGACCTTTTCCTTCGTCAAATGGAAAAGAGTATATTTTGGTAGCTGTTGAATATGTTTCCAAATGGGTAGAAGCAACAACGACTGCAAAGGCAGATGCTAGAACTGTGAGTCAATTTCTGAAAGCAAACATATTTGCTAGATTTGGAGCACCAAGGGTTATTATCAATGATGGAGGATCACACTTCTGTAATGAGCAACTACAGCAGGTCTTGGAAGAATATGGGGTTAAACATAAAGTGGCTACACCATACCATCCACAAACAAATGGGCAAGCTGAAGTCTCAAACAGAGAACTTAAATGAATACTCGAAAAGACAGTCAGTTCTTCTAGAAGGGACTGGGCAACTAAGCTTGACGATGCATTGTGGGCTTATAGAACAACTGTTAAGACTGCTACAGGATTATCTCCATTTCAGCTGGTATATGGGAAAGCATGCCACTTGCCAGTTGAACTTGAACACAAGGCATACTGGGCTTTAAAACTGTTGAACATGGACTCTAGAGTGGCAGGACAAAAGAGAGTACTACAATTACATGAATTAGAAGAGATGCGATTGAATGCATATGAATCATCCAAGATTTATAAAGAAAAGACAAAAGCCTATCATGATAAGAAAATCCTTAAAAAGAGATTTTATCCTGGACAATCTGTATTGTTGTTCAACTCCAGACTGAAATTCTTTCCAGGAAAACTCAAATCCAGATGGACAGGGTCATTCATAGTTAAAGAAGTCAGAGTTCATGGGGCTGTTGAGATTGAAGATCCTGACACCAAAGTATGATGGGTTGTCAATGGACAGTGCTCAAACCATATCTAGGCGGTGACTTTGACAGATCTGAGACTGTCATCAATCTGCAAGATCCATAAAAACAACCAGGCGTCGAGCTATCAGACGTTAAACAAGCGCTTGCTGGGAGGCAACCTAGTGTAGGTGTAGGAAACATAGATTTATGTTTTTTAAAAAAAAAAAGAAAAAGAAAAGAAAAGAAAAATTTCACTGATTCCTGCGCTTCACCTGCGCTACAGCGCAAAGTGAAGCGCAACATTTTTGCTCTCTGACTTTTGTGCCTCACCTGCGCTACTGCGCAGGGTGAAGCGCAACTTTTGCGAAAAATTCACCGTAACTCGCGCTTCACCTGCGCCACAGCCTAAGGTGAAGCGCAACTTTTTTTTAGTCTCTGACTTCTGCGCTTCACCTGCGCTACAGCGCAGAGTGAAGCGCAAATGTCATGAAAAATTCACCGTCTCACGCGCTGCAGCGCAAAGTGAAGCGCAGCTATCAGAATTTCTTTAAATACGTGCCTAGCTGAGGGATAACCACTCTTAACTAATTTCCTCACGCTCTGAGCATAGTTTCTCATCTTCTTTTCTTGATTGCTGTCATTAAGGTATGAATCTTCATCTCAATATTTGCTTAATCTTGAAAAAAATTATGGGATTTCTGAGATATGTAGCTGAAATTTTATGTACTCCTTCTAACAAAGACCTTTCTCTTTCATGCAGATGGTCCGCACCCGGCTGACTACAAGAAAGTGTTCTACAATGGTGAAAATAAAGAAGATTGATGCAAATCCTATTTTGGGAGAAGGAAGATTCAGAACTATTGAGGCATGCATGCACTACAATTATATCATGAACTGCGGGATCTTTCCAGAGAGACCAGTACGACTCACACCAGAAGAATACTCAGAGTTCAACCATGAAATTATAACAAGAGAATGGAGAGCTCTGGCTGAACCATACCCATACTTCAACCCGGAGATTGTGAAGCAATTCTACAGCAACGCTGAGCTCAGCCTGGATGGCAGAGGAGCAAGAAAGAGCTTTGTGCAGGGATATTGGGTTTCTTATGATAGAAAGGCAATCAATGAACTTCTTGATCATCCAGCACAAGTAACTATTGATGAAACCTACTGCCAGTACATGCAAAGGATGGAAAAGGTAGGGCCTTATAGGAATGACATTCTTGACACTCAAACAACTCAGCGGTTATGTTTAACTAGAAAATCTTTTGAGGTAAACGTTTATGGTGAGGCAGAAAGGATACCCAAAGAACACCTCAGTTAGTTGTCTATAATATGGATGGCCTTCATAAATGCTAACATTCGACCCTGCCCAATTTCTTCTGCTATGGATATGCCTACTGCTCATCTGATTCACTGCATAGAGAATGGAGAACAGGTTGACATCGCCACAGTCATATTTGACTACTTGGATTGCCTAATTCAAGCCTCTCGCGATGAAAGAAGATCTCGTTGCAAAGCATAGGATTCCCTGCTTTGATCACATCACTATGTTACAACAGAGGAATCGAGGTCCAACCAAATACTCCCATTGGGCAACCAATAACCAGAGAATACATAGAATCCCACTGCACTCCAGCTGAAGAAGTCAAGATTATCAGAGAAAACATCACACACCCGCTTCCACCTCCACCTGCAGACAGACCAGCGCAATTTCACATGGATCATTTATCTAGACAAATCACCACACTTTACAATGGTATGATGCATCTGCAAGAAGTAATGTGGCATAACTCAGAAGGTCCAGATCCTGGGATGTCTCCTGAGCGTTTTAGAGATACCATGGAGTGGCCTGGGGACAGCCCTAACTTTCATAGGGGGAGAGAGTCAGATGATGAAGATTAAAGCAATCGGTGGTTTCTTTCCTTTTCTTTTTATTAGGTTATTCAGCATTCATTAGGACATTAGGACAATAGGAACATTCATCATTCAATAAGCATGCAAGCATGCATTTTCGTTTCCAATATTATAGTTTCAATAATAATCATTCATTTTCCAATATATTCTTGTTTTTACATTCTAATTTAATCTTTATTGTTCAAATTTTTAGGACCTTAGGAAATTAGGAATCAAGGTAACTTTTTAAATTCTCTGTAATTAAGTAGTTTAACTAACCAGATTAGGAAAGATGATAGGGTTTTGTGATTAATTCCATAATCAGTTATAATTAGGATACTTCTCAAGAGAACCTATCAGGATAGTTAATTAAAACCAGTAAGTGTTTTATCAAGGAATTTTAGCCAATAACCGGTGAGCTGAGAGCCCAAACATTGAAATTGAGAGCTTTTCACCGCTGCTTGTCAACTGTTATTGTTTGAGTTTCTGAATTTTGTCTTGCTAGTGGAAGATATGGAAGTGACAAAGGCATGTTTTGTGATTATAATATTGTGCTCAGTGCCAAACAACCAACCTTGATTAAATTTTTCCGATTTTTTATTGCCCATTTGAGCCTTAATATTTCTTTTGATGCACCCCAGTCATGATTAATGATCATACCATGTCCCTTCACACTTGGGATAGAGAGGAAGGTGCAACACAACAAAATGGGACAAGAGGTTGGTGAATTGAAAGGTCAAAGAGATCCAAAGAGCAGGCACAAAAAATCACAAAGAAGGATACTCTCCACAAATAAATTATCTATGTTATTACTTATGTCAAAAAAAAATCTGCACAAAAAGTGTGGAAATTGAATAAGTTGGGGGGAGTACTTATTCAAACAAAGAGGCAAGCTGAAAAGGGGTGACAATTCAAGAATGACCAGGTGAATGGAGAGAAGTCCCAAGCACAATCACAAGATGCTCTCTATTCAAAGTGTTCATTGCATATCCAGAAAAACCATAATTTCTCGATAGCCCAACCTCATTACAACCAAAGAAAAGACCTTTTGATCCATATTGACTATTTGCAGGTTCAGATGTTGGAAACGACTATCAATTCTAATTGTTCAACGGTGGTGAAAAAGATTGAGGGAAACACTTACCCGTGAGAATGAGAGATTTCCTTGGTTTATCACTTACTGCTTTAATTGCTATTTTTGAGAAGCTTGACTGATGTTTGTGTTCTATTCTGATTGAGGATTGGTAACATCCCTTAATCCTGAATTTTTTCTTATGTTTGGAAAGTGACTACTGCTTAACAAGGAGATGATGAAGAGATCCTTGAATTTGTTTTTGAATTTTTTGGATTACACAGGGAATAGAATTGATGTTTTGATTGCAAAGAGGTCTCTTGCTTGAGGACAAGCAAGAAGTTAAATTGGGGGGTATTTTGATAAGTGAAAATTAGTTGATAAATTAGAGCACTTTTTAGTTCACTTATCAAGGATAAAATGGTATTTTTTGCCCCAGTTTAATCCCTTTTATTAAATATTAGATAAATTGTATTTATTAATCTGAGATTTGAATTTGATGCTATTTTGATAGAAATATTGCTGATTTTTGCAGGATATGGCAAAGATTTAATTTGAAGGAAAGATAGCATTAAATGAGGGAGATATCTGCAAGATTTGAGTTTGATTGAAGACATTTAAAAATGATTTGAAGAAGATTTGAGGCAATCAATGAGGAGATCACTGTCAATCAAACAAGGATTCTGCAGACAACCTTCCCAAATAAATCAAAGATGCTCAATAAATGCAAGGATTTCATCAAGAAAAGGGAAACAAGGAAAGACAATCAAACAAAACCAGTCTCGGGGAGAGATCAAGTTAAAAAGAGAAAGATTGAAGTTGCAGGACGCATTCTGCGCTTCAACATGCGCTGTAGCGCAGGGTGAAGCGCAGGGTTAAGCGCAGCTCTCTGGAACCTACGCTGTAGCGCAGCTTGAAGCACAGGTCACGCAGATTTGTTCCCCGTTGCCATTTTTAGATAGGTTTCTCCCCAATTTTCTTTGTCTTTCCTTAACCTATAAACCGGACCTCATTGCACCAGATCAAAGGTGTGCACGATTATTGTAGTTCATTCATATTTCAGTTATAATGCACTAGAGCTAATTTTAGAGTAGGAGAGGAGGAGCGCTTCACGAGGATTGAAGGTGGTGACAGCATCTTCGGTGGTATGTATGGCTACCTTGTGTAGTTAACTCTCCATTAGGATTGGATGTAATTGATTTTATCCCCAAGTGTATGTAACTCTATATTATTATTTCCTGAGCTTTCTGTCTATAATATTGGTAATCTTATTCTGTGCTTAATTCCTAACTTCCGCGCTTGCGCCGGAGTTATAGGCTAGTTTCGACTAGGATTGAGGATAGGGGAGCGGATTCTGAAGAAACCCATTCTCTGAGTGAATAAGAGGACTCGGTAGCAAGTGAACTGAAATATGGGCGTTGCTAGTGATTGATGGGTAGTGTGAGTATTCTAATGAAGGGCATCTACAGGATAGGCATGGTTATTAAATTACCGATAGCAAAGGTTAGTTGATTGTCAATCCAGGAAGCGAAACGTGGATGTATTCTAATGAGTGATGGGTAGTGACAGTACTCTAGCGAAGGTGCGTCCAGAGTAGTAGGCCTTGTTTATCAACTAATTCTTTTACAAACGGAATAAAAGAAAGCAAAATAAGTCGTGGGTAAGTCTGTCACCTGGGAGAGCCCGCATGGATTACCTTTGAGTGTGTGAGGCTGCTGGTAACTCGGGGTCTTAGCAATTTAGTTTGTCTACAGTATTATAGTTTAAACCTAAAATAATAGATAGTTTTTACATGCACGAAGGGTGTGATGATATGAAGTCCAATCCTAATCCAAGTAAAGTGTCTCTAACTCTTCCTTTCTAATTCGATTGATTATTTATTTGCTATTTACAATTCACACAACAATACTCTCAAAACTGTTATTTCCCTTGATAAATAGACCACGAATTTAGCGAATTGACTGTTCCCTGTGGATACGATAACTCTTCTTACTATTATACTACTGGATTTTTGGTTCGCTTGCCAGAAACCCATCATCGAACCGACCCGGTTCGGTTTCTCCCAAAAAATGACCCGATCCGAACCGTTACCCAAACCAACCTAATGTTTTTTATTGGATCGGGTCGGGTTAACTGGGTTGGCGGGTCAACCCGAACCCGCTTACACCCCTATATTGGACACCCTAAAAATTGCACATGAAGGTACTGATCAAGTAAAAGAGTCAAAAATTAATATTCTGACTCACCAATATGAAATGTTCAACATGATTGAACATGAAACCATTGATGAGATGTTTAGTAGGTTTACTATTATCATCAATGACCTAAAATCTCTTGGCAAAAGTTATACCAATCAAGAGCAAGTCAGAGAAATTCTAAGAAGTCTTCCAAAAATTTGGAGACCAAAAGTGACAGCAATACAAGAAGCCAAAAATCTTACTATCCTAAAGTTAGATGAACTCCTTGGATCACTAAAAGTTCATGAGCAAGAGCTTATGGATGAGCTTCCAAGAAGAGGAAAGTCCATTGCACTAAAAGCAAGCACCTCCAGAAGAAACAACACAAACTCAACTGAAGAAAAGGGTTCTGATGAAGAGGAAATGTCATCTAAAAATGATGATAAACTTGCCTTCATCTCCAGAAGGATCCAGAAAATGATCAGAAGGAAAGGAAAAGGCAGAAGGTATTTCGACTTCAAGAAGGATGGACAAAAGTTTGATGGAACAAAGAATTAGATCATCTGCTATGCGTGTAATACACTTGGACACATCAAAGCTGAATGTCCTCAATTAAAGAAGGACCCAAAGCCACTCCAAAAGAAGAAAGCAATGATGGCTACATGGGATGATTCAGAAAGCTCCTCAGAAGAAGATTCTGAAGAAGAAATAGCAAACCTATGCCTCATGGCTGGAAGTGATGATGAAGACAATAAGGTAATCACTTGCAATCCCTCTGCATACAGAAAATTAGAAGATGCATTTGAAAACCTATTATCTGACTCACACCCACTAGCTCAAAAATGTGAACTTCTAAAAGAACAACTTATTAAAACTAAAGAAGAAAATGAGAGGCTTAAAGAAGATAATAATAGATTGATCAAAACTAATCAATGTCTTCAACAATCTCATTTTAAACAATCAGAACAGATAAAACTAATTAAAGATGACTCTGCAGAAGATACCAAGTCTGCATCGCTGCAGAAGGAGAACTATCTTCTGCAGAAGAAAATTGATGAATTACAAACAGATTTGAGTAAGTTTGTTAATAGTACACACAATTTGAATAAATTAATTGGAAATAGCAGAGAAATTTCTGATAAAAGAGGATTAGGATATAATAAAAAACAGTCCCCAAAAATTCTCAAAACTGTCTTTGTCCCTGCCAAAAGGCAATCTCCCAAATGTTCTTGGTGTAACAGAATTGGACACATTTTCCACAACTGTTACAGAAGAAAAAGAAGCCTCAGAAGGAAGGTATCTAACTACTCAGGACCCAAGAAGATTTGCGTACCTAAATCTTTATTGTCTTCTGATGTAGGAACAAGTAAGACACTTCAAGAAGAAAGAGCAATGGTTCTTGGACAGTGGCTGCTCGAGACATATGACTGGAGACAAAAGCAAATTCATCCAACTGCACAAAATGGAAGGTGGAACAGTAACCTTTAGAGAAAAGAACAAGGCACATATCAAAGGTATTGGAAATATAGGTATGAACAATTCTACCCAAATTAATAATGTATACTATTTAAAAGGGTTTAAACATAATCTTCTTAGCATAAGTCAACTTTGTGACAGTGGCTATGAAGTTATGTTTCCATCTACATTCTGTGAAATTAGAGAGTCATCTACTAAGAAGTTATTATTCTCAGGGATTAGAAACAAAAATCTATATAGCATCTGTTTAGAAGAATTATCTGATCATACATGCTTTGCCTCTTTTGCAAATGACAAATGGACTTGGCATAGAAAAGTTGGTCACTTAAATATGAAAAGTATTTCAAAACTTTTGAAGTTAGATCTAGTTAAGGGATTACCAAAGATTAAATTTGAAAAGGATAAAATATGTGATGCATGTGTTAAAGGAAAACATACACAATCAAGTTTCCATCCCAAAAATGTAATCACCTCCAAAAGAATTTTACAATTATTGCATATTGATCTTTTTGGCCCTACTAAAACACCAAGTTTAGGAGGGAAAAATATGATCTTGTTATAGTAGATGATTACTCTAGATTCACATGGGTTTTATTTCTCACCACTAAAGATGAATCTTTTGATGCTTTCAAGATCTTCTCCAAGAAGATACAAAATGAAAGTGGCCAATTGATTGCTTCTGTAAGAAGTGATTATGGAGGGGAATTTGAAAATCTCTCTTTTAAAAGATTCTTTGATGAGAATGGAATCTCACATAATTTCTCTTGTCCTAGAACTCCACAACAAAATGGAGTTGTAGAAAGAAAAAATAGAACCCTCCAAGAGATGGCCAGAACCATGTTAAGTGATAGTGGAATTAAAAAATATTTTTGGGCTGAGGCTGTATCCACTTCCTGCTATATACTTAACAGGATTTCCATCAGAAGCATTCTAAATAAAAACTCCATATGAAATATGGAAAGGTAGAAAACCCAACATTGCATATTTTCATGTTTTTGGTTGTGATTGTTACATCTTAAACAATAAAGAGAATCTTGAGAAGTTTGATGCCCAATCTGAAAAAGGTATTTTCCTTGGCTATTTTATCACTTCAAAAGCATATAGAGTTTATAATATCAAAAATCAAACCATAGAAGAAAGCATGCATGTTGTTTTCAATGATACTAACCTTTCTTCTCAAGGAAATTAAAAAAAGGAATCAGATGATGAGTCTGAACAACTGCAAAAGGTATCTTCTGACAGTAAAAACCCTCTAGAAGATACCACAGATCAAGGAAATCCTGCAGAAGATACTTGTGTACAGAGGGAGGATCTTCTTAAGAGTTGGAAGTTGATCACTGATCATCCTCATGAACAAATCATAGGAAATACTGCAGAAGGAGTAAAAACCAGAGCCCAGTTAAGAAATGAAAATAGCTCATCCTTCTTATCCCAAATTGAGCCAAAGAATGTAAATGAAGCTCTTGAAGATGAATCATGGATCAAAGCCATGAAAGAGGAGCTTGACCGATTTAAGAAGAATAAAATCTGGACCCTTGTTCCTCCTCCAGAAGATCATTCCATAATTGGAACAAAGCGGGTTTACAGAAACAAAATGGATGAAGAAGGTAATGTGGTCAGAAACAAAGCAAGGTTAGTAGCTCAAGGTTATAACCAACAAGAAGGTATTGATTTTGATGAGACTTTTGCACCTGTAGCTAGATTAGAAGCAATTAGAATTCTTCTTGCATTTGCTGCATACAAAAATTTCAAATTATATCAAATGGATGTGAAAAGTGTTTTTCTAAATGATTACATAAATGAGGAAGTATATGTACATCCAAATCATGTTTTCAAACTAACCAAGGCTTTATATGGTTTGAAGCAAGTACCAAGAGTTTTGTATTAAAGATTAAGTAACTTTCTTCTCAAAAATGAATTTACTAGAGGAAAAATTTGACACCACTTTATTTAGAAAAACATTTAGGAAAGATCTACTAATTGTACAAATTTATGTTGATGATATCATTTTTGGATCAACAAGTTTAAAAATGTGTGAAGAATTTTCAGAATTAATGAAAGGAGAATTTGAAATGAGTCTCATGGGAGAACTCAAATTCTTCCTTGGACTGCAAATCAAACAAGAAGAATCTGGTATTTTCATTAATCAAGAAAAGTATACTAAGAATCTCCTCAGAAGATACAAAATGGAAGGGTCAAAACCCATGGGAACACCAATGCATCCTTCTACAGCTTTAAACTTAGAAGAAAATGGAAAATCTGTTTCTGAAAAGGAATATAGGGGAATGATAGGATCATTGTTATATTTAACTGCTAGTAGACCTGATATTTTATTCTCAGTAGGACTTTGTGCAAGATTTCAATCTTCTCCAAAAGAATCTCATGTTGCAGCTGTAAAAAGAATACTTAGATATCTTGTTGGAACAACTAATCTTGGTCTTTGGTACAAGAAAGGTACAAATTTTGAGCTTACAGGATATTGTGATGTTGATTATGCTGGAGATAGATTGGATAGAAAGAGTACAAGTGGTGGATGTCAATTCTTTGGAGAATCTTTGATATCTTGGTCTTGTAAGAAACAACCTACCATAGCTTTATCTACTACAAAAGTTGAATATGTTTCTGCTTCAAGTTGTTGCTCACAAATGCTATGGATAAAGCATCAGATGGAGGATTATTGTCTAAGGTACTCTAAATTCCCATCTTCTGTGACAATACTAGTGCTATTAACTTGTCTAAGAATCCAATACAGCACTCTAGATCCAAGCATATTGATATAAAACATCATTTCATAAGGGATCATGTCCAGAAGAATGATATTGAGTTAAGATTCATAGAAACTAAATATCAAATTGCTGATAAATTCACAAAACCTCTTGTAGAAGATAGGTTTGTATTTCTTAGAGACATAATTAATATGGTAAAGCCAAACCCATAAATTATTAGAATGATTCATCTGAAAATCGGGGTTGTGATATATCTTCTGCAAACTATGTTGTGAAAGAAATATAATCTATACTAGGCAATACATTTGACATTGTGAACAGAAGAAACTTCATCTTCTGGAACCTTAGCATAAAGTTCTATCTTCTGTGAGAATTGCATTTTCTGCAGAACTGAAAATCTGTCAGAAAAGAAATCATTTTTTACCATTTGTCATGACTTGTAGCTGTTAGAGGTCCTAGGATTAGTCACTATCTGTCACAGCAGTCAAGGACAATCATTTTATTAAAAAATGATTTTTATTCACAAAGTCAAATCCTAGGTAGAAGGCTCCTTGTCCAACTAGGGGTACAAAATGGATTAAGGAAAAAGTAAGCTTTTGTCCTTAGCAAAAAGAGAAGACAATTATTGCACCAGAACAACAATTATTTGCTGACCGTTGGAAGCCTACCAGCCAATCCTAAAAAGATGTGTGTGTTCTCTCTTCTTCTCTCTCTTCGATTCTCTCTCTTCCTCAATGTTCAACGGCTAGTAGCTAAGTGTATTTAGACACTTGCTTTCACAATGAAGCATTGCATTGCCACATTTTTTCTTCTCTTCACATTCTCACCCTTCTATTTGAATCATCAAAGCTCTGTTTTCTGTTCTCTTCACAAAAAATTCATAATGAGAATCAAAATTGTTGCAAATAGGAAGAATGCCTCATCTCCCAGAGCATCTGAGGGTCAAGAAGCTATAGGAAATGAACTTATTCCATATTCTGAAGTCTTAGACATTCAACCCCTCTCTGCAGAACCACCCCCTGTGCAGCCAATCCATCCTTCTGTTGCACCTTCATCTTCTGCAGCTCCATCTTCCTCAAATGCTCAAGCCTCCACTATCCCAATTGTTCATGTCAGAAGATCAGATAAATTAAGGGCTGGACCTGGTTTCCACTCTTCTGGAAATGATCCAGATAATCCCATAGGAATTCATTCTCCATCCTCAACTTCAAATAGAGAACCTCAATCTCCTAAGAATGAAGAACACAAATCTGAAGATGAACCTAGTGAGAGCCAGATTAAAGAAAATACTGAAAGTGATCCTTCTGAAGGATCAAAAGATACAAACCAAGACCTCTTCCAAGATAAGGAGATGCTTAAGATCTTCTTTGACAAGTGGGAATGGAAGAACATTATCCCTGGAAGAGTCTTTCTACTGAAAGACATTAGAAAAGGTGGATGGGATGTTAGACATTTTGTCCAGAAACAAAGACGGGGGGATTACCTTCTTATCAGAGAACCTGTCTACCCTGGGCTTGTAAAGGCATTCTATGCTTCTGCAAGCTAATACAGGAGTGATGGCAACTCCTTAGTAGTAGAAATTAAGGGTTCAACTATAGTTCTAACTCCAGAAACACTAGAAGAAGCTATAGGGATTCCATCTGGTTAAACCAAGCTATATGATGACAATTGGTATGCTTCTGCAGGCATCACCAAGGAAGAAATAACCAAGAAGGTCCTTCATCAACCTGATTCCCCTCTCCTATCCAGCAAAATCATTCCAATCTGCAGATTATTCCATAAAATCTGCTGCTACTCACTCCTTCCAAGAGCCGGAACCCTAGAAAGAGTAACTGACCAAGATCTTCTGGTAATGTACCATCTTCTCTGTGGAAAACCATTATCTCTTTCTTACCTAATTCTGAGAAGCATGATATACTCTGCCAACCCTCAAAGAGCATATGCAAGTCTGGCTTATGGCATGCTCTTCACTAGAATCTTCAGACTCCATCACATCCCTCTTGAAGAAGAAGAAATTACTGACTCCTGTACCTTCTTTGGGAAGTTAAATGTTAAGAAAATGAAAGTGGGAAAACTTGTGCCCTCTCAATTCTATTCTAGTTGCAGTGCAGAAGAAGAAAGAGCTTCTGAAGTCCCTCGAGCCTCTAGAACAAAGAAGAAAGAATTTCAGACCTTCTCCAGGAAAAGGAAAGGTCTTTCAAAGGATGCTTCTAGAAAAACCCCAAGCAAGATACAGAAGGTTAATCCTTCTTCTGAAGAGAAAGAAGTTTCAGCAAATCCTTCTCCACCTGCTTCATTTACCTATGAAATAAGTGAGGACAAAAGCATTGAAGATATAAGTGATGAAGCTGTCTCACAGCTGCAACCATCCTCTGATGCAGCTCATGACACAGAGAAAGAGTGTATGGATACAGAAGCAACTAATGAGGGGACTAACAGTGCTTCTGCAGAAGGATTAGTTGTTGATACTTTAGCTATGCTTGCTAAAAGCTACTCAAAACCTCCACCCTATGACCCATCTATGCCTATTCTTCAAACCCAATCTCCTACCAAAACTGAACCTCCTACAGAAGAACCAGATATCCCTGAAGAAGGAGAAAAAATGCAGAAGGAAGATATACAGTCAGTCCCTTCTGCTGGAACTTTTGGAACAGATATGGTAAATCAGTTCCTTGCTTCTCCAATTTTTGATTCTGGTATTCTTGTTGCTGCTCCTATTAGGGACAATATTCCTGTCATCTCCTCTCATCTCTCATCCATGAACACTTTTCTTCAGCAGCTAAGTTCAGAAAAGGTTCCAACACCTCCTTCTGAACCAACAGAGAAGCATGATCAGGCTGAGAAAACCTCTGCTGCTACTGATCCATCATCTTCTTCAAATTCAATTGAAAAGCATGTCCAGAAGACCAAGGCTGATATGAAGAAGCTGTTCTCCAATGTTAATACTCTTTAGAACACTGTGAATGAGATGATAGAGAGGTTCACTCTACACCAATTCTGGTCTAATAACTTTGTGCTTCCAGTCATTGCACCACAGGCTCCTCATATGCCTTTTGTTCAATTCTAGCCTCCTTAGAACATTCTCTAGCCTACCACTTCATCATCTTCTGATCATTCCTCTCCTTCCAAATAGAGGATGATGATTCTGCTTCTCCTTAGCACATTCACTTAATGTCTTTTTTATTGATGACAAAGGGGGAGAAGTAGTATAGTCAGTGGACAAAGCAGTTGACAAGGATTTAGATTTTAATTTTTTTTTCTTTTCAGATTTTTGCAAATGAATGACAAGATGAATGACAAAGTTGTATGCCAATACATGTTTACATGATTTTACATGATTCTGCAATATAACTTTTTTTTAACTCATCTTCTGCAGTAAATTGAAATCATTAAAATGTGCTTTGCAATACTTCTTCTGCTTCTACAGTTAACTAAGAAATTCGTATAAATTATAGGTCCCTCATAAAGTCATTGCAAAAAATTCAGGGGGAGTTTCTTATGTATTAAAATTTTCAAAAAAATCAGAATCATTCAAGTTAATTTTAAAAGGTTGTCATCATCAAAAAGGGGGAGATTGTAAGGTCCAAGAATCCTCCCAAAATGGTTTTAATAATGACAAACTATCAAAATTCACTTGCCATAATTCTAATTTGTGAAGAACTAATCATTTAACTTGAGATTGTGTCAAGAAGAGACAGGTAACATTCTGCAGAAGATATAAGACAGGTGCAGAAGGAAGAAACTTGCTTTAATTGCCATATCAACCTTGGAAAGATGCTTCAAACTATTTAAGAATGTTAAATTAGTGGATGAAAGCAAGAAAGTCGTTGAGACAATCAAAGGAAATCATCTGTAACCTAACTTCAGAGGATAACATGTTTTCCAGAAGATAAAATATGTACTAACACAGAAGAAACCAAACTCCTAAGCTTGGAGAAGAACAAGATTGCTTTAGAAGGAATATTCATTAAGGATCATGACTTCCTGAGGTTTCAAAGGACTAAAATAAAAAAAAATAAAGAAAAGGAGACTTTCACAAGTCTTGAAAATCATCTGCAGAAGGAAGAAGACAATTTTGCAGAAAGAACCTGATGACAGACTTTCTGTAGAAGATACAGAATCCATCATAACTTGCTAATTCTTTTCTAAGGCTGCAGCTAAGTTAAATACACTTGAAATAATCTATGATCATCCATTGAATACTCTCAGTGTGCTTACAGAAGAAAGAGCCACGGAAAGTACTAGAATTGCATTTTGCAGAAGATAGGTCTCCAGAAGATGAAACCAGTCAAAGGGACAGCTGTACCTGCATGTGGCAGCAGCTGTGTGACAGAGACAGCTCATGGAATGAATGCTGGAGATGCAAGCAGTCTCCCCAACGGCTAGTTGCTCATCATTCCTATAAAATGAGGTGTTCCCTTCACATTTTTCCACACACCTCTCTCCAGAAGATATAAAAAGACTCAGATCACTATCTCAATCTTCTGGAACATTTTCTCTCTCCTCTGATTCATCAGTTTCTGCTTCTGCAAATTATTGAGGGGGAGCTGGCTCATTATTCATCTTATGTTGTGCTTTACATGTATTAATTTTGAGCCATGTACTTACACTACTTTTCAAATTCTATCTTGTAAGATTACAAAGAGGCTTGGAATTGATTTTGCCTCTTGTGACAGTGAGGTGTGAGAATTTACAAAGAGATCTGTCAAGTTAGGTTGATCTGAGAAGATTCAGTTTCTGCAGAAGGAGCTCTACAGAAATCTATTTCTGCTGGATCTTCTGCAGAAGATTCTGCAGTGAGAGTAAAGCCTGAAAATTGTGTGAGTAAATTTGTGATAAGCCTGAAGAGGCTAGAGAAAGAATAGTAGTGGTAAAGTTTACCCAAGAAAGTTGTAATTTGGTTATTGTGTGAGAAAATCCTAATTGGAATAGGGACTGGACGTAGCCTCAGGTTGGAAGAGGTGAACCAGTATAAAATCTCTGTGTGCAATCTTCTCTTCCCTAATCTCCTTTATTATTGCATGTGCATGAAATTATTTTGAAAACTATTTAATACCTAAGTAAGTGTTACTCACCAAAATTCCCACGAAGGAATTCTATCTTCTGTATATTACATTATACTTAACTTCAATCTTCTGGTGGTTAATCTTTTAATACTAAGCTAAGTATATCTTGAGTAGATAAAGTATTAAAAGGAAATTGCAGAAAATTTTAATCAATCACAATTCAACCCCCCTTCTTGTGATTGGAACTTCAACTTCACTGATGTCCCCTTAATCCTAGGAAGACCATTCATGAAAGCTGCCAAGGTAATAGTTGATGTTGATCGGGGAAAATCCCAACTCAGCTCTAAAGATGAGAGCATAATTTTTCATTTAGACAGAGGAATTCCCCAACTAGTTGAACCACCAGATCAATTTAGGATAGATCCTACTGATGGGATCTGGATTACCCATTCTGAACCCAAGCTTCATGAGGTAAGAAAGAAAGAAGTCTTGAATCAAAAAGTATCTGAGCACAAGGAGAAGAAGGTTCCTAACATTCTGAGGGAACCAACAAGAAGAAAGAAACAACAACAGAAAAGTATGGTGGAGTACAAATTTAAAAAGAGAAAAAATCAACATCAGAAGAGGAAGAAGACAGTGAAGAGAGTGATGACAAAACAAGAAACTGGCATGGAGGATGGGCAATACAAGGAAGGACAGGAGTTGAGTCAACCACCATCCTCCAATTGAGGCCACCATGAATAAAACAGGTGTCGAGCTAGAAGACGTTAAACAAGCGCTTCCTGGGAGGCAACCCAGTGTTTTTGTTTTTGTTTTTGTCTTTGTTTTTCGTTTGTATTTTAATTTTAGTGTGTCTTAGTTAGAGTCAATGCCTGTTTAGTGTGGAAAATTGTTAGGAAAAGGGTTAATTAAAATGAGGTAAGAAATTAGAAACACTTTGAATTAGGAAGCAGCAGAAAATAGAACAGGAATATACATTCTGTTTTCTGCGCTTTACTTGCGCTGAGCGCAAGTAAAGCGCAAAAATGAGCTTTTGATTCTCTTTTCTGCGCTTCACTTACGCTTAGCGCAAGTGAAGTGCAGAATTACCACTTTTGATTCTATTTTCTGCGCTTCACCTATGCTTAGCGTAGGTGAAGCGCAGCGCTTCGCTCCAGAATTTTTGAAACACGCGCTCCACCTACGCTGAGCGTAAGTGGAGCGTGCATTCCCGCTCTAGTTTAAAAATCAAAATCCTGGAGCGGGGAAGGTCACTTTTCACCTTCCCCGCCCTTTTTCAAGTGGTTTTCTTTGAGTTTTCTACCTACCTTCACCTTTCTCACTTAAAAACCTCATCCTTTCAACTTCTTGCACTATTCCAGGTAAGTTTTTACTGTTTTGAAAAGTTTTCACCGATTAAAATCCTTATTTTTCTGTTCATTGAGCAAACCTTAGAATAGAAGACTTAGGCTCTTAGGACCACATAAATTTAGGATTAATTGTCAATAGAGTCTTAGTTTAAAATGTTGAATGCTTGGGGGTGAATTTTGAAATGCTCAATAAGTTTCTGCAAATTATTCTATTTGGGAATATGAATGCTTAATTTGGCTAATATTTTTGCATGACCATTGCATGAATAATTGTGCATTATTTCCTGTTTCAAAAGCATGATAATTGAGCAAAATACTTTTTACTTTTTAATGCCTTGTTTAGAAATTTATTAGGACTTGCTTTAACTGATCACCTTAGCATGCTCTTAAGAAATTAATAAATTGGCATTAGGGAATATAATAATAAAGATTTATATGCAAAAATGCTTATTGAAAGATTGCTCTGATTTTTTAATTAAATTGGCCACTTGATGCATTAATCATGAGTTGATATTCTGTTTGCATTGAAATAATTTTGGTTTTATCTTGCAGATGGCTTGCAAGAAGGTAGTTCACACTGCTCGCACCTCCAGGAGAGGCAAGGATACTAAGAGGCCTAGAGAGGACCCAGAGTTTGACCCACTCAGGTTCAAGAACTATGCTGTTGTTGAGGCATATAGTTCATTGTTGAACTGTAATTTTATCCTAGAGAGGCCAGTTGCTTTACAGCCTGGCGAATTTGAGCAGTTCAGAGGAGAGATCATTAGAAGAGGTTGGAGGCGGGTTGTTGAGTCGGACAGGTACTTTGACCCTGAGTTAGTCAGAGAGTTCTACGCCAACGCCAATGGAGACCATGACATTGACGTACGCAGACAGTTCTATGTGAGGGGCCAGTGGAAATCATACGATCGTGATGCGATCAATGTAACATCTCGTAAATTAGAACTTCTATTAATTCATAAGATTAAGATAAGAAATTGGATGTTAATAATTAAGGAAAGAAAGCTTAAGAAATTAGGAGATAAGACTTAGGCTAAAAACTAATTTTCAGTGGTCTCGCTCAAGCGAGAAGATCTCGCTTGAGCGAATTATGTAGAAAAGTTTTGGAATTGAATTTTTTGCATTTCTCTCTTAAGCGAGCCTAGCTCGCTTGAGCGAGAAACAGAGACTTTGGGAAGGCTCTCTGGACAATTTTCGCTCAAGCGAGAAGGAGCTCGCTTGAGCGAGAATCGTCCAGAGAGGGTGTAATTTCTGGGTCATTCTCGCTTAAGCGAGATAGTCTCGCTTGAGCGAGAATGTGAAGATTGGCCATGCAACCGATACGCTCGCTCAAGCGAGAAGAACCTCGCTTGAGCGAGAATCCACTTAAGACACCAGATTTCTCTTTCAGACTCATAACTTCACTTCTCCTTCCTTTTCTTTCTTAGTCTAGAGAGAGAGATTGAGTTATAGAGAGAGGAAGCTTGGATTTGAGGCTTGAAAAGGGAATTTGGAACAAGGATTCGTGAAGTGATCCACCATTTCCCACTCTTCTTCCTTTTAACTCCAAGTATAGGTGAGTACAACTCACACACCTTCACATTGTGATTTTTTGACCTTATGCATGAACCCTACTCTTTAATTCCCCTTCCTTATACTTATAGATGTTGAATTAATGGTGATTGTATGATAATTCATGTGATTAAGTTTAAAAGCATGTTGTTATTGATATCAAGAACTTTAGGTTATGAAACTTACGAAATTTACGAAACTTACGAATTTGTGAAATATATTGTCTATCAGTTATTAGTTCATTAAATCATATAAGCCGGTTTCGACCGTGAGTTAATTCAAGCCGGCCTTTGCACTATGAGTTAAGAAAATTAAGTAATTATGTGAAAACTTGACTTCAGTCCAGTAATGGGTGGGATTCGTCCCCGGGAAAGACGTTTCTCGTAGTCTGAGCTCAGTTCTAACTCCAGTTTAAGTGATAAGATCATGCCTGCTGGGCACAGCAATGTGTTGCATCATCAGTGCATTTATTTGACTTGGTTATGATTATGTTATGATCATTGCATATTAGTTAGTGACTTTTCCCTTTACACTGCATATGCATAGTTGTACTTCACTGAGACATTCGTCTCACCACACGTTTTGTGGACTCGATCTAGGTGTGCAGGTACCTCCTAGCAAGGATCAGTGATTGGAGAGCAGGAGCTATATATATACTAGTTGGAGTTTAGTTTCCTTTTGATTTGTATAGAGAGTATATATGTATATATGTTGACTGAGCTTTAGTGATGTTTGGATTGTAGACTTCAGGCAAGATATGTACATATTATATACATAGAGTTTGAATTCTTCACAAATTGTATAAGTAATCGTTGGTTTCTTATCAAGTTGTGATTGTTGATGATGATCAAAATTTTACGATTTGATTTCAAAAAATTTGAGATTTGGTTTCCAATGGACTAAATCCTGAATTTAGAAATTAGGACGTTACTGATGGGTTTCTGGCAAGGGAACCAAAAATCCAGTAGTATAATAGTAAGAAAGATATCGTGTCCACAGGGAACGGTCAATTCACGTAAAGTTGTGATCTATTTATCAAGGGAAACAACGATTTTGAGAATATTATGGCGTAAATGATAAATGACAAATAAATAATTAATGAAATTAGAAAGGAAGAGTTAGAGACACTTTACTTGGATTAGGATTGAACTTCATATCATCACACCCTTTGTGTATGTAAAAACTATCTATTATTTTAGGTTTACTCTATAATACTGTAGACAAACTATATTGCTAAGACCCCGAGTTACCAGCGGCCTCACACACTCAAAGATAATCCATGCGGGCTCTCCCAAGCGACAGACTTACCCTCGGCTTATTTCGTTTTCTTTATTTTGTTTGTAAAAGAACTAATTGATAAACGAGGCCTAATCCTGTAGACGCACCTTCATTAGAGTACTCACACTACCCATCACTCATAAGGATACATCCATGTGTCGGTCCTGGATTGACAATCAACTAATCTTTTGCTATCGATACTAAGGCCTAATCCTGTAAACGCCATTCGCTAGAGTACTGCCACTACCCATCGCTCATTAGTAACGCTCATGTGTCGGTAACAGAGTACCGAGTCCTCTTATTCAATCAGAGTTTGGGTTTCTTCAGAATCCGCTCCCCCATCCTCAATCCTAGTCGAAACTAGCCTATAACTCTAGCGCAAGCGCGGAAGTTAGGAATTAAGCACAGAATAAGATTACCAATATTATAGACAGAGAACTCAGAAATAATAAAATAGAATTTACATACACTTGGGGATAGAATCAATTACATTCAATCCTAATGGAGAGTTAACTACACAGGGTAGCCATACAAACCACCGAAGATGTTGTCACCATCTTCAATCCTCGTGAAGCGCTCTTCCTCTCCTACTCTAAAATTAGCTTTGGTGCATTATCACTGAAATAAGAATGAATTACAATAATCTTGCACACCTTGATCTGGTGCAATGAGGTCCTATTTATATGTTAAGGAAAAACAAAGGAAATTAGGGAGAAATCTATCTAAAAATGGCAACAGGGCAAGAATCAGCGTGACTTGCGCTTCAAGCTGCGCTACAGCGCAGGTTCCAGAGAGCTACGCTTCACCCTGTGCTACAGCGCAGGTTGAAGCGCAGAATGCATCCTGCAGCTTCAAACTTTCTCTTTTTATCTTGATCTCTCCCCGAGACTGGTTTTGGTTGATTTGTCTTTCCTTGTTTCCCTTTTCTTGATGAAATCTTGCATTTATTGAGCATCTTGGATTTAATTGGGAAGGTTATCTGCAGAATCCTTGTTTGATCGGCAGTGATCTCCTCCTTAATTGCCTCAAATCTTCTTCAAATCTTTATTGAATGTCTTCAATCAAATTCAAATCTTGCAGATATCTCTTTCACTTAATGTTATCTTTCCTTCAAATCAAATCCTTGCAATATTCTACAAAAATCAGCAATATTTCTATCAAAATAGCATTAAACTCAAATCTCAGATTAATAAATACAATTTATCAAATATTAAATAGAAAGGGATTAAACTGGGGCAAAAATACCATTTTATCCTTGATAAGTGAACTAAAAAGTGCTCTGATTTATCATATGATTTTCACTTATCAGTTACATTTTGGTATCAGAGCAGTTCAATCCAATTGGACTATGGTATTAGGATATTCTTGTAGCTTGCTATCATACTATATGCATTATTATGTGAATTGAGAGACTGATCACCTCGATATTTGCTTAACGATGTGTAGAGAATTATGGCAGGCGGCAAGAGAGGTCGTCCTAGGGTTAATTCTCCTTCGTCTTTCTCCCATAATCCACCTGTAGATCAAGTAGCAGCGGCCTTACAAGCCTTTACTCAGATGATGGGGGAACAAATGAATTCCAACCGGATGCAAGCAGAGGCGGCTCGAGAGCAGGCGGCTGTCAATGCCACATTACTTCAGGAGTTGGCTCGAAGAACAACGGGAACACTGCCCCTTCCTACGGTGGATCTGTTTGTTCAAGGGTTAGCGGAGTTTCGGAAGCACAACCCTCCTCAATTCAACGGAGTCTATGATCAGGACGTGGCATCCAACTGGCTTTGTGACCTCAATAGGATATTTGATGTGATGAAGTGTACTGACGACTCAAAAGTGGGATTTGCAGTGTACATGTTGAGGCGTGAGGCTGAGGATTGGTGGAAGACTACTAGTACTCGAGTTGTTGTGGCGGAGACTCGTATCACCTGGAGCGTTTTTCAAACCTTGTTTTCAGAGAAGTATTTTCCCGCCACCGTTCGAAGACAGAAAAAAGCTGAATTCCTACAACTGAAGCAAGGGAGTATGACAGTGGGTCAGTGCGTGGCCAAGTTTGAGGAGTTGGCTAAGTATTCGAGGTACCTGCAGACGGTAGCAGATGAGGAATGGAGATGCACTCAGTTTGAAGGAGGTCTCCGACCTGAGTTGTTGGATCGGGTTGGAACACACGAGATTAAGGATTTCCCCACTCTGATTAACAAATGCTATATTGCGGAGAAGAACATCAAGGGAACTGTGTCGTCAATGCCACTTTCAGATAATAAAGGAAAGAGGAAAATGGATGTGACAAACCAGAGTAAGGGCCCAAAGCCTAAGTGGCAAGGCACTTCAACCTTAGCCACTAGGCCGGCCCAACGCCAAGAGGTACCTACTTGCCCTAAGTGCGATAAGGAACATTCTGGAGAATGCCTGACGAGGAAGAACATATGCTACTTCTGCAAGCAGCCTGGTCATATGAGGAATGAGTGTCCAAAGAGGAAGGATCTACCAAAACCCCAAACCACTGGAAGAGTCTTAACCCTTAGTGGGGAAGTGGCAGCTTCTGCAGATAATCTGATGCGAGGTATGTGCACCCTAGGAGATCAGACCTTAATTGTATTGTTTGATTCAGGAGCAACTCATTCTTTCATTTCTCATGATTGTGTGAAACAGTTAAACTTGCATGCTATTTCTTTACCCTATGTTCTCAGTGTTACCACACCCACCAAGGAGGCCATTTCTACTTCTCTTGTATGTATTTAGTGCCCCATTATAATACAAGGGAAGGCCTTCGAGGTTGACCTAATTTGTTTGCCGTTGAGGGGTATAGATATCATTCTTGGCATGAATTGGTTATCTGCAAATCAAGTCATGCTTGATTGTTTTAATAAGAAAGTTGTTTTTCCACTTCTTCCCCCTCCTTCGAGGGAGAAACCATCAATACTTTTGTCCAACACCACACAAGTGTCTGAATGCCTTAGTGATGGGAGTGAATGTTTTGTTTTATTACTCTCCTCAACTCTAGAGTCTAAGGTAGATGTGAGCAGCATAGCTACGGTTAGGGAGTTTCAAGATGTTTTCCCTAGTGAGGTAACTACCTTACCTCCGGACCGAGAGATAGAGTTTACCATAGATTTAGTACCGGGTACGGGACCCATTTCTAAGGCACCATATAGGATGTCCCCACTAGAACTTAGTGAACTTAAGACTCAGTTAGAAGATCTTATGGCTAAAGGGTTCATTAGGCCTAGTGTGTCACCCTGGGGAGCTCCAGTACTCTTAGTGAAGAAGAAGAATGGGAGTACGAGGCTGTGTGTAGATTATAGGAAATTGAACAAGGTTACCATTAAGAATAAGTATCCCTTACCTAGAATAGATGACCTTTTGGATCAGCTTAGGGGAGCCTCAGTTTTCTCTAAGATAGATTTGAGGTCTGGTTATCACCAGATCAAGATCAAGGGTGAGGATATACCTAAGACAGCCTTCAGGACTAGGTATGGGCACTATGAGTATTTGGTGATGCCATTTGGAGTAACCAATGCTCCTGTTGTATTCATGGACTACATGAATCGGATTTTCCGGCCCTATCTGGATCAGTTTGTCGATGTTTTTATTGATGATATTCTAATCTACTCCCACAGCTTAGAAGAGCATGAGCGACACCTTAGGATTGTGTTAGAAGTTTTGAGGGAAAAGAGGTTGTTTGCTAACCCTGAGAAGTGTGAGTTTTGGAGTAACAGGGTTCAATTTCTAGGACATGTGATTACTAGTGAGGGTGTATCTGTTGATCCTAGCAAGGTAGCAGCTGTCCTTGAATGAGAAAGGCCTAATACCATTACGGAGATTAAGAGTTTCCTAGGATTGGCTGGCTACTACCGGAGATTCATTAAAGGATTCTCCCAGCTAGCCTTGCCTCTCACAAGGTTGACTCGAAAGGGTCAAGCCTTTGTGTGGGACGAGGGTTGTGAGCGGAGCTTCTTGGAGCTCAAAGAGAGGTTAACCACCGCCTCGGTACTGGCGTTACCGGATTTATCTAAGACCTTCGAGGTGTACAGTGATGCCTCTGGGAAAGGTTTAGGATGTGTTCTGATGCAGGATAGGAGAGTGGTGGCTTATGCATCTAGGCAGTTGAAGCCTCATGAGGAGAATTATCCTACTCACGATTTGGAGTTAGCAGCAGTGGTTTTTGCCCTCAAGATTTGGAGGCATTACCTGTTTGGTGTTAGATTTGAGGTCTTCAGTGATCATAAGAGTTTAAAATATCTCTTTGATCAGAAAGAACTCAACATGAGGCAGAGGAGGTGGATGGAATTTCTTAAGGATTATGATTTTGAACTTAAGTACCACCCCGGCAAGGCCAATGTAGTGGTCGACGCCCTCAGTAGGAAGTCCCTTCATGTATCCTCTATGATGGTACATGAAATGAGTTTCCTAGAAGAGTTTAGAAACCTAAGTTTAGGTGTTGCAGTTGGAGAGCATAGTTTCAGACTCTATAGGGTTGAGGTCACTAGTCAGCTGAGAGCTCTAATCAGAAAGGCTCAGAGTTTGGACTCAAGCCTGCAGGGTAAAAAGGAACAGTTAGGATTTTCTGAGTCCGATGATGGGATGATTCTCTTCTAAGGGAGAGTCTGTGTCCCTAAGGGGGTAGTCTTAAACAGCAAATTTTAGAGGAAGCCCACAGGGGTAAATTTTCTATACATCCTAGCACTACCAAAATGTATCAGTATTTGAAGGGGATGTTTTGGTGGGATGGTATGAAGAGGGATATAGCATAATATGTTTCTAAGTGTTTGGTATGTCAACAGGTCAAAATAGAACATAAAAAACCATTAGGAACCCTTTTGCCTTTGGATATCCCTGAGTGGAAGTGGGAGAGTATAGCTATGGACTTTGTGGTAGGATTACCTCGGGTCCAAGCTGGCTTTGATGCCATCTGGGTTATTGTTGACCGGCTGACTAAGTCAGCCCACTTTCTACCAACTAGGAGTACCTATTCCCTTAACAAGTTAGCAAACTTGTATGTCAAGGAGATTTTCAGACTCCATGGCATTCCTTCTAGCATCATATCAGATAGGGACCCTATGTTCACTTCTAGGTTTTGGAATGCACTTCATCAGGCTTTCGGGACTAAACTCAGGTTTAGTACCGCTTACCACCCTCAGACTGACGACCAGTCTGAAAGAACCATTCAGGCCTTAGAAGATATGCTTAGAGCTTGTGTGCTTGAGGAGTCAGGGAGTTGGGATTGGTATCTGCCTCTCATTGAGTTTGCCTACAACAATAGTTTTCATAGAAGTATAGGCATGGCACCATATGAAGCCTGTATGGTAGGAAGTGTAAATCCCCCTTGTGTTGGTATGAGCTGTCTTCAGAATCTTCATCTGCTTCTGAAGTTTCCTCAGCTTGCATAGCCTTTATGCTGCTATGTCTAGACTGTTTGGCTTTGGAGTTTAGAGCTAGAGACTTCCTTTTGTTGTCATCTTCTCCAAGCTCAAGTTCATGGACTTTGAGAGATCCCAACAGTTCTTCCATTCTAAGAGAGTTCAAATCTCTTGCCTCTTGAATGGCAGTGACTTTGGGTCTCCAGGACTTAGGTAGACTTCTTAGAATCTTCCTGTTGTTGTCTCCGATTTCATAGGTTCTTCCTAAGGATCTGAGTCCATTGGTTATGGTCTGAAACCTCCCAAACATTTGGTCAATATTTTCAGTTTCTTCCATTTTAAACATCTCATACTGGTGTATAAGCATGCTGATTTTAGATTGCTTGACAGTTTCAGTCCCTTCATGGGCTGCTGCAAGAGTATCCCAAATCTCCTTGGCAGAAGTGCATCCATCGACCTTCTCATATTTTGATTTATTCAAGGAACATATCAGATAGAGTTTGGCTTTAGCGTTCATCTGGACTCTAGTCTTCTGCTCCAAGGTCCATTCAGTCTTAGGTATAGGCAGACCATTTTGCATAGGCACATAGTCTCCATCAGTGACCACATCCCAAACATCAATGTTGTTGCTCTCAATGAACAACTTCATACGATCTCTCCAGTAGTGGTAATCCACTCCATTGAATGCTGGGGGTCTTGTGATAGAGGCTCCTTCTGTGATGTATTGCCTGTTGCTGTTAGAAGCTTCCATTTGGATCTTTCAGTCCTCAGTCACTTGTTAGGTGCTTCAACCCTGAGTAGAGCTCTGGTACCAACTGTAGGAACACAGGGAAACACTAAAAGGGGGGGGTTGAATAGTGTTTCTGAATATTTTAGAAAGCTTTTCGCAAACAGGTGTTAAAAACACAATTTCAGACAGGCTCTTCAAGGACTGTCTGAAGTTTTCAGACGGCCCAAAAATACTGATGTTAAAAGATGTTTTTGTGCCTTTATAGAATATCAGATTGATTACTCTAACCCCTTGATTAGTATAAAAAGAATTAACAAGAGATAAGGGTAAGAAAACTTAGCCAAGGAATTTATCCTGGTTCACTCACTACCACTGTGAGCTACGTCCAGTCCCAATGCCAACTAGCACTTGGATTTTCTTTTAATCTTTCAAGATTACAAGTATTCTTTTACAGTCAAGCCTCTTCAGGCTCTACAATCAAGTATTCTTTTACAGTCAAGCCTCTTCAGGCTCTACAACCAAGTATTCTTTTACAGTCAAGCCTCTTCAGGCTCTACAATCAAGTATTCTTTTACAGTCAAGCCTCTTCAGGCTCTACAACCAAGTATTCTTTTACAGTCAAGCCTCTTCAGGCTCTAAGATGAGTTTACAGAGAAAGGAGTTTAAGCTTTTAAACTATACAAGTTTGAAGCTCAAACGAATACAATGTACAATAAAATACTGAGGTATGCTCAGGATATACAAATGAGTGCAGCGAATTTTATCAGAGAGTTTTTACAGAGTAAAAACTTGTAGCGTGATGTTTCTCTTGGCTTTCTTGTATATTGATTTTCTTTCTTTCTCTTCGTCTCTATTGATGGTCTTCATAGAGGGGTATTTATACCCAAACTTTAATCCGTTGAAATACCACCGTTTAGAGATAGCATTAAATGTTATTTAATCCGTTGTGAGACATGCTTCTGAGAGCTCTGATATCTCTGACACGATACAAGGTTTCTTTTTGCATTAAGGCTGCTACAAATGTTGTTGCAGAGGCTGCGTTGCAGAGATTTCCTCAGTGGTGTATGAAATTCAAAATCACCAGGAAAGGTCTCTGTGATCCTTGCCATAATCGTGTTTGAAAAGGTACGTGCAGCAGAAGTTCAGAAAAAGTCTTCACAAGCTTCAGCAGAGAGTGCCACGTCATAAGTGAGACTTCAGACGGCACTGATACTTCAGACGGGTTGAGCTATTTCAGACAGCTTCAACTCTTCAGACGAGTTCTGCTTCTTCAGACAGTTTCAACACTTAGTCTTTCTATGTAGGCTCATAGTGACTCTTGCTGAAATCATAGATAAATCATTAAAGCATATATGTATCTATGATAAATATTTTAACTCAAATTTGTTAAGCATTAAAACTTGGGAATTGAGTTGTCTTAAACATCATATTTTCTTTTATGATATTTTTGAGACTCAACAATTAGGAGATAAGACTTAGGCTAAAAACTAAGTTTCAGTGGTCTCGCTCAAGCGAGAAGATCTTGCTTGAGCGAATTATGCAGAAAAGTTTTGGATTTGAGTTTTCTGCATTTCTCGCTTAAGCGAGCCTAGCTCACTTGAGCGAGAAACAGGGACTTTGGGAAGGCTCTCTGGACAATTTTCGCTTGAGTGAGAATCGTCCAGAGAGGGTGTATTTTCTGGGTCATTCTCGCTTAAGCAAGATAGTCTCGCTTGAGCGAGAATGTGAAGATTGGCCATGCAACCGATACGCTCGCTCAAGCGAGAAGAACCTCGCTTGAGCGAGAATCCACTTAAGACACCATATTTCTCTTTCAGACTCATAACTTCATTTTCCTTCCTTTTCTTTCTTAGTCTAGAGAGAGAAATTGAGTTCTAGAGAGAGGAAGCTTGGATTTGAGGCTTGAGAAGGGAATTTGGAGAAAGGATTCGTGAAGTGATCCACCCTTTCCCACTCTTCTTCCTTTGAACTCCAAGTATAGGTAAGTACAACTCACACACCTTCACATCGTGATTTCTTTGACCTTATGCATGAACCCTACTCTTTAATGCCCCTTCCTTATACTTATAGATGTTGAATTAATGGTGATTGTATGATAATTCATGTGATTGAGTTTAAAAGCATGTTGTTATTGATATCAAGAACTTTAGGTTACGAAACTTACGAAACTTACGAATTTGTGAAATATATTGTCTATCAGTTATTAGTTCATTAAATCATATAAGCCAGTTTCGACCGTAAGTTAATTCAAGTCGGCTTTTGCGCTGAGTTAAAAAAATTAAGTAATTATGTGAAAACTTGACTTCGGTCCAGTAATGGATGGGATTTGTCCCCAGGAAAGACGTTTCTCGTAGTCTGAGCTCAGTTCTAACTCCAGTTTAAGTGATAAGATCATGCCTGTTGGGCACAGCAGTGAGTTGCATCATCAGTGCACTTATTTGACTTGGTTATGATTATGTTATGATCATTGCATATTAGTTAGTGATTTTTCCCCTTACACTGCATATGCATAGTTGTACTTCACTGAGACATTCGTCTCACCACACGTTTTGTGGACTCGATCTAGGTGTGCAGGTACCTCCCGGCAGGGATCAGTGATTGGAGAGCAGGAGCTATATATATACTAGTTGGAGTTTAGTTTCCTTTTGATTTGTCTAGAGAGTATATATGTATATATGTTGACTGAGCTTTAGTGATGTTTGGATTGTAGCCTTCGGGCAAGATATGTACATATTATATACATAGAGTTTGAATTATTCATAAATTGTATAAGTTATCGTTGGTTTCTTATCAAGTTGTAATTGTTGATGATGATCAAAATGTTACGATTTGATTTCGAAAAATTTGGGATTTGGTTTCCAGTGGACTAAATCCTGAATTTAGAAATTAGGACGTTACAATCAACACATTCTTGGGCTACCCAGGACCTGAGGACCAGAGACAGATGGTTTGCCAGTATCATGAGCTGGTAAACAAGGTTGGCATTAATGGCAAAGACCCACTGGATACTAGGACCGCGGAGTGCTTATGCTTGCGGGGGCGGACCTTCGAGAGGAACGCCTATAGACATGTTGTGAGGATTTATAGGCGTGATATGAGAGATATAGCGCAAATGTGGACAGTGTTGGTGTAGGCTAACATCCAGCTCACCAACCATATCTCAGATGTTATCATGTCGGTTGCTCATCTCCTCTACAGTATCTTGACAGGGTTTGACATTGACATTGCGAGGGTGATATCTCATAAAATATCCTCATTTGCATCTTTAGTAGGGCAACGGAGCGCCCAGTCCATGATCAGTTTGGGCTTCCCTGCTCTCATCACTGCACTTTGAAGGTCTAGGGGAATTGAGGTGTTCGCCACTGAGCGCATCAATACCCCTATGACCAAGGGATACATTGAGTCAAACTGCCTCCCTGAGGAGGAGGATGAGGAGCAGCCACCCGTAGCAGAGCAGCCACCACCACCACCACAGCAGCAACCACCACTAGCAGAGACTCACATTCCTTTCTGGGCACAGCACATCATTGCCCATAACTCTTCCCTTCATCGAGCTGTAGTCCATCTTCAGGACTACCACTACCAGACCAGGCCAGATCCTTACCCAGGCATACACCCTGATCTGTTCAGAGAGTATTTACAGTGGCCTGGGGACAGGCCTATTCCACCAGGAGGGGGAGGAGCAACTGTTGATGCTGAGGATGATGATGATATGGATGATAGGGACTGATTCGGTGTTTTTCTTTTCTTTTTCTTTTCTTTTCTTTTATTATTTCTCTTTTATTCTGGATCTGTACTGTATATACAGCATTACTGACACATCATCTTTATGCAGTGCAGCACTTTCAGGATAATTTTTTCTTTTAGGATAGTTATTTTTCATAATTTAGGATTTTAGGAATTAGGGATTTAAGGAAATAAATTTAAAATCTAAAAGCTAGGCAGTCTAACTAACCAAATTATGAAAGAAATAGGAATTTTGTGATTAAATCCATAATCAGTTAGAATTAGGATATTATGCAGGAAAATATATCAGAGTAGTTAATTAATTTCAATAAGTGCTTTATCAAGGAAATTAGCCAAAAGTCGGTGAGTTGTGAGACCAAACACTGAATTGAGAGTTTTCACCGCTGCTTGTCAACTGATATTGCTTGAGTTTTTGGATTTTATTCTGCACATAAAAAAATGGAAGTGATAAAGGCAAAATTTTGTGATTTAATTATTTGCTCGGTGCCAAAAAGCCAACCTTTGAAATATTTTTCCAATTTTTTGGTAATCCATTTGAGCTTCAATGTTTCTTCTTAAGCACCCCAGCCAAAATTAATGTCTATATCATGTCCCTTACACACTTGGGATAGGGAGCAAAGGGGTAATCTGATAAAGTGGGAGAAATTGGTTGGTTACTTGAAGTTGAAAGGAATACAAAGAGCAGGCACAAGAAAGCAAAAGAAGATCACTCCCTCAAAAATCAAAAAGAAAAAGTGAATAAAAGTGAATAAAAAAAGGGAGTTAATCATCAAACAAAGAAAGAGGCCAGCTGAATGATACAAATCAAGAATGAAGTGGAGAATGGAGAGAAATTTCAAGTTCAAGAAAAATTCAAGGATGCTCTCTATTCCAGTGTTCTCTTTGCATATCCAGAAAAACCATGATTTCTTGATACCCCAGCCTCATTACAACCAAGAAAGACCTTTTGATCCATGTTGACCGTGTGCATGTCTAATAACCAGAAACGACTATCAATTTTAGTTGTTCAACTGCTGTGAAAAATTGAGGGAAACACTTACCCGTGAGCATGAGAGAATTCCTTGATTTATCACTTATTGTTTTGGTTGCTATTTCTGAAAAAGTTTAAATGTGTTTTTATCCTATTCTAATTGAGTTTTGGAAATATCACTTGATTCTGATTTTCAATCTGATATTTGGAAAGTGACAGCTGCCTAGTAAGAGGTGATGAAATTTTTTCCTTATTTTTGAGAATCTTAACACGGGGATTGAATTCATTTGATTGCAAAAGATTTTCTTGCTTGAGGAAAAGCAAGAAGCTAAGTTGGGGGGAATTTGATAAGTTCAAAATATATGATAATTTCTTGTATAATTACAGCACTTATCAAGGGTAAATTGGTAAATTTATTCCCCAAATTACCTTTTTTTATAATAAATGCATATTTTGTGATTATTTAATTCAAATTTGAATTTGATGCTATTTTAATAGAAAATCTGTTGATTTTGCAGATAAAAAGGAAAGTTTTAAATGGAGTAACAAGATAGCATCTATTTGAAGAGAAAATCTACATATGAGATTCTAAATGGCAGCAGATCAAGATAAAATCCACAGCCATTTAAACAAGAATTCTGAAGATAAAATTCTCAATTTAAATTTGAAGATCAAATCAGCACAAGATCAAGCTAAAAAGAGGGAAATAAGGAAAGCAAAGCAATCAGGATAAGATCAGGAAGAGATCAAGTTGAAAAAGAGGAAATTAGGAAAAGCTGGAACGAGAATTACACTCCACCTGCGCTGAGCGCAAGTGGAGCATAGCAATTAAATAGCTCTGCGCTTCATCTACGCTGAGCGCAGGTTGAAGCGCAGGAATACGGAAACAGTTTTTAAATGGATTTCAAACAAGATCCATTCGAGATTTCAGATGGTTTTCCAACTTCTATTTAAATGAACCTTTTGCACAGATTAGAGGGAGACGGCAGAGCAAAGCTAGGGCTGGAGAAAAGTGTGACAGTTTCTCCATTGGTTTCTAATGGCTACCATGAGTAGCTAAATTCTCTGATAGGATTGAATGCAATCGATTCAATCCCCGATTGTATGTGAATTCTCTTTACTATTTATGAATCCTTGTTTTTATGATATCGGTATTTTTATTTTGTGCTTAATGCTTAGTTTCCGCCTGTGTGTCGGAGTTATAAGTTGATTTTATGGGGCGCATTGGAAAATGGTTTTGTAAAATCAATAACGAGTTTGGGGGAGCCTAGGAATAGGAAACTTGAACTCTGATTGGTAAAAATACTCATAGTAGTTGCTGAGGAATCAGGGCAAATTGATGGCGTATACAAATCGAAAACAGATCATTAAAGTCGGGGTAATTTGTCACTGGGAGAACCCGTATGAATTATTTCTGAGTATTTCACGATCCGGGGAACCTACGTGGAAGAACTTAATTTGTGCTAAGGTATCATAATTACATATTCATAAATATTATTGGGGTTCACATACGAAAGGGGTGCGATAGACGAAGTTTAATCCTAGTCCAAGTAACTTGCTCTACCTATCTCAATTTATTTTCTGTTTTTATTTACTTTCATAATTCTCAACAATCAACAACCGTATTCTCTACTTGATAGTTGTGACCACTGATCTTTATAAATTGAATCGTTCCCTGTGGATACGATACTCTTATTTATTATTATACTGCTGGGATTTTGGTACGCTTGCCAGATTCTCAACAATAGTATACATTATTATTACTAAAACCCTTCAACAATTCCGAGAAACAAATATATATTCTTTTTTTTCCCTTCATTTTACATTTTTCAATTACTCTTGCCTGTTGTAGTAGTCAGGGAGTGAAAGTGATGGTATTGAGAAGGCCATAGTTTCCTCCAATATAAGTCTGCCTGCAATAAACCTTAGTGTTGTATCTGGATGCTATTCCAAGCTTATCTAAGTACCTGTAAGTAATTTTAAATTTCAGAACTTATAACTTAATTTCAATTTCTTTTGCAAAATAAAATATTACAATCCTTATCTAGCACTAAAAAAGGAAAAGATGGGGAAGGAAGGACCAACATACCAAAAGTTGTTCACAAATGTGTTAAAATAAAGAGTATTGAGAAAAAGCTTCTTAGCTCTTGCCAGAGAGCTTGACTAGACAGAATCACACAAGCATGCTTACTCTTGCATTTCTTAACAGTTGTGGTGGAGTGCCACTTTTCTTTTCCTGCAGGTGATATTTACCATACATGCAAAATTCAGTTTTAACTCTTGCTTATCTTTGTCACAATTGCTTTCTAACCTGTTCATTTTACCTGAATATGGCTAATCCAGAACCACATAGAAAACCACAAAATGAAAGAACCAAAATAAAAATTAAAAATACACACACACAAGGTCTGTACCAAAACATACACACACAAGGTCACTAGCAATTCCATCAGGTCATTACAAAAGTTATCATACACATGGAATTTAAATAAAGAGATATTAGATTTGACATAAAGAGTAAATTAGGCAGTACCAACCACCCGAAGAATAATGCAATGCCATTCCCAATGTAGAGTTTGGAGCTCTTAAGACCAGAAATATCCAAGTACCTGCATATGTAATTAATGTAACAAGTAATGTTGACAAAGGTAGATGAAGGTAAATGGATTTCTAAACAATAGATTTACCATCTTAGATTTACAAAAGGAGTAGTGCTCTCGGAGAAAAGAACCATAAATATGTAGATCTGAACTTGACCACTTAGCAGAGATAGTATAATAGAAAACATGGATAGCCCATGGTGTAGAACCTAAGTGTAAATTAATGAAGTAGGTTTACCACTTATAAATCATATAACTTGGATATTGAGTTCAACAAAACATGAAAGTAAAAAGATGCTAAAAAATCCATGATCAATAATGTATAGACAATAGCAAGAAAGCAAATATCTTTTGAGCTTACATATTCCAGACTCCCTAAAGCTGGAAAATGCCAAAGAATCATTGCTAGATCTATCAGAAAATAACCAATTGAAATCTGTAATGGAAACATAAGAAAACAAGAGAGTATAAGCAAGTGAAGTGAGATAGATAAATCACAAAGGAAGTGGAACAAACAGAACCTTAATAATGCTCAACAGTAGAATTGCCAATAAGAATACTATGAGACCAACAAGTGAAACAAATGGATGAAACAAGTCAAACTTTTCTACGAGACCAACAACCAAATATTGCTTATTTCTGCATCAACTTACCCCCAATACTGCATTTGATAAAGTTGATGATCTATTAATAACTAGGTCATCATATGAATTCTCTTTGAAGGTATCTGAATAAGACTTTAAGTCTGAATTAATTTGGACTAGCATGAGTGTCTTTGCTTGACCACCTGTGAAGTAAAATTAAAAAAAAATGGGCTTCAAATGAAAATCTAATAAGCAAAAGAACTAAGGAGATGGAAGACAAATCCAAAAGCCATGTAGCAAGCCAATGATTTTTAATATGGAAATTTACTTACTTACCTCCCTGCAGGTTTAGCAAGCCAATGTCCTTTGGTCACTTCTGCTTCTTGGCTTCTCACATCATTTTCATTGTCATTCCTAGATTACACTGACTATGGAATCAATGTCCAACATTTTGTGTCTGACTTACTTATGAGCTATATTGCAAAACACAAAAAGAAATCTATTTATCTGTTCTGTCTTCATAAAATCGTCAATATGAAAAATACAAGGCAACCTAAAAAATAAGATTTCATCGAGGTGCTTATATTTCCTCCCTTCGTCATGACTCTTGATTGACTCACTTTTAGAGAGTAAAAAGGCGGATTATTAATTTATTTTAGAACTTGTTTAAACTTCAAGGGACATTGAGGCTATAGATTTGAGTAGCCTAGCTCTATATTAGCAATTCAATGCATTGCTATGGATTATACAATTTTATTTTAGTCTCTATAGATTTAGCAATTCAATCCAAAAGCCAATGATCATAAACAGTAGCCAAGCTTTAAATATAGCACTATCCAATTGGAGTAATGGTGGTAGTAGTCACAATTTACCTTGAAAATTAAAAACAAGGCACATAGACCTTATCCGAGTCAGGAAGAGCTTCATGATCCCTTTTTTGGCCATAGCATCCAAGATTTCCCCTTATTGGACTGGAACCTTCGTTCATTATTTATCTAATTTCAGGGGTGAGAGCTCTTGTAAGAGGAAGTGTTCGGGGTTAAAATCTACATTATAATTGACATGCGTAATGTGAAAAGGATTTCCATTCCCCATCCATAATATTCATAGCTCTCCTCTTTCCCCTCTGAAACATCCAGTTTCCTATAGTAAGGCAAGAGATTCAACTCAGAACATGCATGTACACAAAATAGATTAATTTAACCACAAACTGTACAAAATTTGGACTAGCAAGAGCTGGTCTCTGTTTTCCATAGCAAAAATTCAATGTGGACCAGAAATAAAATTCATCTTACATTGATTAGATCAGAGGATTTCAAAAAGAAACCCTAATTTCCAGCAGTAGCACAGGAACCATCACCCCTATAAATCTCAAAGCTAGTCGCAACCATCCCTGTCCAAAAGCCACAATGGTATTGCCCCCATAGCCGCAAGCTCCACCACCTACAACCAAACCCAACAAATAGAGTGTGAGAGGCGAGAAACAGAGAGAAAGAGAATAAAGAAAGGAGTGAGGCCATTGCAGCCCCCTCGTCAAATCGGTGCAGCCACATTTTCCATGAACGTCGTATCGTCGCCGTTCCTAACCACGCCGACCTCTATCGCGCGTCCAAACTGCAATCCTCGCCATCACGCAACGCTGTTTGGCTGCGTCCCATTGTTGACGGAGGGGAAAGGTAGTAGATCGAAGGCCATAAACGTCTTGTGCCATGGATGAATTGAGTTGAATCATTCGAGGAGAGGATTAGGGATTTTCGATTGAAGAGAAAGAGAGTGGAAAGGGTTAGGGCTATGGCACTCACACGAAAGCAAGAGAGAAATCGCAAATGGAAAATTTTTTCAAACCCCTTATTTTTTTAAAAAAAAAAGAAGTTAACTTAAAAAATAGGAAAAAAAAAGGTTAACAGGTGTTAAAATTCCAACTAAATGAAAACACCGTGGGAAACTTGACTTTTTTACCGTGTTTTACAACCCACGGCAAATGGATGATGGGAAATACGAGTTCTATACTTTACCGGGAGTTAGAAACAACCCCCGCGAAATAACCGTAGCTAAGCTCTCTTTTTCTTGTAGTGCATATATATTAATGTGAATCGTACATTATAAAACAAATATAATTCGGTAAAGAAAGGTTAATAAAAAAGAAGTTCATTTTAATATTTATAAATTAATAATATTTATAGATAAATATATATAAATAAATGTTAATGGTATATATTAATATAACCATGCATTAACATTTATTTTTTTATAAATTTATAATGATATACAATATAATATACATGACAGATTTAATAGATCTGCATAAGGTTATGGCCGATGCATATTTTATCCCCACCATTCACTACAAAAAAACTAATGATTTAGCCGCGAGGTCTTTGTAGGGGTTAATATAACCGTGGGTAAGTTTAAAAAATAATAAGGGTTAACTCCACCGCGGGTAAATTGCTAATTTTATATATTTTAGTCTCTCGTTCGTAACGTAAAAGCCTCCAAAGCATTGCGCCCCTTCATTTTTCCTACTCAAAACCCTAGCATCCAGCAACATTGGGACTGGTGGTGGTGGTGGCGTCTTTTCTTCTTCCCTTGCTTCTACTTCTGCTATTTTTCCCCCTAATTCCTCTCCCTCTCTCTTTTTTTCCGTTTTCTTCTTGTTTCAGTGGTTACAAAGACGACGCTGTGGAGGAAGAAGGAGGCCTGCGACGCGCTACCGCAACCGCCATTGCCACGATTGGACGAAGGTGAGAGTTAAAAGGTGGTGGCCACGAGGCTACGACGTGGTGGTTGACAACGGTCATTTCGGTAGTGTCGCAGTGGTTGCGAGCTGATGCAATGACGGGGGTGGAAGCCTCTCGAAAGGTCACACGATGAACCAGAGACTGAGTGCTCAACCACGAAGGGGCTAGATTCACACACCGTGTGCGGCGGTGAGCCGTGCAAAAGTGGGGAAAAATAGAGTCGTGAAGGACACAGCCATGACTAAAATTTGTAGCAGGAAGAGCAACGGTGGAGGCACTGTGGTGGTTCTGTTCGACGACAACGGTTAGTCTCTGCGATCCAAGGGTATTTTTATCATTTCGATCATGGAATTGCATATATCTTTTTGTTGTGTTTTGTCTTATTTTTCCTTTAAAGCAAATTACTGAACCTTTCTCATGTTCTGAAAATGTGATGTTTGTGTACCTCTTTCTGGTCATGATAAATGGATTTGCATTTTTATGGCTATGAATGGTGTGTTGGATATTGCATAACCTTTCTCATTGTTGTATTTAATGTCTAATTTCTTATTGCATAATGTTGAATATTGTGTACCTTTTCTGATGAATATTGTTTGTTACTACTAAGTTTAAATTGATTGTCACTATGTCTTGTTATAAATATACAAGCACATGCTTACTTGGAAGTAAAACTAAGTGTGGGAGAAGATATAAGGAAACTTGAGTATGGAGTTCATATAATGTGTTGAACTCTTGGCTGAGTCTGTGACATGATCAAAAGGAACATTGGGCATAAGAACTATCAAGTTACTAGTTTTGGTGAGTTCATTATTTCTACTACTTGCAAATACTAGATTGCATTTTTTTTCTTTCTTTCGTTTTTTCATGTGTCAAGACTATCTTATATTTTTCTTTTCATTAACAAGATGAATCTAATAAAAGGTTGAGCAGAGAGTTTAAAGATCAAATTTATGATGTGTATAGATATACCCCACCAAACCTTCAGGTTCCCTTTCCCCTGTTGTCCTCATCTCTATTGTATTTGAAATGAAATTTCTATAATTTGAAATCTTATTATATGTTAAAACAATTGTTAGCTTCTTTCATCGGGGTAAGTTATATCAATGAGAGGAGTAAAGTGTTTTTTTTTTGTATTTGTATTATGTACCTGTAATTTTCTATTATTACTAATGAGAGGGGTAAAGTGTTTTTTTGTTCTGTAGATGCAGGATCTGTATACTCTGGTGTAGTTTTCTGCAGCACGCTGTACCAAGTATCAGTTATTAGAAGGTAGCTACTTAATTTGAGACATGTTAGCCATTGAAGTGAAAATAATCATTTATATCTACAAATCTAAGTCAATTTTTTAACTCTGAAGTGTACCTTTGAAAACTCAGTCATAAGTGAACTTTTGTTAAGCTTTATAGTTTGAGAGATCAGTCAATTTCCTCTATTCTGCAATTTTTTGTTTTGTTTTGTGCTATAGGACCCCCTACAAGATCCATAATAGTATTTGTAAAGAGAAGTCTGTGAAGAATGTTTGAGCTCTATGTGTGTTATTCTTAATTTATGTTAGAATTAACTCACTTTATGTTAAGTCTCATTTACAGGTAATCAATCTTAAACTCATTAGTTAATTGCACTTGTTTATAATTAAATAATGTTTGAGCTCTGTGTGTGTTATTCTTAATTTTTCAATGTTAATTTCTTCAGCCAGCTTAAAGATGGTATGGTTCTGAATTCTGATTGGGGTTTTAATGGTGGTTGTAGGATGTAATATATACATTTATATTAATATACGTGTTTAAATTTATAGGGTACATTACAGTACTCATTTACATTGGAGGAAGTAGTTAAGTGATCTATATATTTCAAATTCCAATGGTTTCCTAACAAGATAGAGGGGGAGAGAGATATTATCGATTTTTGAAAACAACTATAACAAAGCCCCATGAGTCCAAAATGAATCACAACCAAGCCGAGACAGACAAGCTCATAATTCAATCCATTCCATTAAAGAATATTTAATAATGTTAATATTATGTATACTGTAGTAAATTGAATTAAAAAGGAAAATGGAAAATGGTAAGCAAAGTACGTACCAAACACCATCATTTAATTTACCAAGTTTATTATTGAGCTTGGCACTTACTTGAGAGCATTGTTCTAAAGTTTTTATTTTCATTCACAAGCTATTAGAAAAAATTGAAACACTGTTTTCATAATTTATTTTGCATATTTTGATAAAATGTATTTAATTTGTCATTTGATATATTCAGGTGGATGGGAATTTCATATAAGAAGTTTCTATACTTTTCTATGCTTCTTGGTGCCCATTTTCACGCAAAATACTTCTTAAATTTCAAGTTCTTAGTTCCATGTTTCCTCATATAGAACATTTGGCTTTTCAACAAGAAGCAACTTTTGCCAAGGTTTGAATCTATCCTGTTTTGTGTTTTTAAGTTTCAGAATAAATATGAACTGAATTCCTTTTGCTTGGTTTTGAGAAATATCATACAAATTGTTGTAGTTAAGTCTATTCCTGGTTCAACAATATCCAAGCTTTCTATTGTTTAGGCTATATCATTTACTAATGTTAAATATATACTCTCCTTTTATACTTTATATTGTGTACATGAATTTGAACTTTAGCAAAAATTACTTTACTACTCATATGGCTACCTTTAAATGAATTTTTATTTTCTACATTTTTTTGCTTTGCAGCTTATATTCAAAAAATGGAATTCATAGCTTAGATCAAACATAATAGGTGAGGTACGCACCAGTCTTCTTTTTCTTTGATTATATTCTTCGTCATTCTCCCCCTGCAACTTTTGATTCCTGAGCTCTTAGTCACACCTCACTCCTCCATCTTTTCTTTCTCTCAATAATTAGAGGTTTTCAGACACTTTCAGAAAAAAGGGCACTAGCTAAGAGGGAAGAAAGGTAAGTTCATTATTCTTGTTGAATTAGGTGGCTTTTTAGTTTTCAGTCTGGTGAGCTCTGCCTTTTAGTTTTCTTATTGTTGAATTAGGTGGTTTTTTAGTTTGAAAATAATTATTTTTCACTCTATTGTTTGGTAGCTCGTGGAGATGAATGGCAAAGTGGTGGTAAGCAAACCTCTGTATGTGACTCTGGCCAGCGGAAAGAAAATAGAAAAGCTAGACTGCAGGTATGTCCTGTCTTATAATTAGACCGAAAATGGAATTATATGTATTAGCCCCCTTGTTGAAAAAACTAATCTGGACTTGGCTAATTGATCTACTTCTCATTCAACAGAATATTATGTTTACAAATGTGAAGTCTAGTAATCAGTTTGAGCATTCAAACTTGACTCAAAGACTTAATATCCTTTAGTTTTAATGATTAACAAATAAAAGTATATAAAGAACATATAAGAACATAATAAGAACAAATAAGATTATATAAACAGATTCTACTGAGAAAGGTATTGGTTTGTTGATTGTGTTTCAGGTTGAAATATTCATTAGAAGAAGAAGAAGATTTGATGAACAAAATCAGAATCAGAAGATCAGGATCAGAAGAACAAATGCAGGATTTAATATAAAGAAGCTGTCTAAAGTAAGCAACTCGTCTGAAGCATAGAAGCTGTCTGAAGAACGCAACTCGTCTGAAGCATAGAAGTTGTCTGAAGAACGCAAGCCGTCTGAAGTGCTGAAGCTGTCTGAAGTGCGCAAACCGTCTGAAGTGCTGAAGTTGTCTGAAGTGCGCAAGCCGTCTGAAGACGTGAAGATCGTCTGAAGACATGAAGACTGTCTGAAGACGTGAAGACCATCTGAAGATGTGAAGACCGTATGAAGACGTGAAGACTATCTGAAGAAGCCTACAAACAGAATCAAGAATTTATCTCTTGAAGACGTTGCTAAAGTGTAAAGCACACTCTACCAAAATGGAGTACACTTATTTCAGTATAAAAGCTAAACATGTTTTTATGCCTCGATCAAAGTCTTGCACAAATAAGTAAACTCTGCAAAGACTTTCTGCAACGCCTGGTGCACCTGCAACAAAAGGCATTTTTGTGTGCGCAGACCTACTGCACCTGCACCTGCTGGCTGCCCAGAACTGATCAGAAGACTGAGAAAAAGCAACCAGAAAGATGTTTGAATAAAATACAATTGATTCAACATCTTTAGTCATCTACATCTCAGAAGAAGAAGAAGTTGCAAAGAAGAACAGAATAGCAATCAGCTGAAGTAGAAGAAAAGCTGGAATTAATATGATATAATATTCAAGCTGAAGAATTGAGAAAAGCCTGAATTAATATGATGAGCACAAGTTGAAGTACATCACGATGTGATAAATACAAGCATTTGAGTATATGTGAAGAAATCAATTGTCTGAACATATAAACTCTCTAAGTGCATGGAACAGATTTCAACATTGAGGAAATCAATACATAAGCTAAGACTATATGATTCAACGACTATAATATCATATGTCTTTATTCAAAGAAGAAACTGCACCAACAGCTATTTGACAAGACACCTCACTCAAAGAAGAAAGAAGAAATGGTGTCAGGAAGTAAACAGAAAAGGAGCATATACAAAATAAGCAAAAGGACAAATCCAACGGATACCTCCTCATATACACTCCTAAGAAAAGCAGAGGAAATCAGAAGTCAGCTGAGGAACGCAGAAGAAATCACAAGACAGCTGAAGAAAAGCAAAAGGATATCAAGAGAGAGAACATGCAAATAATATCAAGAAAATCTCTCTAAAGAGCTCATCTACAGAAGTGTCAGAACAGGATTGTCTGAACACTTATTTGCTTAAGAAGAAGCAACCGTTTGAGACACTATTACATAACGGCTATATGAGCCACATCATCATCTCAACGGTATTATGAATCATCTTCAAACGGCTATATTCCAACAGAACATATAAATAGCCTCAAGGAAGAATTTGAAGATGTTGAACTCATTCACTTGGTTCAATCAGTTGATCAAGATGTATCAGAAAAACCTTATTGGTTGTTGACCGTGCTTACTTGAATCAACCAAGTTGAGAAAGTTGAAAAAGAATCAACCATGTCGCTGATCTATTGATCAGTTAGTCAAAGTTGTAGTTGTTCAGTTGAACAACCAACCAGGCTGTGCTTAATCTCAAATGAACCAAGAATGGTTTGATGCCGCAAGTATGCCTTGGTTTTTCCAATGATACGGGTGAGAATGTAACCCATGGAAACCAATGGTTGGAGAACAAGGTTGGAGCTTAAAGTCAGTATCTACCTAGCCAATTCTCAGAGGATGATATTCCTCATATCAGAGACAGGGATTGTACTTAAACTTATATACTTGTATCACTGTCTTAACCTTGTACTTAGAATTCATTCATTGTATCCTGAGTAGTACTCAGTTAACCACTAGTACAGGAAAAGATTAAGTTTATGTTTCGTGGAAACTTAAACTTAGTTTAATTTGTAAACACGTTATGTGTCTGAGAGCCTGGAGAGGCTTGGTGGAAGAAAGAATACTCTACACTTGGATAAGTGTTTGAGAGCCTAGAGAGGCTTGGTGGAAGAAAGAATACTCTACACTTGGATAAGTGTCTGAGAGCCTGGAGAGGCTTGGTGGAAGAAAGAATACTCGTTGTAGAGCCTGAAGAGACTTGACAGAAAAGAATACTTGTGGTAGAGCCTGAAGAGGCTTGATAGAAAAGAATACTTGTTGAGCCTGGAGAGGCTTGTCTGTGAAAGAATACTGCATGAGTTGCCTGGAGAGGCAGTTGAAAACAAAGAATACTTGTTGAGCCTGGAGAGGCTTGTCTGTAAAAGAATACTTGTTGAGCTTGGAGAGGCTTGTCTGTAAAAGAATACTGCAAAAGTTGCCTGGAGAGGCAGTTGAAAACAAAGAATACTTGTTGAGCCTAGAGAGGCTTGTCTGGAAAAGAATACTGCAATGAGTTGCATGGAGAGGCAGTTGAAAACAAAGTAATACTTGCGTTGGCCTGAAGAGGCTGTGAATAATACCTGTATCTGTGGATTCAGATAGTGGAAAATCCAGTGGTGGTTTGCCTCTGGGACTGGATGTAGCTCACGGGTTTGTGGGTGAACCAAGATAAATTATGTGCCTAAGTTCTCTTTCCCTTAATCTCTTTATTTACAGTTTTCATATTTATGTTGGGGATTGAAAAGTATTTTTCATAATAAACTTAACACAACTATTTCAATAAAATGATCTTTCATATGAACAAAACATGAAATGTATCTCATATCATTTGAAGCATTACAAAGAATGTACCTTGAAGAACTTCTGAAATAATTATCTGAAGTGAGTCCGAAAAGAACTCAGTTCAGAAATCAGAAACAGACTTCAGACAACATCTAGTCATCTGAAGTATTTCAGAAACCGTTCTGAAAATACTCTTTGTAATAATCTTCAGAAGATACTTTGAGAAGCCTCTGTTTAAAACAATCTTAAGCTTTAGAAGAAACTCTATTTTTCTTATCTTCCGCACGTTTTAATTATTTCTGATCTTAAGACTCGTCTTGAACATTATTCATCTTCATGAATTAAATTAAAGATTTCCAAAATCAATCAAAAAGCTTAAAATACTATTCAACCCCCCTTCTAGTGTTTCCTGTGGTTCTAACAACAAGTATTATGTGTCTTCGTCTAATATCCACCCATTCACCTTAAGTTTACAAGTATTATGTGTTTTCATCTAATATCTATGGGCTTGGCTAATTGATCTGCTTCTCATTCAACAGAATAGGCAAACAACTTTATTTTCAGCTACACAAACAAAGTAGGTTTGTTCCTAATTTTCCACAATTGTCCTGGAGATATTTTCTCAATTCTCCTTTAATTTCAATTCATTAATAAAGTGAATTACTTAACGTGTATCAGAAAGCTTTAATTACAAAATGTAATTTTAACTTTGCTTTGCCAGGTACTACTCCATGTGTGGACAAATGGAGAAACAAGGAGAAGAAATAAAGAAAGGTTCCTCTGTAGAAGGTGTTGAGGCCAAACTATGGCAGACATGTATTTGTGTTCAAACTTTACAATTTTCTGTTCATAATTAAGTAGCTCTTGCTTTCATTGTTTTACTTTACCACTTGCAGTGTTGTGCTTCTTTTAGTAAGTGAGCTCATTATGATATTGTGATATTGTGTTTCCAAGTCCATGATTGTGCTAGCCAGTTTTAAGATACACACAAAGTAACCCAATCTAAAGTTGTTTAATTAATTTCATTTTAGCATGTTGGGTAAATCTTACTGATGGCCTCAAAGTTTGGAGCTGTTTCCTTTAATTAAATTAAGATTAGAAGCTTAGTTAGGTCATTGTGAAAATGCAAATATGGCAGTGCGCTTTGTATGCTGCTCTTTGGTGTATTTAATTTGACTAGAGAGAGAAAGAGAGAGGATTTGATAGATAGGGGGTGTAGGCATACATGGACATGGTCTCTTGCCTATGTAGACGAATTATTCAGAAGTTCTAATGAATTTGTAATCCAACAGTTGTAAAATTTTCAAGTGATCGTCACATGATATTGGAGTTAGATAGCTAGCATAGATAATGATTCTATTGGAGTGTCTAGTATTGCAGTGTAATCCTTTCTTTCTTGTGCTATTTTGAGGTTTAATATTGAGTAATGAGGGAGATGAGTGCTCTCTACCTACCTTTCAGGCATTTGTAGTATTGAAAACCTCCCTTCCCTCCTGCAAAGCTCAGAAGGTATGTATGTACATTGATGCAACTTTGCCTGATACTACAAAATCATTCAATTCTTTTACTTCATGGATATTTGGGGTAACAGTGTTTCTTTTTTCTCCTATTCTTGTCTAAAGCATGGATCTCTTTTTAGTTTTCAAATCAGTTTCGCTTTGGCCATCACCAGCTTTTTACTTTTACAGTGTGTTTGGAATATCAATATTACAAATATTTGTGTAAGTTGTACTTTCAGTGCTCTTGATAATTTTGTCAGCCAAAAATGTAGATTAGTTACTTCTCAGTATAGAATTTTGTTCAGTGGCCCTGCTTTTTTATATGATTTATAACACATTATTCCTGAGAATTGAAGCACAAGATTAACTTCAAAACTCATTGTCTGTTATTTTGATTTCACATCAAATCTGATTTGATATATTTCTCAGAACCCATTTTTCCCTTATTTTGAGTATATTTTCTTTCTTGATCTGTGGCTGGCTCAAAGCTGTGTACTTTCTCATCTATGCCTAATAAAAGAGCTGGCAATCATTGCCTGGGAAGTAAAAAAAAAATATTACCTGGGGTTAAAAAACCGCAGGTAGGAACTTTCTTTTTTGCCTGGTCCCTTCTTGACGTTTAAACCCCCGCTAAATTCTGTGATTTTATCCGCAATTTTCTAACTCCTGGTAAATCTCACATTCTCCAGCGTTTGCTTCAAACCGCGGGTAACACGTTTGTGACGCTCGTTTTACCCGCAGTTTTTGCAACCCCTGGTAAAACACTTAGCAGGGGTTTAAACCCCCGGTAAATCCAAAAGTAACCCCGTTAAAATCATTTTTTCTTGTAGTGATATAATGGGATAGTATCAATTGGAAATTGTTCAATTATATTACTATATTAAATTTAAGATAATTTGGATATTTGTGATATAAAATGTGCTATCTATTAATAAATTTTTATTTATTTTTAAAAAATATTATACATTAAAATAAATTAATGTGATGAAGTATTAATTATTTTTTATTTTTATGAAATTTTATTAATTTGATTTATTTTATAAAATCTTCCAATCTAATAATTAGATTAGTCAGTTTAACATTTAAAAAAGCTATGACATAATTATCCATAATATAACATAAATAATTTTTTTTTAAATATCCATGTAAGAACTCACGAGAAAAGTAGGGGTTATCTTTTGATGATAGGCTATCAAATACCAACATGAATTTAGTGTAAAAAATAGTAGTGTAAGAAAACAAGAACTTTTTAACATTTTACATGCAGATCCAAACTCATACATTATATTTTATTATATTTTATCAAAATTCATACATTTCTAGATCTTTAAAGCTAGCATAAAAGTTAATGTAGCTTTAATTGTTCAAATATTAATACGCATTATCAGTATAAAAAAATTTTATATTATCTTTTTTATTATAAAATAATAAATATGACACTTCATATGTTATTAAACAATTTAATGTTTTATTTATTAATTTTTTTAAAAAATGAATATAATGTTAAGTAAAATATTATTGTCCAAGAAAGAGTTTTACTGTTAAAATAAATCATATGATTTAGCTTGAAATATTGGTTTTTTAAGAAAAGATAGTGTTGGAGCTTTTTTTTGCATCAGACTATAGTGTCGGAAGTCGGAACTATCCTCATTTATTTTCATTAACGGGAATAAAATGCACAACTAAACTAAACGGCACAGCAAAGGGCAGACTTATCTTTTGCACCCAAAGAATAAGATTGGGACAACGGAGCCCACTAATAGGCTAATACCCAAATCCAAAGGAAACTCTCATATGGGCTAGTCCTACACTGTCGCAATCAACTTCAACTTTTTAATTTGCATTTTATAATGAAACTTATTTTGACCCAAAAAAAAAAAACGAAATTCATGACGACACGACACAATCAGATTTTTTTTAATAGTCACTAAATAATTTAGAGATTTATGAGTATGTATATTTATTTTACTGTTTTAATTTGTAGTACACTTTTGTTATACTTTTTATATTTAACATCTTATAAGTTATGTAAGTGTAAAACTCATAACTGACTCAAATCTATTAATTTGTACTCGATAAAATATTCTATTAACTTTAATTTTCATGATTGGAGGGCAAGAATTTAAAACAGAATTTTATATACATCATTTTCCAATTTGTTTCCCAGATGGTTAAACAATCCAAATTTGTAATCAAGGGTGGCTCCCTAATTCCAAAAGCACGTGAAGTAAATAAAACGTTATCATTTCGTTTAAACTATATTATGATTTTTTTTTCTTCTCTTTTAATGGAAATGTCTTAATTTTTTACGTACAATGATACTGTGTGTTGAATATATTACGTTTAAAGAGTCAATTAAGCTCTGACACATTTTAAGGATTTGTATCAGTAATCTGAATATATCGTTTGTTACCTTTAAACATATATCTTCTTCCCTTTTATATTTTTTCCCATGTCTTCAATTTTCTAAATGTTCTCTTCAGTTCAGAAATGAAGTTAATTTTCAATTCCTTTCTATACAGATTTCATGACCCACGGAGTTTCAAAATAAACCATGTTTCTAACAGAGGGAATTTAGGGTTCTTGCAAGGAAGAAGAAAAGGGCTAGGGTTTTAGACAAAATAATGAAAAGGAAATTCTGATATTTTTCATTGAAAACCCAATTCATTTTAAAGTCTAAGACAATATCATGTGGTCAAACATGTGGCAACTACTTGATTTAGGGAAATAAAATAACATAGTTAAATGGACTAATAACTGTGCCCAACACTTAAATCCAAAAAAATAGAACACTAATAATAGGATCAAATTTATTTAATTAGAAATGATTGGGCATTTAATTGGAGTAAAACTGTAAAAAACTAAAATTACGCATTTATTAAACTATAAAGACAAAAAAAAAAATGCAATTATACAAAGAAAAAGAAAACATCATGATATTATGGACATACAACTTTTTGGCCATGAATGGCAGAGAACGCATCTACTATATATAAAAGTGAAGTGATTTATAAAGGTCCCTTAGGAAACATCATTGAAACCAAAAAGGTAATTATGGTGGTGTGTTTTGTTTCTTGCTACCTTTGTTTTATTGCATCTAGCATCCCTTGTTCAACATTCTTTTTGTTTGATGCTTCAAGCATATCAAATAGTCCTGTACTGTACATATGGTTATAATTCATCATATATCCAATTTGCAGCCGTTGGATTAGAAATTCCACCAATCTGCAGCTGGTACATAGGACATTTTAGTCTCAAAGTAGTGCAGGTGGATAAGGATGAGTACTGGTACAAGCATCTCTGGATATATTTTGAAACAAATTTTTAGTTGGCAATAAACAATGTACGTAGTTGCCAAAGACAAAAAAAAAAAAAAATATTAGTATGTTTGATTTACGTCTTAAATATCAATCTGGGCCAACGTTTATTCAGTAATGTTGACCGAATTTATGTTTAAATCGTGATTTTTGAATGTTTTGAATTATGTTTATATACTTTCTTTCTTTTTCTGGAAAGCCATATATAAGAGGACTTTGTGGCAGTGAGTCCCTGATTTCCATAAATATTGTGATTTAATTAATTTCCTTCGGAAAATTGTTGATTGTCAAATATAATTAGTACACCTCTGTTTGATGAAATTAATTCTATAACTGACTAATTAACTGTTCATGAGATTAATGCCACGTCTTATACACTTTGATTTGTAATTGTGCACAATGCATCATCTATATATCAAATTGCAGGATTTTAAGATGCTGCAGCCACTTAAACTTGGTGGTTGTCAGTGAATTGCATCAAATTAGTGAAAGGCAGGCATAAAAGGCAATAATGTAGGTAGAGTAGCTAGTATTTGCAGTTGACTTCGGTTATGAGTGTTTATGGTATGAATATTCTTTAATTACCCTTATCCTTTAATCTCTTTTTTCTACTGTGGGGTGGAATTAATGTGGAATCAGAATCACAGAACAAAGCAGGGTGACCCAGGAGCAGTCATGTCCACTAGTATATCTCATCAATTTCCCATCGATATCATTGCACGTTTCTCATTCATTGCCTAAAAGTTGGAACTTTGTCCCGCAATATCACTCAGTGTAGCCCACCATTTTTGTCACATGCTAGCTATTCGTCAGAAATATATATTTGTGATTGTAAAACTGATAGTAATTCATTATTGTGTTTTTTTTCTAAGCAAATAGAACTATATTAATAAAGAATATAAGGGGTACTCTAACCTACATACATACTGATATAAAACTCAGATACAAAACAAAACCAACAAATAAAATTGCAGCAAAGAAAAAATAAAAAAGCAAGCCACAAGAGAAACTCCTACTCCCAAAACTACAACCAAGTAATCAGCAAGAAAACAAGTCAGAACATGTTACAAGTATAAATCATGAAATGAAACCAAGACAACTGGCAAGGATGAAGCATCCAAGAATGAAATAGATAGGAAAAATTTGAATCCTTTGCTGTCAGCCACTTCTAGGAACGAATTTTGATCAAGTCTAGCAAATCTTCAGGATCCAAAGTAGTGTTAGAAAAAACTGCTTCATTTCTCACCACCCACAAACTCCATAATGTAGTCAGCCAGATAATAGCCCATCTGAGGCGTAAATCGGAGTTACAGTTTGGGAGGCCCGAAAATTATGAAAAATGAGCAATACAATTGTTATTGAAAACAGAACAAAAGTCAAACCAGTCCAAACACCTCACCCAAATCTGATACGCATAAAAACACTCAAATAATAAATGTGAAGTAGTTTCTATGCATTGACCACACCAGACATAAAGAGAATCGAAAATGTGGATGATATTCCTCTTAATCAGATTGTGCTTTGATGGAATTTTGTCCAGGACAGCTCTCCATCAGAAACAAGAGACCTTTGACGGAACCAGTTTACACCAAAGAAAAGAATGCAGTGGAAAATCTGCATATATTGTCATTAACTATTACTTGATATGCAGACTTTACTGAATACCTCCCTCCAGAATCAGCCTTCCAACTCTAGCTATCACTAGGTATCTCCTGCTCCTGCACTTGTAGAAAATTGAGGTCCACAAGCAACATTGACAACTGATGTAATTCCCATTGGAATAAATTCTTCTCCAACTCCAATTCCAATTAAGAATCCCATCATTAAACTCAACCATATCAGCTATAGTCACATCTTTGTTATTAGCAATAGAAAATAATCTATCATACCTCTCGCAGAGTGGAATAGAACCACACCACCCATCTTTCCAAAATAAAGTATCCCTCCCATTCCCAACCACCCGAACACAATTACTAGAGAACCAATCAGAGACAATATCATCACCATTCTCAATAGACCATATCTAGCCACCATCTAGACCCCCTTCCCCTCTCACCCCCTCTAATCACAGATACCTCCCCATAAATAGAAGTTAACACCCGATGCCATAGACAACCTTTATCAACTAACATACGCCACCTCCATTTCCCAAGAAGAGCTAGATTAAAAGACCTAAATCTCTTAAACCTAGACCACCAAATTTTTTATCTTTACAAACATCACCCCAAACAACCCAAAATATTTTCCTGTGATCCTCACTCCCACCCCAAAGAAAATTAATAAAAATAGATTCAAGTTGAGAAATAGTAATTCAGTATTGTGTTGTTAAAAAAATATCGAATATAAAATCAATTACACAATTCTTCAAATGAGATAGCTGACAAGTGAAAACATTAGAATTTTTTGAAAATTAATAAGATCATTTTACGTTATGTTAACAAAATATAGGGTGCTAAACAAGTTTGATTAAAAAAAATGATGATAAGTACCTATTTATTTCTTGAAACACAATCGTTCATAGCTGCATGACCATATTGCTAAATCAACGGATTATTTTTCAATCTAAATCTGATTTGGGACTCATGACCGAACTGATAAAAAACATGAAATTGGGTTTTATGTAATTGAACCCAATTTTATTCAACGTTTTAATCTCATTGTTGAACACTGGGTGAGAATTAAGATGAGAGTCATGAAAGTCGGGGCGGGGCGGATACGGTATCCGTGCACATGGATACACTAATTTTTGCACTAATCCCTTAATAAATTATTTTTATATTTTTTTAAAAAATAAATAGAGAGAGTTTTTTTTACAGTGCCTACTAATAGGGAGAAAGTTATGATGATTGATATCAAGAAAAATGAAAAGAGAACTAAAATAATGAGATGAAGAAAGTGTACAGAATTTGAGTGTGAAAATATCAAAACTCTTACTAAATAAAATTGAAAGTTGCAGTGGCATGTATCTAATGCATGCACCACTACCTAAATAAAAAAAATATTTTTACAATAATTAAAAATATTTAATTTTTTTAAGAGGAAAAATATTTAATGTTATATATCATAGAAGTATATTTAAATAAAATTATATAGTATATAATATATTTATAAATTAAATATTATATTTATTACTAAATTTAAATATATTATCATAATATTTTGATTATTCATTTTATTAGTGTGTTTATTTAATATTTACTATTATAACTAACACTAAAAGGGAATTGTAGCAGACAACACCCGAAAGAGCATCAACACAGATTAGATTACCACAAAAGCAACAATAGCCATCATGCAAAGCACAACTTCAGTCACAATAATAGAGCACTAGAGAAGCAACAGTAAGCAACAAAAATCTCAAAACCACACCAATGGGGCACCGGAGAAGCGACAACAACAAAAAAAATATCAGAAATAACCACCCCAACAAACAGCAGGGAGAGAAATCTCCTCAAAACCATACTAATTCGCATTACATAACTAAAGCTAGTATGCAGGAAAAATGGTAGTAGACCATAGAAAAGCCATACAAAAGAATCTGAACCAGCAACCAAAATATCCTAATAAGACAACATATTAAATAAACCACACAGTTGAGTCAAGATCCAAAACTGAGACAACTAGTTGGATTGACCAACCACGAATGGAACGAATATGAAAAACTAATAACCTTTGCTGATAGCCACCTCCAGGACCGACTCTTGATCAAATCCATCAACTGTTCAGGATCCAAAATAGAATTAGAAAACACTGCATCATTTCTCTCCAGCCACAAACTCCACAGATTAATCAACCATGTGACAGACGATCGCAAACGCAAATCTGAGTTACAATTTGGGAGTCATAGAAAGTGCGCACAGCGGGTAAGACAATTGTTATGATGCACTGATTCAAAGCCAAACCAGTCTAAGCACATCGTCCAAATATGATACGCATAAAAGCACTCAATTAAAAAGTAAGTGAGATGTTGTTTCTGTATATTGCCCGCACCAAACACACAGCGATTCAGAATTCTGAATTATATTCTTCTTAACCAAGTTATGCTTTAATGGAATTCCGTCCAGGACAGCCCTCTAAGAAAAGCAAGAAACCTTGGAAAGAACAATTTTACACCAAAGAAAAGAGTGCAACGGAAAATCTGCATATATAGCTTCGTTAACAATGACTGTATAAGCTGATTTAATTGAATAACACCCTCCAGGATCTGCATCCCATCTCCATGAATCACTGAAATTATCTGTCTCCTGCACTTGTATCAAACTTAAATCCTCAAGCAAATTAGACAGCTGATAGAATTCCCATAGAAACAAATTCCTTCTCCAACTCCATTTCCAATTATGGATTCCCTCTTGAAACTCACTCATGTCAGCTACAGTCACATTTTTATCAGTAGCAATAGAAAACAATCTATCATATCGCTCACACAATGGAATAGAACCACACCACCCATCTTTCCAAAAGGATGTATTCCTCCAATTCCCAACCACCCTAACACAATTACTAGAGAACCAGTTGGAAACAATGTTATCACCATTCTCAAGAGACCATAAATCTAACCACCATCTAGAACCCTTAGCCCTCACAATCCCTTTATTCACAGAAAACTCTCCATAAATAGAAGTTGAAACTCTATGCCACAAACAACTCTTATCAACGAAGAAGCGCTACCTCCATTTCCCAAGAGGAGCTAAATTAAAAGATTGCAAACCCCCTATACCTAACCCACCAAATTTTTTATCTTTTCAAACATCATCCCACGCAACCCAAGAAATTTTCTTATGATCCTCACTCCCTCCCCAAAGAAAATTGATAAAAAGAGATTAAAGTTAGGAAATGATACCTTTTGGAGCCTTGAAAAAGGAAAGGAAATAGATCGGGATTGAAAAAAGAATAGATTTTAAGAGAACAAGTCTCCCACCAAAGGACATTGTCTTCCTCTTCCACTTTGATAACCTTTTTTGTACCTTCTGAAGAACAGGATGCCACGTCTGCAACCTATAAGGATTAGCCTCTATAAGTAACCCCAGATAAGAGCAAGGGAAAGTACCAACTTTACAATTCAAGAATTGGGCCATAAGCTCCAACCAACTTAAATCGACGTTAATCCTCATAAGTTTGCTTTTATGGAAATTAATTTTAAGTCCCGCAACAAGCTCAAACAGTTGTAAGACAACTTTAATTGCCCACACATTAGAAGTTGAAGCTTGACCCAAGAAAATAGTATCATCTGCATACTATAGATGTGAAACTTGAACCCTCTCTACACTAGCGGCATAACCAGAAAACACTTATAATTGCACTGTTTTACTCATCAAAGAACTCAGCCCCTCAGCAACAATTAAGAAAAGGAATGGAGCCAATGGATCTCCTTGCCTCGAGCCCCTACCAACTCCAAATTCACTAGAAGAACTCCCATTTACAAGAACCAAAATTCTAGCAGTACTCAGACACTATGCTATCCATTATATTTTCTCCACTTCCGAGGAAAGCCCACTTTCTCCATCACAAATAAAAGAAAATCCCAATTTATAGAGTCGTATGCCTTTTCAAATTCTATCTTAAAAACAAGCATTGACTCTTTTTTCTTTTTGCCTCCTCAACAATCTCATTAGCAATCACAATACCATCAAAGATAGATCTACCTTGCACAAATGCAGACTGGGAGAGATAAATTACCTTCCCAATCACTTGTCGCAATCTATTTGCTAATATCTTTGTCAACACCTTATACAAGCAGCCTATAAGAGAAATAGGTCGATACTCCTCTACATTTTGCGGGTTATGAACCCTAGGCACTAAAACAATGAAAGAGTTGTTAGAGCCCCTGACCAACTTACCATGAGCATGAAATTCCCTACAAAAAGCCAAAAAATCAGACTGCAAAACATCCCAGAAATCCTTGGTTTCATGCCTAATTGCTTGGTACTTGCAGTACTTCTATCAGGTGGATTTAGTTGATTTAAGGCAAGGTTTTTAACTCGTGTGGTTTTTATGTATTTGGGGTGCATGATTTTTATTGTAATGTCTTTCTGGTTTGTTGGTTCTCTGGTCATAACTTTTGTAATTTTGGTTGAAGTATCCCTTGTACTCTCTTCTTTTAATATAATTTTGCTTATGAAAAAAGAAAAAAAATAATATTTATTGTATTATGTAAATTTTTATATAATTTTAATTTTAAACATATTCAACTATTCTTGAAAAAATAAATTATAAATTAGTAAATTTACCGGTTTAATCCAATCTGATTTTTAAATCATTATTACACCAATTTAATAATATAGGAAATAATATTTCATTAGTTTTTAATATGTTTATACTGTTATCATATGTTCTTTGTTTTTTAACAATTCTTATACTTTTGAGTAGAAATTTATATATATCAGTTGAGCTAATGACTCACATTTGGTTTATAACATTGCAACTTGCAAGGGATGTAATGTTTTCATTTGGCTTTTATATTTTTTGTTTTTATATATAAATAGAGATTATTTATGGTAGATATTATTGTTTGGAGTTGATTTTTAATTACAGTCAATGGATTCTTCTCACTTTAAAATTTGTTTTCACTTTTGAAAAATGATAAATTAGTACTCGAAAATTAATCAGTGCTTTTTGTATGTAAGATGTAACATAAAAATCAATTACACAGAATTAATTCTGACTCTTACTAATAGAAAATCAAACAGAGACTAAATCGTTGGGATTGGACTAGTTGTAAAATGTTTTTGGATAATTTGCATGGCATTATGTTTGAAAAATAGTAGAAAACTGTTTTTTCTTTAAAAAAAAATTAAGCTGGTGCTTGAGAAATATCAAAAAAGAATAATAACAACCAGATTAGGGTGATTTTGACATAAAAATAACGAATATTGTTTCACACATAAAAAGGAAATAATAGAAATGACGTAACGCCTTTATTTGCTTTCTCTTTCCTTCCGATTGAAAGTCCAAATTTTGCTGAATTTTGATACAAAAGTTGTGCTTCAAAATGCAAATGCGCTCTCCTTTTCTTTTCTTCAAAATGGAAATCTTCCAGAATGTCCCTATATATATGTCATTCGTTCGTCATCAAACAGTGCCTCCCAGTTTCAAGGGTTTAATTTTGATGGGTGAAGCGTGAACCCAACAATTTTGGTGTGAAAGAGCATGCATCCAAAATTGCACAGCATCAATTTCTGCCCGATAATTAAAAAAATAGAAAATAAAAAGAGAAATCACATGAACCTCTCTTGAAGTTTATGACTATGTGCATCTTATAAGCACCTTCCTTGCACATACTAAAATAGCAATGTTTATGTTATCGATTGAGTACAAGCACCAAACACAACGAGCTATATATAGATTCATGTAGTACTTAAAATCACTTAAATCTTTAAACTCACTTCTTTGGCTTGCAATTTGTGGGTGGGAGGAGCTAGGTTTCTAAATGATTGCTTACAGAACAGCAAGGAATTAAGTATAATATAATCAACACATCATCAAACTCAATGGAGACTGGTAAATTTTTTTTTTTAAATTAATAAAAGGGTATGTTTGATATATATAATTACCACAAATTAAATTCATCATCAAACTCAATGGAGACTAGTATAGTTTCTCCTTTAAAAATAGTCTCTGTTTTCCTCATTGTTAAAGTATAATCTGTTTTAAGAAAATGACATAACCATCTTAAGTTGCAATAAAAGATGGATTGGATCGCACATATACCCTCATCCACATAATATAGTCAACGCTGTGAACATATAAAAGTGATTAGAAATTAACTAGCTTATACCATAATTGGGTATATGTGGTTGTCCTCTTGAAGATTAAAAATATATAGTTAGATTTTTTTTGTGCAATAAGTTTGAATCTAAGATCTCTTGGTAAATTACTCCAACATGTAGCTGGCCGACCCTAATCAGTAAAATATATAGTTACATTTAAAAGAAGAAAATTTGAGACAAATAATTTATTTGATTTCATTATTTTTAAATTTAATAATGTAAAATTAATGCGTGTAAATGTCTAATTTACCTAAGTGATGTTAAAGTTAATGTGTAAATTAATGCTTATGGTTAAGATCAATTAGAAAATTAATGGTTAAAACGCTCTATAAAAATTATCTGAGGGCGCTCCCTTAAAGACCATATATAAAGTGAGGATTCAGATTCAACTCCCTCTACCCATGTTCCAATTAGAAATAATAGTTTTGACTATCTGTACCCTAAACCAAAAAAAGAAAGTCAATGGAAGTGAATTATTACAAATCAAGACTTTAAATAGTAAACTAGACTAGACCAATCTTTTTTTTTTTTTTTTGTCAAAGTAAACTACACCAATTTGATTTTGCATTGAAGAATCTGGCCGTATAGTTGAACTTGAGGGCATGCAATGGGTGTGTACATTTAATCGGCAGAGTTTGGAAGAGGGAAAAAAATGCTCCGTATCTTCTTATTTACTATTCCTGTATTAAAATAAGTAAAAATTAATCAATTCACGTTAATTAAAAATATTAATTAAAATTATTAGATTTTATTAAATTTATATAAAAGTGAAGTGCTTAATTACATTTCCTAAAATTATCATTTTTAATATTTATTACAAAGTTAATCAATGAAAAAGGAACTTTAAATTAAATAAGGGTATTGTGGGGCTAACATTCAATAAAGTGAAAATAGTTAGATTATTTACTTATATTTAAAATCAACAAAATTGAATTTTGAGCTGCTTGTATTTAAAACGGAGGATACTTTTTCACAAGTAAAAAAATATATATAATATATAAAAATACCAAGCTCAAGCTAATTACCTTTTTTATTGGAGAGCTTTTGTGCTTATAATATAGGTTTAATTACATTTTTAATCCATTTAGTTTGGACAATGAATAATTTTGGTTTCTCAAGTTTTTTCAAGCTAATTCTCTCTATTTTTAAAATTAAGCAATTTAGTCCCTCAATCGATAATTATCATTTATCTAAAACGCTCAAATTCTAATTTTTAAACCAAACATTTGGGGGTTTATGAAATATTTAAACTATGAAATCATTTTAAAGGTTCAAAAGAAAAAATTTAATAAAAATGTGATAAATGTTGAAGGATTTTGTAAGTTGTGGAATTAGGGTTTAAAGAGAGCAAAAAAAAAGAGAGATTTTTTAATTTTAGGTGAAATTTGATATTTTGATCGATTAGATTTGAGTTTAAGAAGATTTAAAATGATTTAATCAACTAAATTTTTTAATATGTTGAGTAGAAAGCAATAATTCAAAGGTTTTATATAGAAGACAAATGATGGAGAGATCGAATTTGCTTAATTTTACAAGTAGAGGGACTTAGAGTGTGTTTGGCTTTCCATCTCAGCTAGCTGAAAGTTGAAAATAGTAGTTGAAATCGTTTCAGCAGTGTTTGAGAAGGTAGCTTTTTTGGTAGCTACAAGCTTTTCTTAAAAAGCTACTTGTGGTAGCTTTTTTAAAAAAGCTCCAATTTTCAGCTAATAGCTAAAAATTAATTACAAGTTTAACCCTCAATCACCCCCACTTATCATTATTTAATAATTACTTTTGTCCTTAAATGTCATTTTACCATTTTCAACTAGTTTTACCAAACACATTCAATAGATTTTTAGCTTTCAACTAACTTTAAGCTTTCAGCGAGCTTTTCAACTTTCAGCTAGTTTTACTAAACACACTCTTTATTTGTTTTAATAAAACTTGAGGGACCAATATTGTTCATTATTGAAATTATTGAGATTAAAAATGAAATTAAACCTATAATATATATATTAACCCAGAGTCAGTGGAATAGAACTATTGAACTTGTTTCTTTGGGACCTTTATCTTTTCTTCCACTATTTTTGGGTTTTAGTCGTTGCTTTGAATTTTTTTCTGAATCATGTTTATATGAAACCTTATGCTTTTGGGTTTTACAATCCAAAATGTGTTCTTTCTCTTTCACCGATTGTGTGTATTCCATTAAAAAAAAAAAGAGTTCGTTGATTTGTTGTATCATCACAAGGATGGGAAAAATGAGTGAACTCACCATAGAGTGTGGTTTATCCCCTATAAAAAAAAGGATCTGATTCTTCTCTTCCACTTTTATGGCACAAACCCGCCATATATCCTCGTCATCTCAAGTTTCATAACACTCACATTTAATTTGTTCTTTACCACACCTTAGTTAGACAAACAAGTTCAAAACTTAATTAATAGATCCTAAGTATTATTTTCTTTAAATTGACTTAAGTGGATTAATTTGGGCCTCATAATTCCTTTCATATCTTGACTTGATTTAATCAAACTTTCCACTGATTGATTTAATGCTTCCTTAACCCTCTTTGTTCTAATTCTTGTTATTGGCACACCAGATCTTGGAGTTTAATTTATTTGTAGTCATAAGTTAATTAGTAATTAGTTGGCTTTCTTTCTTCTATTAGGAGGTTAGAAGTTAGTTAGTTTTTAGTATCTCTTTTTCCCTCTAGAATGTGATTGTATATGTGTTGAATTTCTCAAACCTTTCAGTCTATGAATGAGAATATTCACACATTCTGCATAGTGTTCTCGATGCTCACTCTCTCTTTTACATGGTATCATAGCTCCTTCAATAAGAGCTCTACCACTACTTCTGCTATAATCTTTGTTTCATGAATCTAAAGAATTTGTTTTCTCGTCTTTTTTCTTGTTCTTGCATCTTCATTCTGGGTTTTCTTTCCTCTTCTTGATTTCTTTAAAAATGGCGAATGTGAATCTCGATCCCGTGAATATCCCTATTATATGCATCGAATGAAAATCCATCTTCTGCATTGGTGTCAATTCTTCTAACTGGAGAGAAATATCATTCCTGGTCGCGAGCTATGAGGATAGCTCTTGATTCGAAAAAAAATTAAATTTGTGGATGGAAGCATTTCAAGACCAGATGAAACAAATCCTTTGAGTGTAGCCTGGAAAAGGTGTAACACAGTGATCATATCTTGGCTCAGACATTCTGTGAATACTGAAATACCTCAAAGAATTTTATGGATGGACTCAACTATAGGGATTTGGAGCAATCTGCAGGCTAGATATTATCAAGGTGATGTTTTCAAAATTTCTGAATTGTAGGAAGAAAATTAGTCCTTCAAATAAGGAGATTTAACATTTACTTCTTATTATACTCAGTTGAAGATCATGTGGCAAAAACTTGAAAATTTTAGACCTATTCCTAAATGTACTTATGATGTTGAATGTCATTGTAATTTGATTCTAGCTATTAAAACCTACCATGATAATGAATATATATGTCATAAGATTCTTGAGAGGCTTAAATGATTACTTAGCAGTTAAGTCCCATATAATGTTGATAGAACCACTACCAGGCATAGCTAAGATGTTTTCCTTGCTTATGTAGCAAGAGAGACAGATTGGAACATAATTGAATTTAGAAGAAGCCAAAGTACTTGTAATAGGACTGGACACACAATAGATCAATGCTATAGGAAGCATGGATTTCCACCTCATATCAAGAAAGGAATGCAGATAAACATGTGTTCAAATGAGGAAAATCAAGATTATGATGATGATCAGATGAGTGATACTTTTCACAAACAAAAGGACAAATGATGGTGCAGATAGTAACTTGTTTTTCACACCTGAAAAGCATAAAGCAATTCTTGCAATAATTCAACCAAGTCAGATCTCAACAATTCCTAAGCAGCTTGTTCCAAGTAAGATCCAAGGTATGAATAAGGTTGTCTCTAAGGATTCTTCTTGGATTATAGATATTGGTGCCACTCGTCATGTGTGCATCTCTTCAGATTTATTTCATACTTTTAGAAGAATTAAACCAATTACCATTAATCTGCTAGATGGAAACAAAGTGGTTACTTCTCTTAGTGGATCAGTATTTTTCTCAAATGAGTTGTTTCTGACAGATGTGATCTACATTCTATCATTTCATTTCAACTGGATTTCTGTTTTAAGGATGACAAATGGATGAGATTGTAAATTTGAATTTACTAACACTTAATGTGTCATTCAGGACCACAAGAGCTTGAGGATGATTGGTGTAGTTGATCTTCAAGATAGATTGTGTGTTTTGAATCAGCCTAAGAAAGTTAATTCAATTTTTTTCATTGAAGATTCAAATCTTATGTGAATAATTTTTATAGATGTGACAATAATATGTGGCATATGAGACTTTGACACTTATCTCATGCTAAACTTTCAACTTTTCAATCCCGGTTCCCCTAATTGCTTTGATGTGATACATGTTGACATATAGGGACCCATTTCACAACCTTCCTTATTTGGTAATAGATTTTTCCTAACTACCGTGGATGACAAATCCATATTCACATGGATTTAATTCATGAAACATAAGTCATAGGTTCCTAATCTCATTCAATCTTTTGTTGAGCTGTTATCTACTCAAATTGGTCTTCAAGTTAAATGCATTAGGTCAGATAATAAACCTGAATTTCTACTCAACTTTTTTATGCATCTAAAGGCATTGCTCATCAAACAACCTATATGGAGACACCACAACAAAATGGTGTAGTAAAGAGAAAGCACCAACACATCCTAGCAGTAACTCGTGCACTCATGTTTCAGTCCAAAATGCCTAAACATTTTTGGACTTGTGGAGTGAGTCATACCATATATCTTATTAACAGAAAACCTACTAAATTTTTGTTTGATTTGTCACCTTACCAGGTTCTCTGTGGAGCTCTAGTTGACATCTCGGACCTCAAGGTATTTGGCTACTAAGTATCCAACTTAGTTGCAGGGAGAAAGAAGCTAGATGCAAGGTCTAGAGATTGTGTTTATCTTGGGTATAAGGCTCAACTAAAGGCTCAGATCTCTATCATCTCAAAAGTAGAGAAATTTTTGTGTCTAGAAATACAACCTTTTATGAACACATGTTTCCTTTTTCTCAACCACCATCCCATACATCCAATCCCAATCTTCATCCTATTTATCCTATCATTTCACCATTAAAAGCTTATACTTTTCTTGACTATACCCCTACACAATCTCATCAATTACCTAACACAACCATCAATAACCTTTCCACTTTACATCCTCAACTTGTACTGCTTCAACCCGTTAGACAATATACCAGAACCAGAAGACCACCTACTTACCTCCAAGATTATCATTGTTCCTTGCTAACCTCTTCCACACCTTTTTCATGTCCTTTTACATTTCCATATCCATTACAATCTGACTTTTCTTATCACAGATTGTCACCTACATACAAACACTATTTTTAGCTAATTCCTCACACCTTGAACCTTCTTCACATCCAGAATTTGTTGTTGATGCTAATTGAAGAGAAGCCATTTAATCAGAGCTGGATGTTTTAGCTAAAAATTACACATGGGAGCTTATTGTTTTACCCCCTTGGAAAAAGGTAATTGGCTGTAAGTGGGTATTTAAAATTAAGTACATGTTGATGGTTCCATTGAGAGGTACAAGATTAGATTAGTAGCCAAGGGATATACACAAACTGCTGTAATTGATTATCTGGAAACATTTTTCCTAGTTGTGAAACATACTACCGTTAGAACATTGTTGAGCCTTGTTGCAACAAACCAATGGCGTCTTCATCAAATGGATGTCAATACGACTTTTCTACACGGTGATTTTGAGGAGGAAGTCTATATGACTCCACCAGCCGGTCTAACTCTCCCTAACTCTAACCTTATTTTCAAATTAACCAAACCCTTATATGGATTAATGTAGGCAAGCAAACAATGTAATGTAAAGCTCACTGCCACATTATTAGATTCTGGTTATGTACAATCCAAGACTAATTACTCTTTATTCACAAAGAGTTACCCTCCCCTTTTTATAACAATTCTAGTGTATGTAGATTATCTAGTAATTGTAGGGAATGATTTTTCTGAAGTCACCAATATTAAACAAGTTCTGGACCAGAAATTCAGCATTAAGGACCTTGGACAGTTGACATTTTTTCTTGGTCTTGAAATTGTCAGATCCAAAGAGCGAATTGTTCTCCACCAAAGGAAGTATGCTTTAGATCTTCTCCCTTATTCTGGCTTACTTGCCTCTAAGTCTTGTAGTACTTCAATGGATTCTTCCATCAAGTTATAGAAAGGTGTTGGTACTCCATTATCAAATATTTTATCTTACAGAAGGCTAATTGGCAAACTCCCGTACCTTAGAAATTATAGACTTGACATTTTTTTTGTAGTGAACCAACTCAGACAATTCTTAGACTTTGCTACTGACATTCATCATCAAGTAGCCCTCAGAGTGCTTAAGTACATTAAATCCTCTCTAGCTAAAGGATTGTTCTTGTTAAGTCCAACTTGAAACTCACATGATTAGTTATTCAGATTAGGGTTCTTGCCTTAATACTCGAAGATCCATCAATGGATATTGTTTCTTTTTGGGAGATGCTCTTATTTCTTGGAAGAGGAAGAAACAACAAGTTATGTCCATATCATCTTTTGAAGTTGAATATAGAGCATTGGCTCATGCAACCTGTGAGGCTCAGTGGCTCTTCTACTTACTGCAGGATTTTCATCTCATTCCTACTGAGCCAATTGTGCTTAATTGTGACAATAGATCAGCAATTCATATAGCTTCCAATCTTGTCTTTCATGGAAGGACCAAACACATTGAAGGTCTAACACCGCATCGGCAACCATTTTCTATATTTCCATGACTCAATTACTCAATCATCTTTCCTTGCACCTATGGCTTTGCTTTCCTCTATTATTCATACTCACTGCCTTAAAATCTCCTTCATTGTGTCATTATTCAACCTAAACATACGCAACCTAGAAGCACTCATCATACCGTAACTATAACCATCACATCTTTGTCCCATTAAGAGCTTCCTTCTTTTTCTCAATCACACGAACCTTGTCGTCATGCCTCTGTCACAAATCAACTCCATGGTTGGGAAAAACTTGTTTCTTCTTCTTCTCTATCAAAATCCTCATGCCTTTGTTTTCTTACCCTAAACTAATGGTAACATCTTCTCAAAAAAGATCACAAAACCAAACCTAAAGGGAAAACATAGTCAAGAAGGAAGGAAACAAAGAAAATGATGCTTTGCAAGGATCTTGTAAAACTTCATTGAGAATGAGAAAGAAAGAGAGCATCGAGAACACAATATGCAGAATTGGTGAATTCTCATTCATAAACTGAAAGGTTTGAGAATTTCAACAAATATATAATCACATTCTTGAGGGAAAAACTAAAAGTGAAAACTAATGAACTTCTAACCTCCTAACAGAAAAAAGAAAACCAAGTAACTACTAATTAACTAATTACATCAGCTACAAATTAATTAAACTCCAAGACCCCCTCAAGCTAGAATATAGATATCAAACATTCCAAGCTTGGAAACAAAGTGAGTGAAAAAAAAACTAGGAGATTAAGCTTTAACTGCTTACAAAAAAAAAAGCGTTAGCTAAAGGGGAAAATTCTTTTGATTTCTCAGCTAAACCCCATGCCTGTGCTAGCCACTCCCATTTTTTTTCTCCATCTCCTCATACTTCTACCATATCCTAATTGGGACAAATTGGGGTTTGTTCTTCTTCATATCCCTTTATTATTTATTTTTATTTTTATTTTTTTTATTATTTTTGTGATTTTTAAAAAATAGGTTTACTTAAATTAAGAAGTTATTAAATTAATCTTAATGAAATATAGTGTTAGTATATGCACTAGAGACATATTGATAAGTGAAAATTATATGATAAATAAGAGCACTTTTTAGTTCACTTATCAAGGATAAAATGATATTTTTGCCCCAGTTTAATCCCTTTTTATTAAATATTAGATAAATTGTATTTATTAATCTGAGATTTGAATTTGATGCTATTTTGATAGAAATATTACTGATTTTTGTAGGATATTTGCAAAATTTGATTTGAAGGAAAGATAACATTAAATAAGGGAGATATCTGCAAGATTTGAAGTTTGATTAAAGGCAATCAATGAAGATTGGAAGATTATTTGTGAGCAATAATGAAGATTTGAAGAATATCTGAGAACCATTAATGAAGATATCTCTGCCAATCAAACAAGGATTCTGCAGGCAACCTTCCCAAATAAATCAAAGATGCTCAATAAATACAAAGATTTCATCAAATAAAGGGAAATAAGGAAAGACAAATCAGCCAAAACCAGTCTCGGGGAGAGATCAAATTAAAAAGAGAAAGTTTTGAGCTGCAGGACGCGTTGTGCGCTTCAACCTACGCTACAACGCAGGGTGAAGCGCAGCCCTCTGGAACCTGTGCTACATCCTGCGCTGTAGCGTAGGGTGAAGCGCAGATCACGCTGATTCTTGCCCTGTTGCCATTTTTAGATAGATTTTTCCCCAATTTTCTTTGTCTTTCCTTAGCCTATAAATAGGACCTCATTGCACCAGATCAAGGTGTGCACGATTATTGTAATTCAGTCTTATTTCAATGATAATGCACCAAAGCTAATTTTAGAGTAGGAGAGGAGGAGCGTTTCACAAGGATTGAAGATGGTGACAGCATCTTCGGTGGTTTGTATGGCTACCTTTTGTATTTAACTCTCCATTAGGATTGGATGTAATTGATTCTATCCCCAAGTGTATGTAAACTCTATATTATTATTTCCTGAGCTCTCTGTCTATAATATTGGTAATCTTATTCTGTGCTTAATTCCTAACTTCCGCGCTTGCGCCAGAGTTATAGGCTAGTTTTGACTAAGATTGAGGATGGGGGAGCGGATTTTGAAGAAACCCATTCTCTGAGTGAATAAGAGGACTTGGTAGCCAGTGAACCGAAACATGGGCGTTGCTAGTGATTTATGGGTGGTGTGAGTACTCTAATGAAGGGCGTCTACAGGATAGGCATGGTTATTAAATTACCGATAGCAAAGAATTAGTTGATTGTCAATCCAGGAAGCGATAACGTGGATGTATTCTAATGAGTGATGGGTAGTGACAGTACTCTAGCGAAGGTGCGACCAGAGGAGTAGGCCTTGTTTATCAATTAGTTCTTTTACAAACGGAATAAAAGAAAGCAAAATAAGCCGAGGGTAAGTCTGTCGCCTGGGAGAGCCCGCATGGATTACCTTTGAGTGTGTGAGGCCGCTGGTAACTCGGGGTCTTAGCAATATAGTTTGTCTACAATATTATAGAGTAAACCTAAAATAATAGATAGTTTTTACATGCACGAAGGGTGTGATGATATGAAGTCCAATCCTAATCCAAGTAAAGTGTCTCTAACTCTTCCTTTCTAATTTAATTGATTATTTATTTGCTATTTACAATTTACGCAACAATACTCTCATAAACCCGTTGTTTTCCCTTGATAAATAGATCACAACTATACACGAATTGATTGTTCCGTGTGGATACGATAACTCTTCTTACTATTATACTACTGGATTTTTGGTTCGCTTGCCAGAAACCCATCACATATATGTTTTGAACATTCATCACTTGTATCTTTTTATTTTATAAAGGCAATTCATTCTATTAGAATGTAATAAATGTCATTAGAATAGTAAGCTTAAACTTCATAAGAAATCAAGTAGATGACTTGATCGTGAGATCTTATGAAGAACTATTCTTAAAATAGTCCCTGGTCAAGTATCATCTTTAGGACAAAAGATGCATTTAGACTAGTATGTGAGTTCGTTGATGATTACATCTCACGAATCATGGATATGAGATATCATGTTCTCACATAAATACATATTAAGAGTAATGGTGTACTGGACCGGCCCACCTTAAGAACGTTGCATGGTTGTTACATAAGTGTCATGAACGTTTCTTAAATTTTTAAATATTATATGAAGTCCTTCGACCTGAAATCACCATGATTCCTACATAAGGAATTATGTGTTTTAAATATCATCAAACGTTACCTGTAACAAGGTGATCATAAAGTTGGTATTTGGACATATAATAAATTATGTGGTGGAATGTGAGTGACCTAGATGGGATTTGTCCCTCCTATGTAACAGGAGTTATATCTGTAGGCCTCTTAATAGAGTTAGACTACAAAATGCATGGCCATGCTCAGGAGGATAAACATGAGATGTTTATTTTCTGTATAGTCTACTTGGGGATCAAGAAAACATAAATTGAACTATACAAGGTTGACACATTCCATGTCCTTGTGTTCAATTTGATATTTGGACAAAGGGACATATCATGTAAATTATTATCATAAAATAGGATTCTTCAAAGTTGTTGACAATCTCAATATTTGGGTAGTGATGTATTGCTAGATACCGCTTACTATTTATGATATTAAATATAAAAGAGTTTTATTTTAATATCATAACCAAATATTAAAAGCCTATTGGGTCACACGCATACAACAAGCCGCTAGGAAAGATAATAATTCTAATTTGATTAGAATTATAACATAATGGGCCAGGCCCATATATGTTAGGGTTAATAGGGCGAGGGGCAAAACCCTAGCCACCACTCTATAAATATAGCATAAGATGCATTACCCAATACATACGAGTAATCGCTCCTACTCTCTAAGGCTACTAGCAGAGTTGAGGAGGGTTTCCTAGTTCGGCTGTTGGCGTGGACACCTTTAGAGACGTGGCTGCTATTGCCTTGTTTACAATCCTCAAAAGGTATGTTATTATGTTTCATGCCTTTTATGCCTTAATTCGTGTTTTCGCATTAACGATCATAACAAGGGAAGGAGTCCATTTATTCCGCTGCACCCTGACCGAATGCTTGATTCCCTTCATATAGTAACTAGAAATTATATTTTTGTGTTTACTTAAATAATTAAAATAGAAATCATTAAATGAAAAGTTTGGGGGATGTTACATTTTCAAATGATAGTTATCTTCATCGTCTCACCCTTTTTTCTCTCTTTGTTAAGTCCTTTATTTTGGATAAGGAAGAATTGAGGTGTTGGATTAATGCATGACTTTTAGGAAGGCATTAAATTTGTAGTTTGGTTAACAAATTATGCTCATATATACTTTTTCCTTTGGGTACATATTTATCTTCTTGAGAAGACTTCTATAGGTTATAGACTTATGCTTCTCTAGAATCTTGCTGAGATATCTTTTTCTTGTAAAATTTTTAATGTAATTTCTATTTTGCATGGAGCTTAGCCCTTCCCATGTAAAAAAATGATATAGGTATTTGGAAATCTAAATGTAAGTTTGAAATCTTACATTAATTAAGAATGAACTAAATGAAGATAACGGACCAGTTTGAATGAAACTTCTATAGAAGTACTTCTAGATGAAAAAAAATAGAATGAATTAAAGAGGTCAACTGTATTTAACTTCCCCATAAGTTGAAATTAGTCTTTGTAGCCCACCTACTCCAAAAGCTCTCCCATTTAACTTCTCCATAAGTAACTCATTTCAACTTATGAAGAAGTTAAATTCATTTGACTTTGATTCATTCTATTTTTATCTCCTTTCTTTTGCAGAAGTGTATCCAAACTGTGTTAAGACAAACTCACTCCTAATATTTTTAATGAAGTCAAACCATCAAAGGAAAGAGATCATAAAAAGCAAAGTATCTTACGTGTCTTGTTATTACTAAATGTTTGCTTAAGTGTTGGCAGAATTCTAGACTTTAAATTTGTAGGATAAATCTCTTATGCTAAGATGATGCCAAAGACATAAATCAGCTCAAAATCATCCTTTGAAGCATGCAATGAGTAAATCCAGATCAAGAATTATCAAAGATAAAAATAATAACAAGAGCTGATGAGCAAATGAGATCCCAAGTCAGACTCAGACACAGAGTCAGACTCAGATGCACAACTCAAATGCAAGACTGAGACTCAGACGCAAGCCTCAATGGAAGAACTGAGACTCAGATAAGAGCCCAAGACTGAGACCAATACTCAGATGCAAGAACTGCCATAGGACAAAAGCCTAAGACTCAGACTCAGACTCAGCCCAAAGACACAAGGCACAAGGAGTCAACAAGAGTCAAGACAAGGACACTGCACACGCTGACATAAGGCACAACGCACAGTACTTTTGGCAGGAAACTCTTCTCTCTTTACAATGGTCATAAATGGCCAATAACGGCTAGTTTTATTTGAAATAAAGACCAGAATCAACAGTGAAAAATAGAGAGACTACATTGCACATTGAAAAATCTTTGCATCTCAATCACATCTCAAGTCAGTCTCAAGCCTTTCTCAACTCAGATCCAGTCTCAACTTGAGAACACATTCTATAGTCTCATCTATTCTCTTTCAAGCTCATACATAGTCCTACATTTGTAAAGAGAATCCTTCTAGCAAACTTCACTGTGTACCCATATTTTGTATGTTGTAAGCTAGACCTTCATCATTCTATCAAAAACTTTGTAAGTTGTCTCAGCTGAGATAGGAGAGAGCCTAGTCTCAGTGTGAGTTGTAAGAAGCCTGAAGAGGCCTAGTGAAGAATACTTGTTTCACAGCCATGGTAGGAGAGACTAAGCTTGGTGTGAGAGTGGGCCTGAAGAGGCAGCAAGAATACTTGTATTTGACAAGGTTGTCAATAGTGGAAATCTCACAAGTTGTGAGGACTGGACGTAGCCCAAGGAGTGGGTGAACCAGGATAAATCATTGTGCATCTCTTTCCCTTATCTCTTTATTTATATTGTACATTTAATACCTGAGACATATCTGTTTAAAACAAATTAAACTTGACTAAACTACTGAGTCTTAATTGCTGAGACTCACACTTGCATAGTTAATAACTATATTGAGTTGAGATAACATCTTATCTAATCTTTCTGAGCCTCCAAGTTATTAAACTTGAGAACGATTCTCAGTTTGAGCTTAAGTTTTTCAGGAACAAAATTTTAAAAGTCTCTATTCAACCCCCCCTTCTAGAGACAACTAGCCAACTTCAAATTGGGCAAATATAAGAGATCGACCAAACTCATATTTCTATTGAACTAAAATCTCTTATCCTCACTCACTATCTTTCTAATTAAAATTTACCAACTTAATTAAAGAAGATACATAATTTTTTAAATGTTAATTCTTTGTTTCATGGTTACAAAGTGAATCCCTTTATTGTCATTGGCTACTAGTCACCATCTCCATGACTAGAGATTTATCTTCACTACTTTTTAACCAAACAACACATGTCTTACATGTAAGAACATGGAGGCCCAACCTCAAAATTGGCCATGTCGTTGTCCTTCTAAAAATCCATCTTTTCTTGGTCTTTGTTGCTTCCATTACCATTGAAAGATTTTTTTACGCCCTACAAATGCACCTTGTCTAAAGATATCCTTTATGGGCACCTTATTATGCTACCTCCTTATATTTCCCATTTATGGTTCTACTTTCACTGTGTTAGTCTCTTTAGTAAGGACTCGACTAATTTGAAGCCTTTTGTTTTTGTTTTCACTTTGGAACTTAATGATGACTATTTCTACATCTTGAAACCCACTTTAAGGAGAAGAGTTATTGTACAACATTGGGAGATTTGCAAGGGTAGTTGGCTAAGGATAGGAATTTTAAAGTTTGAGTTTTGATTGATTGGGAGCACGTTTGGTTTAACGTTGAAATGTGGTAAACTCACATTTCCTACGCTAAAAATAGTTGCGTTGGGGAATCCAAACTTGAGTCTGGCCAGTTTCAATAATAAACCAAACACACACTGATTCTTTGTTTAAAAATGGGGATAAAGCAAGAGAACAAATAGTCAATGATATTAAAAAATAAGGCGTTTTCTCAATTGATTTAGCAACTTTTAATTGATGGGGGACAAGAAATGGGGATAGAAGATTTTAATCCAATTCTAATGCTTTAAGATTTTGTATGAAGGTATGATTTCATATTCACTCTTTGACCTATTAGCACAAATTTGCTTGCATTCAAGTTACTTTCGACCTTAACAAGTGGTATTAGAACCAATGAACAAATGGTGTTAAAGGTGGTGGCTATTCTAGGTTTTGTTCTCAACCTTTAATTTGTTGTGGAATATTTGCTCTTTATTAATAACCTTATTGATCCATTAGTACTTAAAGAGAGTTTTAGCTAAGGGGGAATTTACTAATGTGGTGACCGCATGTGGAGGACAAAGTTAGAAACCCAAATATATGAGTTTAAAGTTCCACAATGATCACGAATGAGTAAACTAAAGATTATAAAAGAGAACAAACCTATATATATAGTTTCTTCAAATTTAGGTAAAGATATGATATCATACCAAGTCTATTGATGCAAATTTCCTTATAAAGACTCCATATGATTTCAACGCCAGGCTATGCAATTTTAAGTAAATGAAAAAAATAGAGCTTTGAGGAGAGGTTTGAGGTTAGAATTTTTTTTATGACTTCTTTTTCTTTTTAATGTGTGTTTGTGGTGATAAAATTCAAATTCGAAAATTAATTTTTATCACTTTGATTCTAAGAACAATCTAGGGATTAGAATCAGATCCTCTTACGGGACTCTTTTTAAAAAGTAAGTTTATGGTGTTCTGATTTATGAAAGATTTTCAAAAGTTTAGTTTCTGGAAAATTTATACCAATTGATTCAGAATTTCACCAATTCAAACTTAAAAATGCAGAATTCCAGAAATAACAATATTCAAGTTATCTAATTCAGAATTTTATCAAAATAACTTATTCCTCAAAAGTTTAGAACAAATTGATACAGAATTTCATCAAAAGAAAGTTCTGAGTTGAATTTTAGAAATAAAAAAAGAATCAGAACTTCAAAGTAGAGAACAAAACATTGAAAGAAAGAAAATTATACTTAATGTAAATTGCAGAATGTAAATGGTAGAATGAAACAAAGAAAAAGAAAATCAAATTGTAAGAACAATTGCATTAATGAAAATGGATGGGTTCGTCACATACTGTTGCTCCTTGTAACCTATTTGTCACTGCAAGAATGGACGTGTAAGGTGTTTCAGAGTTTTAAGTATAAGTGATTTGCCAACCTTTATTACATAGAAAGTTCTCCTATTTATAGATTTATGGCCCTAACGGCTAACTATTGTACAATTGACACATCATCTATCCCTATGTGTTGGCAGCATGCATGTCTGCCACGTTTTCTGCTAACCAGAAACTGCCTTTAATCCTTGCACTTTTCAAAGTACTTCCATTGGGATGTTGCCATCTGTCCTTGATCAGCAAACTTCTGTAACTTCCAGTAACTGTTTTCTTCTGTCTTCTGTTTCCTCGAGAAGTCACTTTCAGATTCAGAAATCTTCTAAGTCTTCAAACATTCTATTTTTAAGTTTCTGTCTTCTATCAATTCAAGATTTTATCCTTCCATTTCTCGAAATATTCTTCCTGGAATTCTGACTTCATATGCTTGAAAACTTCTTCCAGAATTTCGAAATCTTCTTCTTTTAACACTTAGCTTTTATTGATACTTGAACCCACTAAGTCTTTTCTGATTTCGATACTTGCTCACCTTCTTTTGTATGCCACGTGTCAAACTTCATTTGGTTGAATCAATGGTCATGAAGACCACCGGTCATCGTCCATTCAACAAGGTTCTTCTTATTGGACGTTCGAAAAGGTTCATTTATGAACCCCCGTTCCTTTTGTTCCTATAAATAGGAACTTCATTAGAACATTTCCTTCAAACATTTTCATTCTTCTTTTTCTTCTTTTTTAAATCCTTCGAAGAATATGAAGAAGTTTATTTCTCTGGCTACTGCGTACAACCCAATCTGGAATGATTTCATTTTTGATAGGGTTGACGAAGTGGCCAAAGCTATAGGCTTTTTTCAACCTTTCTTTTTGAAGGTTTTCTTTTGGGTTGAATGTAGTAGCCAATTATTAATTCATTTAGAAATAAATGAATGTTTGTTAGTTCCCCAAGTACACCTTCATTTTTGCACCAAGCACCAAGGTTGTTTGATCAAACCAACAGTACATTCCTTTTGCCTTGGCTCAATCAAAGCCTATGGGGGAAGAAGAAGAGGAAGAGGTTTGGGAAACATAAGTCAAGGACTCATTTTATTTGAGGATAGTTTCCCTTCTAATGTATAGAGCACATATGATAGTTTCCTTTCTAACGCGTAGAGCACATAGGATAGTTTCCTTTCTAACATGTATTTCCAATGTATTCAAACTTATGTAATTCAAATTTGGATTATGAATAAAAGAACTATCCTTTACTTTCTGAGTATTAGAAATACCATAGTCTCGAATTCACCTTTGCCTTCTTTTCGAATTTCTGAAATTCCCTTTCTATTATCTTCAACCAAGAACTTTCTAAGTTATCAAACTTATTGTCAAACTCAAAAAGTTAGCTTTTAACGTTTTCTGTGAATTCGAAAAGTATAAAGAAAGAGATACTTGTGGAATTCGAAGTATAAGAATTTCAAATCCCAACAATGTGGTAAATAAAATGTCTTTAATAAATATAACATTTTTAATTATATTGTCACAACTAAACATGTTAATAACCATTGCTTCATTTAAGAAGTTTGTATTTGATCGGGGAAATATTGACTAGTGTCCTTATGAAATTGGTTAAAAAACAAAAATAAAAAATTATTATTGAATTGTGTAACATTTAGCTTCTATTTGGTGAAGAAGAAATTAGGGGGGAGAGAAGAGAAATAGAGGGAAGAGAAATGGGTATAAATGTTTGGTAAAGTAGAAATATAAGAAGAAATAGCCAGTGGTGGGCTCCACAGATAAAAATTTCTCCGCAGATTTGTGGTGAAATTGTGAAGAAAGCAGAGAAACTATTAGAAAAATTCTGTTGGACATGCTTGCCCTTTCCCTTTCCCCCATTTGATGATCAGATTCTTCAGCCTCACCACAACTGCACCTCTTCCCCCATGACACCGGTTCCTCTTTTGCCCACCATCAAACACTGCCTTAGGTGGAGACTCACTACACTGATGGAGCAATGTAAAATCCTAAATTTTCTTAGGATAAATATTAATTAAATTAATGGGAAATAAATAATAGGAGTGTTATTATTATTAGTTTTGTTTCATAAAGGTAATTTTAATTGAAAATAGAACAAGGGGGTGAGAGTGGGCCCAAGCCCAATTAGTTATTTCAGTAAGGAGGGGTTAACAGAGCACCCTAATCCTTATTCGTATCATTCGTCAGTAAGCGAAACGCTAAGGTGGGGAGAAACGGAGTCTCAAGAGAGAGCTGCTGTGGAGTGAACGCCAAGAATCCAAGAAAGGACTTCCTTGCTGTGATCAAGCTTCGCTTAAGATACGGTGGGGGAGAGGGTATTGCCTGTATATGCATGTATGGGGTACTTGGATAATAATCTAAGATGTATAATTCGAATTTATGAATGAATAACTGAGAATGATGATATAATTTGATGATTGATGATTTGTTGTATGTGTATTGGCGAATTATTGAATGAGAGTAAAGATGATATTGAAGATAATTGAAAAAGGGGTGATTAGGGATTGAGAAATTGGGGTTTTGATGAATTGATGGTATAATCTGTAATAGATTGATGATTTATTGAGTGTTTGATGTTATTAATGAGTATGAATGATGTTTAGACGAAAAAGACTGATTAGGGATTGATTGGATAGGATTAGAGAGGTGAGAAATCGTGAAATCTGCGATCTGCGTCGCGGGTAATTGATTACCAGATGTGGTAATCGATTACCAGAGTGTTCTGGACAACCCAGAAGCACCGTTTTCTTGCGGGTAATCGATTACAGGGATGATGTAATCGATTACCAGAGAGTTTGTCTGTGGGTAATCGATTACAGGGGTGCAGTAATCGATTACCAGAGAGTTTGCTTGCGGGTAATCGATTACAGGGGTGTTGTAATCGATTTCCAGAGACTTTGTTTGCAGGTAATCGATTACTGGAGGTTAGTAATCGATTACCAGAGTGGATTTTGAGATCCTTAGTGATTGATGTTGTTTGATGGTGCTTTATGACGAGTATAATGATGATGATTGACGATGTTTGATGTTGTTTATGATGATTATGATGATGATGTAAATGATTATAGTGTGTATCACTTATGATGATGATGTAAATGATGATAGTGTGCATCACTTATGATGATGATGTTATTAATGATAGTGCATGTCACTTATGATGATGATGTTATTGATGATAGTGCATGTCACTTATGATGATGATGTGAATGATGATAAGTGTATATCACTTTATTAATGATGATGTTTGATGATGAGTGTGATGATGTATTATGATGATATTTGATGATGAGTGTGATTATGTATTATGATGATAATTGATGATGAGTGTGATGATGATAATGATGTCGGTGTATATCACCCTATTATGATGATGTTTAATGATGAGCATATTGACGTATGATGATGATGATGATAAGTGTATATCACTTTATAATGATGATGTTTGATGATGAGCATGTTAATACATGATAATGATGATTTATGATGATGGTGTATATCACCTTTTGATGATGATGTTACCTAAGTTGTGCGGGCCCATAGAGGGGGTACAACTTAGGAGAGATGCTTGAGCATATGTGATGAGACCTGAATTGTGCGGGCCCATAGAGGAGGTACAATTCGGGAGGTGAACTGAGTTGTGCGGGCCCATGGAGGGGGTACAACTCAGGGGATCAAGATGGGGCGTTCGATGCACGGGCCCATAGAGGGGGTGCAACCTAGGAGTGATTGTACGGGCCCATAGAGGGGGTACTACCTAGGGTCGAATGTCGTTGTGCAGGCCTATAGAGGGGGTACAACCTATCAGATAGTGTGTGGTAACACCGGTAGACTATCTTGGTACTAACTAGAGTGATTGACGAGGTGCACCCATTGTGTGGAGTTCCAAGTCATGATCTTTGGGTAGATGATGAGAGGAGTATTGATGTATGATGATAATGAGTATGATGAAATATGAATGACGTTATGATGATAATGAGTATGATGATATATTAATGATGTTATGATGATAATGGGTATGATGATATATGAATGATGTATGATGATAATGATTATGATGATATATGAATGAGATTATGATGATAATGAGCTTGATGAATGTATAAAGGATATGTTTATGTGTTGTGAATAGGAATGATGGTATGACATGTATATGTTGATATAGATGATTGAATATATGTTGAGTTTTAGATGAATGTTATTCATTGGTGATTTAATGTATTGATGGCATGATGTAATGATGTTGTGGGTGAGGATGGGTATTCTCTATGTGTATTTATAGGTAGTATTCCTTTTCCTCACTGTATTCTGTGGATATATTTTACAGGTGTTGATGAGGACACAACTGGTGTCGATTATGAATAAAAGGGTATGCTCTGGTAGATGTGACATAAGGGTGTGCTTGGGGGTTTTACCATGTTCCTAGATTAGGAGTATTTTTATGAACTTCTGGATGCCTTGTATGGTAGGAGATTATTAATTATTTTTATTCCTATGGAGATTTCCCCTGCTTTATATTGGAATTATATTTGAAAGTTTAAATTCTTTAATAAAGTCGTTTTCGAACTATGAGATTTATTAAGAGTGATTGTGAACCTTTTTACCTAACGTGGGACTTTACATTTTCTAAACTGCAATTTCTTAAATATATAAGAGTATGGGGTAGAAGAGTGTCACATTAGTTGGTATCTGAATAGGTCGGTTCACCGGCCTTGAGTTATGAGTTTACTATGCTTTTGATGTGTAATTTGATTGATTGGTTGATTAATTGATTGATTGTTTGAATGATTGTGTTGCTTGAATTGGATTGTTTGTCTTGTTTCTTTACTTTTCTACTTTACTTAGTATGTTTGCTTACCCTTTCTTTGATAAGAAAGAGTAATGGCTGGGGGTAGGAACGATCGAGTGATGGTCGATGCCTTAATGGCTATGGCACAGGCTGTTGACAACCTCAACCAACATCACGAGACGGACTGGCTTGCACGGTTCCAGAGGAACCATCCACCTACGTTCCGAGGGGGTTAAGACCCCGATGGTGTTGCCGACTGGATATACGAAATCGAGAAGATCTTCAGAGCGATGGACTGCCCTATGCTACATAAGGTGACGTTAGCGAAATTCATGTCGTCGGGAGATGCCAGTGGAAGCGCCCGTAAACCTAAGGCTACTGGGAGAGTCTTTGCCTTGAGTGGTACTGAAGGTACTCAATCCGAAGATTTGATCTAAGGTACTAGTTTCATTGCCGGTAATCTTTGATGGCGTTGTTTAACTCTGGTGCGATTCACTTTTATATCACCTGCTTGGATGTCTAAATTGAACTTGCTTGTTTCCTCTTTGCCTTTTGTATGGTCTGTGGAAACGCCAGCTAGTAGGTCAGTTTCTACTTCTGATGTTTGCTTAAACTGTTCTATATCTGTTAATGATAGAAACTTCCTAGTTGATTTGATTTGTTTGCCTCTAAGTCAACTAGATGCCATTCTTGGTATGGACTGGTTATCGTCCAACCATGTCCTTCTAAACTGTGATGACAAGTCTGTTGTTTTTGGTCACCCTGTCGAGTGTAAGAGTAAGGATTTTATGACTGCCAATCAGGTAAAGGCATCTCTAAGGGAAGATGCCCAGGTTTACATGCTTTTAGCTTCTTTGAAATCTGATAGTAGCGCTGTGGTGAGTGAGATACCTGTAGTGTGTGAGCACCCTGAGGTATTTGCTGATAATGTATCTAGTTTACCGCCCGAGAGAGAGATAGAGTTTGCTATAGACTTAGTGCCAGGTATAGGACCGATTTCAGCTACACCTTATAGGATGTCACCCATAGAGCTAGCAGAACTTAAGAAGCAACTAGAAGACCTGTTAGAGAAGAAGTTCATTAGGCCTAGAGTGTCACCCTGGGGAGCGCCTGTATTGTTTATTAAGAAGAAGGATGGTAGTATGAGGTTGTGTACTGATTACCGCCAGTTAAATAAGGTAACCATTAAGAATAGGTATCCTTTGCCTAGGATAGATGACTTGATGGATCAGTTAGTGGGGGCATGTGTGTTTAGTAAGATAGATCTTAGATCAGGTTATCATCAGATTAGAGTTAAGGAGGAGGATATACCTAAGACCGCTTTTAGGACTAGGTATGGACATTATGAGTATCTGGTAATGCCTTTCGGTGTGACGAATGCTCCTGCCATTTTTATGGACTATATGAACAGGATTTTTCACCCTTATTTGGATAAATTCGTAGTTGTCTTTATAGATGATATACTAATTTATTCCAAAACTAAGGAGGAGCATGAGGAACATCTAAAGGTAGTGCTTCAGGTTCTTAAGGATAAACAGTTGTATGCTAAAATGTCCAAGTGTGAGTTCTGGTTAGAGCAAGTAAGCTTCTTAGGTCATGTGATTTCTAAGGGAGGTATAGGTGTGGATCCCTCTAAGGTAGAAGTCGTGCTTAAGTGGGAGTCCTCTAAGTCAGTGAGTGAGATTAGGAGTTTCCTTGGGTTAGCTGGGTACTATAGGAGGTTCATAGAAGGGTTTTCTAGGTTAGCTTTGCCTTTAACCGAGTTGACTAGGAAGGGAGTTGCCCATGTGTTGAATTGTAAGTGCGAGACTGGCTTCCAAACCCTTAAGGAGAAGTTGACTAGTGCACCAGTGTTAGTGTTACCTGACCTTAGTAAACCTTTCATAGTATACTGTGATGCTTCTAAGATGGGTTTAGGTGAGGTGTTGATGCAAGAGGGTAAAGTAGTAGCCTATGCTTCTAGGCAGTTGAAAATCCATGAGAGAAACTACCCTACCCATGACCTAGAGTTAGCAGCCGTAGTGTTTGTGTTGAAGATTTGGAGATATTACCTGTATGGTTCCCGATTTGAGGTTTTTAGTGACCATAAGAGCCTTAGATATCTGTTTGACCAGAAAGAGCTGAACATGAGGCAGAGGAGGTGGTTAGAGTTTCTTAAGGATTATGATTTTGAGTTAAGTTACCATCCCGGTAAGGCCAATGTAGTGGTTGACGCCTTGAATAGGAAGTCTATCCATGTTAGTTCCCTAATGATTAGAGAGATGGATCTTTTAACCCAGTTTAGAGATTTGAGTTTAGCTTGTGAGATGACCTCTGAGAGTGTGAAGCTAGGAATGACCAGGGTAAGTAATGATTTGCTAAAGGATATTAGTAAGGCCCAGTTAGAGGATCCATTTTTCGTTAGTAGGCGAGAGGCTATAGAAGGGGGTAGCGGTGGAGAGTTTGTGATTGGTACTGATAAGGTCGTGAGGTTTGGAGAAAGAGTGTGTGTGCCTAGTGAACCTAGCATTAAGAGATTAGTACTAGAAGAAGGACATAGAAGTAAGCTTAGTTTCCACCCAGGATCCACTAAGATGTATCAGGATTTGAAGAAAGTATTTTGGTGGCCTAGGATGAAGAGGGACATAGAGGAGTTCGTGAGTGCTTGTTTAGTGTGCCAGAAGGCTAAGGTAGAGCATCAAAAACCTTCAGGATTTCTACAACCCTTAAGTATACCTGAGTGGAAGTGGGATAGTGTATCCATGGATTTCGTAGTTGCCTTGCCTATGACCGCGAAGGGACATGACTCAATCTAGGTCATTGTTGATAGGTTAACTAAGAGTGCCCATTTCCTTCCCATCAATGTTAGGTATTCTTCAGAGAAGTTGGCTCAGTTGTACATCAGTGAGATTGTGAGGTTGCATAGCATACCATCTAGTATAGTCTCCGATAGAGATCCCAGGTTTACCTCTAGATTTTGGGAGAGTTTACAACAGGCCTTGGGGACCCAGCTTAGGCTTAGCTCAGCTTATCACCCTCAGACTGATTGTCAGACCGAGAGAACCATCCAATCCTTAGAGGATTTGCTTAGAGCCTGTGTGTTAGACCAAGGGGGTAGTTGGGATAGCTTTTTACCTTTGATGGAGTTCACCTATAACAATAGCTTTCACTCTAGCATAGGTATGGCGCCTTATGAAGCATTGTATGGTAGGAGGTGTAGAACCCCTTTGTGTTGGTGTGAGCCGGGTGAAAGTCTTGCGTTAGGACCTGAGATAGTGCAGCGGACCACTGATAAGGTTAGGATAATCCAGGAGAGGATGAGGATAGCCCAGAGTAGGCAGAAGAGCTATGCGGATAAGAGAAGAAAGGAGTTAGAGTTCAAAGAAGAGGACCATGTATTCTTGAAAGTCACTCCGTGGACTGGGGTTGGTAGGGCATTAAAGTCTAGAAAGCTTACACCTCGATTCATTGGTCCTTACCAAATCCTTAAAAGAGTCGGCAATGTTGCCTACCAAATCGCTTTTCCTCCACATCTGTCCAATCTTCATAACGTTTTCCACGTTTCTCAACTCCGGAAATACGTTCACGATCCTTCGCATGTGATTGAGTCGGATCATCTTGAGGTTAAGGAAAACCTAACAGTGGAAACCATGCCGGTGAGAGTTGAGGATCGGAGGGTGAAACAACTTCGAGGTAAAGAGATTCCTTTAGTTAAGGTGATCTGGGGAAGACCTACACCCGAGAATGCCACTTGGGAACTCGAAGAGAAGATGAAGGAGTCTTATCCAGAATTGTTCGCTTCAGGTAAAATTCGAGGACGAATTTTCTTTTTAGGAAGGGAGAGTTGTAACATCCTAAATTTTATTAGGATAAATATTAATTAAATTAAATAGATTAATTAAGAAAATAATTAATTTAATGGGAAATAAATAATAGGAGTGTTATTATTATTAGTTTTGTTTCGTAAAGGTAATTTTAATTGAAAATAGAATAAGGGGGTGAGAGTGGGCCCAAGCCTAATTAGTTATTTCAGTAAGGAGGGGTTAACAGAGCACCATAATCCTTATTCGTATCATTCGTCAGTAAGCGAAACGCTAAGGAGGGGAGAAACGGAGTCTCAAGAGAGAGCTGCTGTGGAGTGAACGCCAAGAATCCAAGAAAGGACTTCCTTGCTGTGATCAAGCTTCGCTTAAGCTACGATGGGGGATAGGGTATTGTCTGTATATGCATGTAGGGGGTACCTGGAAAATAATCTAAGATGTATAATTCGAATTTATGAATGAATAACTGAGAATGATGATATAATTTGATGATTGATGATTTGTTGTATGTGTATTGACGGATTATTGAATGAGAGTAAAGATGATATTGAAGATAATTGAAAAGGGGTGATTAAGGATTGAGAAATTGGGGTTTTGATGAATTGATGGTATAATCTGTAATAGATTGATGATTTATTGAGTGTTTGATGTTATTAATGAGTATGAATGATGTTTAAACGAAAAATACTGATTAGGGATTGATTAGATGGGTTTAGAGAGGTGAGAAATCGTGAAATCTGCGATCTGCGTCGCGGGTAATCGATTACCAGATGTGGTAATCGATTACCAGAGTGTTCTGGACAACCCAGAAGCACTGTTTGCTTGCGGGTAATCGATTACAGGGATGATGTAATCGATTACCAGAGAGTTTGTCTGTGGGTAATCGATTATAGGGGTGCAGTAATCGATTACCAGAGAGTTTGTTTGCGAGTAATCGATTACAGGGGTGTTGTAATCGATTACCAGAGACCTTGTTTGCAGGTAATCGATTACTGGAGGTTAGTAATCGATTACTGGAGGTTAGTAATCGATTACCAGAGTGGATTTTGAGATCCTTAGTGATTGATGTTGTTTGATGGTGCTTTATGACGAGTATAATGATGATGATTGACGATGTTTGATGTTGTTTATGATGATTATGATGATGATGTAAATGATGATAGTGTGTATCACTTATGATGATGATGTAAATGATGATAGTGTGTATCACTTATGATGATGATGTTATTAATGATAGTGCATGTCACTTATGATGATGATGTTATTGATGATAGTGCATGTCACTTATGATGATGATGTGAATGATGATAAGTGTATATCACTTTATTAATGATGATGTTTGATGATGAGTGTGATGATGTATTATGATGATATTTGATGATGAGTGTGATGATGTATTATGATGATAATTGATGATGAGTGTGATGATGATAATGATGTCGGTGTATATCACCTTATTATTATGATGTTTAATGATGAGCATATTGACGTATGATGATGATGATAAGTGTATATCACTTTATAATGATGATGTTTGATGATGAGCATGTTAATGCATGATAATGGTGATTTATGATGATGGTGTATATCACCTTTTGATGATGATGTTACCTAAGTTGTGCGGGCCCATAGAGGGGGTACAACTTAGGAGAGATGTCTTGAGCATATGTGATGAGACCTGAATTGTGCGGGCCCATAGAGGGGGTACAATTCGGGAGGTGAACTGAGTTGTGCGGGCCCATGGAGGGGGTACAACTCAGGGGATCAAGATGGGGCGTTCGATGCACGGGCCCATAGAGGGGGCGCAACCTAGGAGTGATTGTACGGGCCCATAGAGGGGGTACTACCTAGGGTCGAATGTCGTTGTGCAGGCCTATAGAGGGGGTACAACCTATCAGATAGTGTGTGGTAACACCGGTAGACTATCTTGGTACTAACTAGAGTGATTGACGAGGTGCACCCATTGTGTGGAGTTCCAAGTCATGATCTTTAGGTAGATGATGAGAGGAGTATTGATGTATGATGATAATGAGTATGATGAAATATGAATGACGTTATGATGATAATGAGTATGATGATATATGAATGATGTTATGATGATAATGAGTATGATGATATATGAATGATGTATGATGATAATGAGTATGATGATATATGAATGAGATTATGATGATGATGAGCTTGATGAATGTATAAAGGATATGTTTATGTGTTGTGAATAGGAATGATGGTATGACATGTATATGTTGATATAGATGATTGAATATATGTTGAGTTTTAGATGAATGTTATTCATTGGTGATTTAATGTATTGATGACATGATGTAATGATGTTGTGGGTGAGGATGGGTATTCTCTATGTGTATGTATAGGTAGTATTCCTTTTCCTCACCGTATTATGTGGATATATTTTACAAGTGTTGATGAGGACACAACTGGTGTCGATTATGAATAAAAGGGTATGCTCTGGTAGATGTGACATAAGGGTGTGCTTGGGGGTTTTACCATGTTCCTAGATTAGGAGTATTTTTATGAACTTCTGGATGCCTTGTATGGCAGGAGATTATTAATTGTTTTTATTCCTATGGAGATTTCCGCTGCTTTATATTGGAATTATATTTGAAAGTTTAAATTCTTTAATAAAGTCGTTTTCGAACTTTGAGATTTATTAAGAGTGATTGTGAACCTTTTTACCTAACGTGAGACTTTACATTTTCTAAACTGCAATTTCTTAAATATATAAGAGTATGAGGTAGAAGGGTGTCACAAGCAACTCATAGGAAACACCCGCTGCATTGACGGAGCAACTCAGAGGAAAGCGAATGGGAGTCTTTGGAATTTGCATTTGAAGGTGTATAATGTATAGGACAATAGTATTAGAAAAAGAGGAGGGTTGATGCTAGAATTGTTTTTACGGTGGTTGGTGCAGGAAATTGTGTGTTGTTTTAAATTCTAATTTTTTATTATGCTGAGTATGTTATTTTAAGTTTTATAATTTCTATTTAAAATTATTTATTTAGGGGCATTTTGGTCTTCATAAATTATAATATAATTTCTCTCCACCCTAGTTCTTCTCTATTTCTTTTTTACCAAATAACTCAATTTCTTCTTTATTCCTCACCTATTTCTCTTCATCCAATTTCTCTCTTTTCTATTTCTGTTCATCCTACTAAACACAGTGTTAATGTTACAGATGTAATTAATATTGTGATTTCCAATAAATTTTTTTCTATATATTAATTCCTTAACAAGCACTCTGATGACACTTGTTATATGGACGCTTTTAAAAATTACAAATATTAAGATATCTCAAGTTAATTAGGAAATACTTCAAACAATTTAAGGTAGTATTTGGTAGACACTTCGGAACGGAACAGAACATAACATATGAGTTCTATTCCATGTTTGGTGTATTTTAAAAGTAGAAGAGAACAAGACATATCATTGAAAAAGTGGAACAATTTGGTTCTATGAAAAAATGTGGAACCAAAGAGAACAGAACATAACATCTCATTATTAATTTTTAATTTATTGACAAAACTACCACCGATTCTCCTAACCTTCTTCCCAAAATTGCTATTCTCCATTGTCACCTAACACATTTTACCATCACCATTGACGCCTGGCACCCTACACCACCACCGCTGTCGCCGCCACCACCGCTATCATCGCCGCCGCCACCATCGTCGTTGCCACCACCGTTGTTGTTGTTGCCGCCACCACCACCACTGCAATTGTCATCGCCATCGACATCACCATCGCAATCACTGCCACCACCATCTCTGTCACCGCCCGCCACTACCACCTAACACCTTTTATCACCACCATTTTCGCTTGACACTCTACACCACCATCGTCGCCACTGCCTCGCCGCCCTACACCCCCTACTACCACCGTCCAACACCCCATATTAAATTTTTCAATACTTAATTAAATAATAAATAGGATAAGGATATATATATATATATAATTAAACACATGTCATCATGTTCTATTATGTAGTTACCAAACACAACACATAAAACATTTTTTGTCTCGTTACATTTTGTTCTGTTTCGTGCTATTTTATCTCATTCTGTTAATCTACCAAACGCTAACTACTCCCCCCGTCCCTTATTATAAGACCCTTTCAACCGTTTCACACAGTTTAAGAAAAGTTAGTTAATGTATTGATCTTTTAAAAAAAATAATAGCATTCCAAATATACCCCTATTTAAAAGTCACTGTATTTTAGATACATTAATTATGACATAGTGAAAGACAACAAAAGTCACTTTCCAATGGTGTAGTTAGACATGTAGGTAAAATTTCATTAATTATTCACACTTATCAATATATGGGAAATAAAAAGAGTTGAATATTAATGAAGGGCAAGTATGGAAAAAATTATTGTTTTACCTAAAAATTTGCAAAGGGTCTTATATTAAGGGATACTCAATTCTTCTAGAAGGGGTCTTATAAATAGGGACGGAGGGAGTAATTGTTACTTAATACTTAAGGAAAGTTAGAGAATTTGTAGACACACTTAGAATAATATTTTTAACAAAGAAATCTGCTCATGATTTTTCTAAAGAACACTTCTTTTTGGAAAGGTACTTTTGAACAAAATTTATCAAAATTCAATTATTTTAGTGATCACTATTAATAAAAACATAGACTTCCGGAATCGCCAACCAAAACGAAGCAATTAATGAGATAATGGGGTAAAAAAATACTGCCACCATATCTTGGAATGGCAATTTTCCTTTTCTTTAATGAGTGTTTGCGTAAAGAACGACAAACTTCTTTCATGACTTTGCAATTTTGTTGACTAGAAACGACCTCTATTTGTGCTTTACTCACATGCATGAACAACTCATATTTTGATGCATTTAGCTCACTCTCCACTTTTGCAACATTTCATTCGATAACTTTCTCTTGATTATTAACAAGGTGTCATGTTATGCAAAACGTGCTTATCCACATCTTTCCAAGTTAACAAAGATTCAAAGTAGATTAACTGGTCAGGCATTTAGTTAAGAAATCCAAAAGTAAAAAAGTTTTTTAAATATAAAAATACAATATTTAATGCTATTAAATATTGTGATCAATTAAATATCCTTGAGAAAAAAGTAACACCCATTTTGGATTTTTTTTTTTTTGTTTTAAAATATGATGTCCAGTAAATTAAACTTAAGTCTGGTAGAATTACTTTTAGTAAAATTAAATTTAAGAGAATAAATTTGTGTTTGAGAATGATATTGTAATTCATATTTTATTTTCATTTAAAAAAAATATTTTTGTTTGAATGATAAGATAAAATTACTTTTGATGTGTTAATATAATTATATTTTATGGTTCCACACCAAAATGTAATTCTTTTAAATGAAAAAGTAAAAAAATTACTTTTCTCAAATGTAAATTTGGTCATTTGAAAATCTTACGCTCCTTTAATTTTAATTATAATCAATCTCAACTTGTTCTTTTTTATTTTATTTCATATTTTATAATTTTATATAGAAAATAAAGAAACCAATACAAAATTATTTTTACAAAAACTTTGAAAACTAAAAATAAAATAATATTTTTATAATAAAATTTAAAAATATTTTAGTGATTAAAATTGAAAAAGAGAAAATGAAAACATTATATTTTCTGAAAGTAATTACTCCCCTCTCACTAGGAAAAACTATCCAAACATGATTACTATTTCTTAACTTCACTTTAGATCTCGAGTCTCAACATATTTTAATTAGAACAAAAACCATAAAATAAACAAGCATGAATTGTTAATTAAAATAAAGTTGACATTAATTTATCCAGTTAATTATGGGTGTTCAAGACCCAGTTTGTCCCTTTGACTCATTACAACCTGTACTCCTCGGACCGGGTCTGTTTCTGTCATATAAGAAAAAATAGAACCAAATCGGGCCTTATTTGTTGACCCGGTATCGGGTTAAGGACAGATGTTAACCTTCGGGTTACCCGGTTTGTCATTTATATATAAATATAATATTTATTACTTATAATTTTCTATTATGTAAAGTCCTAACCTTATTTTTTCCTTTTAAATAGGGTTTTTGAGTACAAGTTTCCTCTATCTACCTTTAAAAATACATTCTATACGTAAAGTTATATAGTGTGTGTTTGGTTTAGCGTTGAAACCGGTCAAACTCAAGTTTGGATTTTCCAACGCAACTATTTCTAGCGTTGAAAACGTGAGTTTACCACATTTGAATGCTAAACCAAACGTGCTAATAGTGATATAATGTCATTCTTGTTTTAGTAATGTCTCAAACTTTTAAAAAAGTAAAAAATATTGCATACAGTAAGAGGAATTCGATTGTATGCAATATATTTACTTATGGTATGAACTATTTTCTTTTGAACATTGTTAATTATATGAACATTTCTTGATTATATTTAACTTATATATCGGGTCAACCCGATTCTGTCTTACTCAGGCCCGGTGTTACTTGGACTCGTACATCATCGGGTCTTTTCGGGTCTATGGACGAGTTTGGATCCATAGAATTGGCCTAATAAAAAATTATGGCCGGGTTAAGAACAAGCAAAACTCATCCCAACCCGTCCATGAACACCCATACAGTTGTTCATAAAAAAAAAATATAGTAATTGTCTTATATTATATAGATTGTGATAACATTTTAAACCAATTTATCAGCTATGTTTTCTAAATACACTTAAGTCTCTTATGCTAGTTTCACCACCGACTTTGAAGCATTCAATTCCATTCTAATTACCTAACTTAATTAAGAAGAGGTAGGTAAGAATGGAAATATTCATTCCCTTCAACCAAACATCTCTTAGCATCAAATTTTCAACAATGTTCTCCTGCACGTTTTAAACAAAATGCCAATTTCGCCAAACAGATCTCTGAGCCCAATATTTGCATATCTTTGTCTGAGCTTTTTGCTTTTATTTCTAATTTTATATTATATAGTTCGTGGTCTTGCCAATATGTGATTAGAATCTGCCAATTGTACAAAGTAATCCAGCGACAGTTGTATTTGTTTTATGTTTTTGGATAGACATATTATAACCAAATTAGATTAAAACACAACAATATAATAATAATCATCATGAACATAAAATATATATAGTACAATACTCGCATAATGCTCGTATATAATAATATATAAGCAGTTAAATAGGAGTGCTTATCCTGTTGAGTAAGCGTGCATATCCCCTTTTGAATGTTTATGATTTATGATTCGCCGAGTCCTCATGTTTGCAAATGGCTGCACTCCTTCACCAGGAGCTTTACTGCTTTAGAATCTTCTCCTTAGAAAAAAGTGATTCTCTTAACCAGTAGCATGATCTTTTAAGTAAGGTTTCTTTAAGCAATGGCCAAATGTTTTAATTTTATTCATTAAAATAATTGGGGTGCTTTTATTACAATTTGAAGTATACATTCTTTATTCAAGTTCTCATGTACGGTCTACCGCAAACAAACAACCGAAGTTTAGATGACAGGGTCATTTTGTATGCGACCATGATGGCCATTGAAAAACACTACAGCTTTGTGTCCTTACATAAAAAAAATATCTATTTTTATTTCATTTATATATTATAGATCCAAACTGTGTGCTATTTTTCTTTTTAAAAATACTAATTTAGATTGTTTAAAGTAATATTATTTGGCACCAGATTTTTTGACTGAAAATTATTATAAGTACTTAGTAATCAATCGTACGTGATTGAAAACAAAAAAAAGTTAATTAAAAATAAGTGGATAGTTAACCAAATATACCAATTCTTAATTATTTTAGTGTTTTAAAAACTACATTCGTTATTAAACTCATGAAGACACCGATTCACAAATTATTGGTCAAATCATTATGAAATTGGTGATAATTAAATATATAATTTTTAATGTGAGATAATATGTTATCTAGTAAATTAACATAAAGTATTAAAAAACATGAAAATTAAATTAAAAAAATTGATAATATTATATGTTTTACAAGATAACAAATTTATAATAAGATATTGATATTATAAGTTTATAAATATATTTATATTATATAAATTAATTTTAAGTATATTTTTAATAATAAGGATTGCCCTAGGTAATAGGGGATACCTGTGGTTTACACAAAAAAAAAAATAACTTCAATTTTCTAATAGGTGTGAGAGAAATTGTCTATTCAAAGTTTAGGGGAAGATAAATGGACAAAAAATAGAAAGTAAAAAATGTTTTATATTGTTATTTAATAATATATTGTTATTGCTTAATAAATATGATATATCTATATCATATATTATTAAACTTAATAAATAATATAACAACACATTATTAAATGACAATACATATAAATTATATTTAAGTTTTTTCTTCTTAGTTGGAAAAAATGGATTTCAATAATTGAATTCCTATAAAATGAGAGTTATCTTTTTTAGAAGATAAAGTTAAAATCAATTATTAACATAAAATTAATTAGTAAAATTTAACAATTATATATATATATATAGTTTATATATGTGTATTTTCTCACAATCTTTAACTACTAATTTTTCAGTCAATCACTGTCTATACACTTCATTCCTTGAAGGGCATCCCTTTACTCCATAGAGTCAAATTCAAATTTTGATTTATTTTTCTAATTTTACTCATTTATTTGTCTCTAAATCTGATCAAGCTAGGCAGCTAGCACTTATTTTGTTTCATTTTATAAAAAAATATAGCAATTATTTATTTTCTTCTCACTTTTTCATTCAATTAAACTAATTAATGGAGAACCAAATAGTGATTGGTCAGAATGAAAAGAGATTGTGACCCTAGGTGAATTTTACCCGTCAGGGGTTCGAATCATAGAATCGTTGCGCTCTTGAAGGATTTTACCTAACCACTACCCCGACTTAATAGTTAAATCCACAACCATGCCTAAAGGATTCCCGACCAAAAGATAAAATAAAAAACTAATTAATGGAGAGATAAGTTTTGCACTTTTTTATATATTTTCTACACATAAAATTAATATATACAAATCTACTTTTTTTTAATTTTTTATTATTTTATTTTTTATCTGTTTTCTCTCCCCATCTGAGTTAATTAAGAGATAATAACAATTTTCAAATGACTTATATCAGTTACCATCGTAAGATCAATAGTATTAATTAGCGAAACGCCTAGTATATTTCAAACAGCATCGAACTTTACAAAATAAAACTAAACCAAAAATTCATAAGTTCTTAAGGATTAAATTAAGAGTTTAATATATATACACTGGGGTGTAAGTTTTACATAGACATTCAATCATATGTCACCACATCATTTAATAAATTTAATAACATATGAGGTGTCAGATCCATTAAATGATATAGCGACACACTATTGGATGTCTGTGTAAAACTTATGTACACTAACAATGTATATAAATTAAATCCTTAAACTAAATCAATCATATTTTAAGATTAATTTTGATTCATATATATCACCATTATATTAAGGCATTAATTGATTTTTGAAAATTGAAATTTTATTGATATAATGTTTTAGTTATAGCCGACAAAATGGGTAGCTCGATTACATCGAACCGTATCGAGTTGGATCGGGTTGGATAGTCGAATGTTTGCTCTAGTTTTAATTAGTCTAATTAATTTAACTTAGTCCACTTTAAAATAATAATTATAAATAATTTGAATCTTCATCATTGGACATCAAATATCCCAGTTTGGATACACTTTTGCAGAAAAACTTCTAGAAGATAAATATAGAATAAAGCAAAGATGTCAAATGAATTTAACTTCTCCATAAGTTGAAATTAGTTACTTATGGAGAAGTTAAATGAGAGAGCTTTTGGAGTAGGTGGATTATAAAGACTAATTTCAACTTATATATGGAGAAGTTAAATGTATTTAACCTCTTTGATTCATTCTGCAGAAGTTTCATCCAAACTGACCCTAATATCATAGGGTTTTTCTTCTGGCCAAATTATATTATACTCTCTTTATCATAAAGTTAAAAGTCTTATATTATGACATATATTCTGAATTTTTATATTAAATTAAATAAAATTAATATTTATTTTTTCCATAGATAATTTTTTAATTAAAAATCAATAAATTTCTTAACTTTTTAAATCAATCTTTAAATTTTTTCAATAAATAATAAATATTACTAGTTAGCCGTCTAAGCAATGGATACTTTTTAAAATTCATTTTATTTAAATTATTATTTAGTAACTAAATTTTGTTCCGTATGTATAAATCATATTTAAGTATAACATACACATACGTATGTTATAAATTTAAAATTTGGTTTGTTGATTTTTAAAAAATGTATAAAATTAAATATTATACAATAAAACAAATAAAAGTAATATATATGTTAATTTTTCATTAACACCAGATGTCAAATTTAAAGAGTTACACCACTTAATAACTTTTTTGAAAATGTGTATTTGACCAATCTAATTGTTGAATCACATTATATTACCTTGATGATCATGTATATCAAATTTCAGATAATTTGGACATTTGTAAGTGCGTTATCTTATTGTGAATTTTTACTTATATTTTAAAAACATATTATACGTTAAAAATATATAAATTAGTTTGATGAAGTATTAATTAGTTTTTTAATTTTATGAAATTTTATAAGTTTGATCTACTTTATAAGAACTTTCAATTCCACGATTGGATTGGTAAAATTCATATTTTACAAAAAATTATTAAGTGGTGTAACTTTTAAAGTTTGACACCTGGTGTCAACGGATCTTAACTTTTATATATGGAACATAAATAATTTTATATGGATGAAGAGTTTCTATGAAGATATTTAATTTCAATTTAAATTTGATATGTTAATATTAAGAAATAAGTAGTCTGAGTTTTAATTTGATATATATTATGAGAAATTAGGAAAAAGAAACTAGAATAAACATCCATTTGAATTAAAATTAAAAAATAAGAAAAAGATTAAAAAAAGAGATGTCACATGAAGGATTTTTGTAAGACTTTGTGATTTTATGAGAAACAGATCCATTTTAGTGGGTGAGTGTTTCATGTTTAAGAGTGGGAAATAATCATTTAATATATAGAAGTGAAAATAATTAAGTTGTTAAGATATAAAAAAGTTAAAGCACACATCAAGTTTTTTTTTTTTTAACAAATTAATCAAACTCAAATTTTAAATTTGAGTTATTTAAATAAATGAGTAAAGTTTGAGTAGCCATTTTTTCCATAAGTAAAACATAAACTCGAGTTGTTTTGACCTATTTACCGCCCTAGTAAAAAATCATGAGTCCTTCTAAACATCATAGAAGTTTACTTTTTTAATCTGAGACAATAATGAAACTTTTATAAAACATAAACTTCATAACCACAAGACAAACACACTATGTATGGAAATACTCTAGAATTAATATTATGTAAGGTACACTTATTGTTTTTAATGGACATAATTTAGTGTACGTTTGATTTGATATTGAAAAATAATTAAATTATAGTTTAGATATCTAAACACAATTATTTATAGCGTTAAAAATGCGACTTTATTATGTTTTAACATTGAACCAAACTTTTATTGTCACTAAACATAGAATAAATTATCAGTGATTTTTTTACGGAAGACAATTCTATTCATGCTAAAAATATCCACATTCTAGTGGGCCTATCTCTATTTAAAAATTAATTTTCATAGTACTCAATTAATGAAAGTTATGTGTTTAACATGTCATTTCCAATTGGTTAGAGTTGAAATTAGTAACTGAAAAGTTTGTTTTATATTACCGTATGTACCATTGTACATAATTATTATTGATATTAAGATTGAGATTTAAAAAATTTGTATTATCAATGTGAAAATTACATTATTATTCAATGACTTGCAATATATTATTTATTGAGCTTTATAATATATGAAATATCATATTTATTAAATAATGATCTTATCTAGCATTTTATAAGTATTAATTAATTAATTTTATCAAATATTTTTAATTTAATTAACTAACTTGCCAACTTTTATCTTTTAGTTGATTTTTCAACTTTTAATTAATTTATCTACTAGTTTTACTGGACACTCTTTGTGATCAAAATATTGAGAAGTTATGTTAAAACTATACTATATATAAAGAAAATATGGGAGTTTTGGTTTCCACATTTCCATTCTCATTATACCCCCATTTTATATCCTCATTTACTGTTTCCACTAATCAATAACCACCCAATAATATCCTGATTTACAGTTCTCACTAACTAATAACCACCTAATAAAAATAATAATTGTCTAAAAAATGTAGAAAAATGAAGAAGAGACTTCAAAATAGAAAGATGAAAAAAAAAAGGAGAGTCATAAAAATAAGAAATGTGGAATGTTAAATAATATTCCTATGTTATTCTTCACACAAATTTTAACAAAGACACTTTTTCGCGTCTCAATTAAACATAGTGATGAAGTTTTGTTGATTTCATGATTTATAAAACTTGAAGGGACAAATTGCATGGATTCGTGATTTATATTTATACTTTTTAAACTCTGAATTTACATATTTTTAATTTGTACTCATACTTCTCAAATTGTTTCAGACACAAGAAGACACGAGACTTTTTTATTTATATTTTAGAATATTTTTTATTTTTATATAACTATTGCATTTTTTATCCCCTTAGTTTTTTTATTTATATTGTAGAATATTTTTTATTTTTATATAACTATTGCATTTTTCTCCCTCTCAATGTTTTGACATTTTCTTTTTCTCTCATTGGATAGGGTATTTCACACACTTATGAGTGTGTGATTCTCCCTCTCAATCATTAATATTGGTTTTCCCTCTCTCTTTCTATTTAAATTTTTTAATGCTGATAAATATTAATGTTAAATTTTAAAATTTATTAAGATTCAAAATCTTATGATCTTATCCTATTATTTTCTATTTCAATCTTTTTTAAATATATAAATTTTTATTCTCATCTTTAAGATTTTATTTTTTTATTATATCTTATTATCAAATAATAATGTAAATTATATCTTATAATAAAAATATAATATATTATCAAAATTTAAAATTGTTAAATTACCCAAAATTATTTTTTTATTTTAAAAATATCATTTTATCATAAATTTAATTTTAATTAAATAAATACATATATTTATCCGCATATTACACGCGTTAATATACTAATTTCTATTCAAATCAACGGAATATTTACATTTATTTGTTTCATACACTCATATAATGTTTTTTTATCTTTCTCTTCTTATTAATTATATCATATCTATCACTTTTTTTTCTTTAGCTATTTCTTATTTTATATATGTCTCCGTTTTGGGCCACTACCGGGGATTGTATCTACATGTGTGTATGACGAGATAAATATGCTAACTTATAAGCTCATTATTTTACTAGATTGTAGGTGTTTAATGAATGAGCTTACTTTACTGGCTTATTGTGTTTTTTCAGACATTGCTTCAAGTATAAGTTTGAATTTATAGACCATAACTTATTATCTTTTTTTTTACCTTTACCCTTAATATTTTAATATAATTCCATTTTATTCTTGTTAATTTAAAAAAAAACGCTAAAATATTTCTAAGTTAAACATACTCTATAAAAAATATCCTTAAGCCATGTTAATTTAAAAAATAAAAATAGTGTAATTAAAATTGATAAATCATTTAAAAAATCTAAAATTATAATTACCAAAAAATATATTTTTTCTATTAAAAATATAGTTTATATAAAAATATCATATAATTATGTCTTTTTATATCATTTTATATTTATGTAATAACTAACTTTACTAAATACTTCTGATTCAATAAGTTCACATATTAGCTTTTAGAAAAAAAAAAAAAAACTTTGCCAAACATAACATGATTAAGAGGCCCTGAATTTGAGATAACATTTATTTACTCAAACCTAATCTTAATTACTCTCATTTATTATTGGATTCTTTAGCCTCACAATAATGAGGATAAGCTATAAAGAATTAATCTAATATAAAATTAAACTAAACCGGTAACTACCTAGTAAAACTCGCACCAATTATCTTATATATAAACACTTCTATTTTCTAAGTACACATGTGACTTAGATTAAACAAAAATGTCAAATATGCTGTCATATAAGATAATGCAATATAATGCCATAATCTTTTATTAAATCTTGGATATAACTCTAGCATAAGAACCTAATAATTCCTTCAAAAAAAACCTAATAATCACCGTAAAAAGTTTTATAATTAATGTTATTTAATGATTTATCGTTTAATAAAATATGACATGTGTTATTAAATATGTGAATATATTATTAAATATATGATAATATACATATTGATAATATATATCTATTAATTCTTAAAAAAATTAAAGGATTAGAATTGCTCAATAATCAGGAAAATTAAAATTACATAAAGGCGTGACTAAAAGGATTAAACATATGTAATGTATAAGAGGAGTAAATCTGTGGAAATCATGACCTACACAAACACAACACAATACACATGCTATATCTTTGGGCGGCAGGTGATACAGGCATTCCATTACTAAAAAGATTGAAACTGGTGGTGGAACCAGGGACCCACTCTGTCCTTGCATGAATCTATCCCTTTATGTTATATTTATTATTTATTATTTATCATTGGTAATTTATTTTTGTTGCGAAAGAAAAAAGTACATCTATTAGTATTTTTTTTAACACTTTTTTAATAAACATTCATTTTCTTTTTAGTGTTTTTTAAGACCATATTTATCATTTACAGGAGATAAATTACATATAAAATACTTGAACTCAAAACCATTAGTTAAGTCATCGAAACAACCTCTTATCAATTCACGTTCTTAGTAGTAATTATATCAATGTTTTCATTTAATAAAATTTATATTATTTTAGGTCACATTATTTGAACTATCAAAATTCATTATTAATAAAGCCTTTAATATAAAATTATAATGGATATACATTGTTAGTTAAAAAGTTTTAAACGGTCATTTAATCATATAGTGTCATATCATTCAATAAATATGACAAGAAATTTTACATTATCATTATCATATCATTTAATAAATATGATATCTTATATGTGTTATTAAAATAATTAAATAATGTAATAATATATCATTAAATGATAATATAATTTTTTTAGACAGACAATGTACAATATATAATCATTTGATATCACTCACTTCTATTAAATTAGAATTCATACTTTTAGGAATTATCAAATTAATTAATTAGTTTCACACGTGTGTATATAATGGTGGTAATGAGGTTTAAATCTATTATCTTATGCAAATTATCTAAAATTAAATATATAACCACTAAACCAATTCTAATATTCTTTGTATTACTTAGTTTATTCTTATTTAAAAATAACATATTTTGTTTGTAGCATTTTTTTTTGTGTAAAAAAATACAATGATATTTGAACCTAAGATTTCATGGTAAACTACCCTAACAATCCACCACTATATTTAATTATTTTAAAGTGATGAGTGTACTTTAAATAATAAAACATTAGGTTAATTTTATTAATTAAAGAATTAATAATTAAAATAGTGATAAAGTATATGTACATATGTATAATAAATTATGAAGCTGATAAAATTTACTCCATTAATTTTCAATTAAATAGTAAACTTTACACTGTACGTAATTTATAATTTAAAGACTATTTCTCATTTTAAATGAGTCAAATTCTCATGCTTAACTTTTCTTCTCTTAAATTATAAATTTAAAAGCTTTTAAACCAATTAAGTATTTTTTTTATAAATTTAAATATTTTATCCCACTTTTAAAATTTGATCTCAATTAACTAAATGTATTTATTTTGAATTTTTAAATATTTAAAAAACTTTTTCATATTTTTTTACTTAAATCTATAATATCCATATTCTGTATAAAATAATTATTAGTTAAAAGATAAAATAATTTTACTTTTAAAATCAAGGAAAATCATAATATTTTTATTAATAAGAAATTATATTATTGTATCTTCAAGTATTAAAATTAAGTACTTTTCTTTTCTAATAAAATATGCATGCATTATATATAGCATCTTTTCTAATAAAATATGCATGCATTATATATAGCATCTGTTTTATATGTGCGGCAGGCATCTTAATTATTCTTATTATTCTCTGCACGTATAAATAAAATTGAGAAATAAATATAACCTGTTTTTAAACCAATTTTCTTCAAACTAGTTTTGGTGAGGAACATTCCGTTATGGATCAATATTCTTATGCTCATTTTATTTATTTTGGATAATAATGAAGGAATGGTTTTTGGATGGAGAATGAAGGGTATCTCCCATGTTTTTGGTTTATCTCATTTCTTTTTTGAGTGATTATTCTTTTGAATAATGATATATACAAATTGTATATATACCATTCCATATATATATATATATATATATATATTTGTAAAGTTTTTATTACTTGATTATTATAAAACTTGCTTTATTCCCTATACACACTTAAATTCAATTGTGTTACCTATAAAAATATGAAATGAAGCGTTATGTAATAATCAGTTTCTTTAATCTTTTTCGTCAAAAAAAAAAAGAATTTTCTTTAATCTTTAATATTTTGATTAATTGAAAAGAGAATATCATTTTCCCCCACTCACAATAGTAAGTCTTGTTCGAGCCAAAAATATCCACATTGTGATGAAATTAGTCTTTTCGACGGATTTTTTTCAATTCACATGACTCAAACCTAAAATTTTATTAGAATTAAATATGTATCACTTGAACCAACTTCATTGATTATAATTTATTTAAACTTTCCATCATTAACTCAATAGCTTAATATAATTTTGGTTTTTTTATTCCGTTATACAACCAAAAAACTATAATTTTGTTTTTAGGCTATAGGTAAAAAAAGTTATTTATACAAGATTTAATTTAATTTGTAATTTATTAAACCACATAATTAACGAGCAAAGCATTAAATCAGTTCAAATCTTTGTTAAACTTGTTGAAGTTTTACATGAAAGATTGGTTAAGTGAGGAGCCTTGCATAGAAATTAAGTTGATAAAATCAGTTAAAAATTAAATAATGAAAACATCAAAAGGGGGATTTTCCCCCGATTTGAAACGATGATATTCTTCATAAACATTCTGCGTGCGTTCCCCGCTTGACCAGGGTTTTAGATCAGGTAAGAATTTACATTGAATCGTCTACTCTTTTTGGAGGAAAAAATATTCCATATGGTCACTTAAAAAGAGAAAACAAAACCTTTATTTATTATTAAATTTAGACATATAAGTCCAAATTCACGTATACCGGCCAAAATTTAGAAGTTGAAATCCGGAGAGTCATGGGCCATATATATAATATGTGTGTGTGATTAGGATCAAGATCTCCTAAAATATGTGATGCATTTTTAAAAATAAGAGTAAAACCTCATTTTGGTATTTGAACAATATACTATTTATCAATTTAATTCCTAAAACTTGATATTCTTAATTATTTATTCTTTGATCCATTTAAGTTTTATTTTTATCTAACATTAAAATATGGCATAAGTTATTTATATAAATTAAAATAATAATATTATGTCAATATTATGCATTACTTTAAAAAATGAATATGCATTACTTAGAGCCGATGTTGTATAATATTTTATTTAAAAATATTTATATAACTTTTTCTTATGAATTTTGGTAAAATGAAATCACTATGACTTAACTGACTCAATTATATGTATTATATTATCTTTGAAATTCATAAATTAATTTATAAAGTTAATATTATTAAATTCAAACAAATAGAAGATGAAAAGTTAAGAATTTCAAATTTTATCCTTTTTTATAAAGGAAAACAATGAGGTTTGAACCTAGAACCTCATGTTAAATTACCCAAACCCCAACCATTAGGCTGACCTAGCTAGTAGATTTTTCAAATTTTATCATCTAATACATTAATAGATTTTATTTGAAAAGGAATTAAATTGATAACAAAAATTTTTCTAAATTACTTAAATAAAATTTTATTCAAAAGAATAATAGAGTCTATCACTTATAAATTTAATTTTAAAAAGTAATTAGTTTAAAATTTAATAAAATACTATCAAAACTAATAGACATCTCATACATTGTATAATTTTTTGAATTTAAATAAAATTTAAAAACAAAATTACAAATATTTATATTTTAATGAAATTTAAATAGAATATAAGATTATCAATAGAAAAATATGTATAATTAATTTTAAATACTTTAGAATAATGCTAATTTAATTACTCCAAAATTTTTATTTTAATTTTCATTATTAATTTTTTTTCTATATAAGATGATTTGTTTTACTTTACTTTTACTTGTAATAATAACTAATAATAAGTAATTACATTTTTGAGAATCCAATATTTTGCTACCTGGTGGCGGGTGCAAGTATCGTGATAATGATGTTTTACGGCAGAAGCAGACAATCCTAATCCAACGCACACAACTCACCCCCACAAGTGCAGCGTGATTCCAACGCGTGGAATGATCACGTTTCTATTCAATACCCCGTAGTACTACTACCTTAAGTTCTCTACAGCTCAGCATCACACAATCCCTTCCTCCCTCTCTATATATACCCCTCTTGCGGTCCATCCTCATTTCATTCATTCATCACTCTCTCTCAGAAGTGTTCCGTTGCCGTCGCCTTCGCCTTCGCCTTCGTCTCTCTTTCTTTCTCCGCCAAGCATTTCCCCTTTTCTCGTCTCGCTCTTCTTCCATAACAAACACCGATTCCCAGTCCTTCTTACTGTTTCTTTCTTTCCTTTTCCTTTTCCGTCTGTTTTCTTTTGTTTTTTCCCCTCTTAATTGTTCCTTCTTTGTTTCCTTTCTGGAAAATTTCGTGAGGAAGTTCTTCGCTAGGGTTAGGTTTTGGTGTGTGTGTGAGAGTATGAGGTTGAGGGAGGACGTACCTTGTAGGAACGGTGAAGGTGTTGAGGAAGAGGAAATAGTGGAGGAGGTAGCTATGGCTCAAAATCAATGGTGTCCGCTTGTGAATGCTGGATTTTCTTCGCCAAATAGAGTGGTTGTGGTTGGATATGCTCTCACTTCTAAAAAGATTAAGAGCTTTTTGCAGCCAAAGCTTGAAGGTTTAGCTAGGTAAACCGAAAATTCTCCTATGAATATCGCAATCGAACATTCAATTTTTCTGGTTACGGTTTTTTATAAAAAAAAATTAAAAATGGAAAGGAAAGGAAAAGAAAGGGTAAAAAAGGTTACCTGAAATTGGTTTTACTTCTTTGAAAAAGTAGCTTTCAATTCACACACGACGTTGGACAAGAGAACAATAATGTTTGGTTCTTTTCTACTAACAAGGTTCTTCTCAACATACATCGCTTTCATTTGGTTGGCGAGAAAGTGAAATGAAAATATGCGATCTTCGGAGTATCTCTAATAATGGGAAGATATTTACCAATTTTTTGTTGTTTTTATGAAAAACAATATTCACCATTTCTGGTTCCTTAATTAATCATGAAATTGTAGATTTGTCTAAAAGCAGTACAAATTCTAAGTACAGAGACTGTACCTGCTTTGTTTTCTACACTAATCGTCCCTGAGATAATGGTTTAGTAATGTTTCCTCTGTAGTTTGTTCCATGCTTCTGTACTCGCTTGGTGACTGATTGCAGTGCCTACAAATTTTCGTGCAGGAACAAGGGGATACTATTTGTAGCTATTGACCAGAATAGGCCTCTTTCAGATCAAGGTCCTTTTGATATCGTGTTGCATAAGGTTTTAATTTTTTCTTACTCTGAATTCCCTTATTCTCCTCCATCTCTTAAAAAAAATAATTGTATATTGCTTCTTACCTGTTGTTCACACAGAAAAATGTTCAATATTGTGCTCACTGTTCACAGTTCCATGTCACATGTTCTAATGATTTATGTGTTCTGTTGAACTGCGAGTGATTCTTCCATTTTGTTTCTTGTAAAATGCAGTTATCAGGGAAAGAGTGGCGCCAGGTTCTTGAGGTTGGTCCTAATATTTTTTCAGCATGTGTTTTTATTGTGTTGATTAACCAAAATAACTATCTTTGCTGCTGGTATTGTTTCCTTATGCATTTGATGCTCTAATTGGGAAGGGATAAAAACACTGGAAAGGCTGGTCAACGACTAGCTTTTTTAACTTCCTGTCTGACATAATTTGCAGAGTGATTGTCCCTATCTCTCATTATGTATCATGAACCAGTTAGTTGAGGTCGAGGCCTCAAGGTTCCCGCAAGTGAGGATGTTACTACTTTCATGGCCATCTAGCTGATTTTGTCAGGTTTTATATGGCAAATCTTTCCAAAAGATTTCTTTCTTTTAAACTCTTTTAGGTAGGTTCATTCCTCCTGAGTGCAATGATACCCTTTTGGCCAGCTAAGAGAGATGCCTTATCTATGCTACAGTTTTTGCCATACTTCTAGACTGAACTTAAGTGTTACATTGTGCTATAGGCTGTAGTACTTTGCGAGTTACTTACCTAACTTTTCTGATCAGTTTACATAAGTTGTGGTGACTATTACATGCCTTCAATTAACCAATGATTGTTGTGTGGTCGATGGTCAATAGTACTCCCCACTTTGTACTGTAGTTACCTGCATGTGTGACAATAAAAGCTTTACCATCTATCTATAAGAATTTGTGGCAACTAGCAAGCCCTGAATTTAGTTGGACGATATTGTTTGAATGAGCCATATTTAGATTAAACAATGTAGAAACCTACAATCTTCCATAAAAATTACCTAAGCTGTAATAATAGCTGCTTTACATGTTACACTTTCTTTTTTGATATAGGTGTAAAACTGAATCTGTGCAGTTGCGAAGTAAATGCTTCTGCATTGGTATCTTTGTATTTTGTACATTCAAATTTTGGGATTATATCTGCAATAAAAAGAAAATCCTCTATAATCAGCAGACTGATGCAAGATTTTGTGCTGTGTTTTCAATTTTAGTGATTTCTTGCAACTATATCTTTCATCTTCTCACTTTAGCTTGATTTTGTGGATAGTACACATTTATTTTTGTGCAAAACTGCAAATATAATCAGCCCTGAAAATTTTACCCACTATTTGCAGATTAGTTGTGACACTTGTGTGAATTGTGGACAATCAGTACTTACCTATTTCCATCTTTGATATGAAGTTAAATGGGTGAAATGCCAAATAAAAGAGGCTGTTCCTCCGTTGCCTTGTTCCAGAAGTCATTTTATGTGTTGTGGCATTCCCAATATATTCATACTTGCTGCATGCTTCATGTCCTCCATATTAACCTTTTGTATGACTTGGACTATTAGAGGTAGGATTAAAAATGATTATTTTCACTTCAAAACAGAAGCAGCAGTATTTGGTAGAGATAATATGAAGAGAATTGTTTGTGATGGTTGGGACATGTGCAAAGTGTAAATGCCAATCCCTAATTTTGAAATAGGAAGATCTCAAGATATGAAAGAGAACACTTAATAGATTGGTAGTGTTAATAAGGAAAGTATGGATGTAAGTTCTTTGTACAGTAGCCTGAAATAGGAAGGCTTGCCAAAATTAAGATGCATTAAAATAGGATTAATGAACAGTCCAAGAATTCATATTTATTTATTCGTGTACATAACTCTTTTTAGTTCAGTTGGATCACTTCTAGTTCTTCTGCTAACCTCAAGTAGTACTCAAATGTGCTCTGCCATAAGCCTATAATTATTTTTCTCCTTTTTTTATGCAAAGTATCGGTCTTCTTCTATACAGGATTATTCCTCCTGTCTTATTTTGTGGATATTCCAATTGAGCTGGGCCCACTTCTCTCTGATATCGTGATCAAATTAAAAACAAAATTGATATAAATATATTTGTTATGCTTTTTAAGTAATTTGTTGAACTCACCATTGCATGGTCAGTTGATCATTAATTAGGGTTGAGCTTCCATGTTTGTATGAATGAGAGATGAATCAAGACACATTCTATGCTCTATGACTTGGAGTCTTGGACATTGCATTCCGGTGTTCATTGCATTGTATTCTTAAGGGAACATAAATTTTGCACGTTTCTTGTGATAGTTATAATGTTGTCTTTGCACTTGTTTGACTGTTTATCACAGCCTTTTCTATGTAGTTATTTTTGTAATATTTAGAGAACCAGTGACCTCTCTTCCTAGTTCTCAACTACTTCCTTCTGGCTATATTTTAGGATTACAGGCAATCGCACCCAGAAGTTACTGTTCTAGATCCTCCGGATGCCATACAACATTTACGCAATCGCCAGTACATGCTTCAGGCTGTTGCTGATATGAACCTTTCTGATTCCTATGGTATTTTTTCACCTTATTTAAGTGAAGTTGTATGTTCAGTCATATTGAGTCGATGGCTAATGCTTTTCCCCAAATTAAATATCCAAACAGGCAAAGTTGGTGTTCCTCGGCAATTAGTTATCAAGAGAGATGCATCAGCCATCCCAGAGTTGGTCAACAGAGCTGGCTTGACTTTACCCCTTGGTATGTATACGTTGGTTTTTCAACTACTTTTAGATGCTGCAGTTATGCGATTTCTCAGAGCATGGATGCTTGGACATTTATTGTTACGAGGGTTGTGTTTTTGAGGCAAAGTCATTAGAACTTATGAAAATAGGCATGGTAATCCTATCTTTTTTGTGTTGGATCAGATTACTTATTACTTAATTTTGTAATGCTTATTTCAACTTTTTTTGTTATGTGTGTAACTGCAAAATCAATTTAGTTGCAAAGCCACTGGTTGCTGATGGAAGTGCAAAGTCACATGAATTGTCCCTTGCTTATGAGCAGTACTCCCTTCAGAAACTTGAACCTCCTCTTGTTCTTCAGGAGTTTGTCAACCATGGTAAGCTGTTGTGATTTATTTATCAATTTTTTACTTGAATCGCTAGAAGCACATCATAATGAGTGATTAACGCATGCTGTTTTCTTTTCACTGCAGGAGGTGTTCTCTTCAAGGTTTATATAGTTGGTGATGCTATAAAGGTAGTCAGACGGTTTTCATTGCCTGATGTTAGCAAGTGGGAGCTCTCCAATGATGCTGGCTTATATAATTTTCCAAGGGTTTCTTGTGCTGCAGCTTCTGCAGATGATGCAGATCTGGACCCCACAGTTGCTGGTAAGTTATCATGCCTTAATTGTCATCTGGATCTACAGACTTCACATTCTCCCCCATGGCCCTAAAAAAAGGGAAAAAGAACCCTACCAAGGAAACTAGGTCTTCTCTGTCCCAGCCATTCTCAAGCATTAGAGAAATTAGTTCTTGATTGGTTCTCCTGGTTTGATATATTCCCCACTCAGTTGAAAACACTTGTCATTTACGTGATAATTCTCATCAGAATTGGTCCAATCTAATATAAGGGTTGATGGGACTTGACAATTGGAAATCTAAACACAACTGGCTGGTTAGGTTATTAATGCATTCACTTTTGGATGGATATAGAAAGGGATTGCAATAAGACAATAGGTATCCTGAGTAACATATGTATGCCGCTGCAGTCTTTGAAGTCTTCACATCATTTGCTAGCCTCTTCTGATTTCCTGTCATTTATCTTTCTTCAGAGCTTCCTCCAAGACCTTTGCTTGAGAAACTGGCCAAGGAACTTAGATGGCGATTGGTAATTTTCTCATCCTTTTGGTTGACAGCTTCATGTTATTGATGAAAGAAGTATTATAATTATGCTTTTTGTCATTATTCTCATTCTAGGGTCTTCGTCTATTCAACTTGGATATTATCCGCGAGTATGGAACAAGGGATCACTTTTACGTCATTGACATTAACTACTTCCCAGGTAAGTGGAGATCTTTCTTCATATAAAAGGTCTTGCAGTTTACTTGCTTCTTTTGATTTTCCATTTTTAGTTAATTTGTAATCATCACCTTCCTATCATCACCTCCATTTTGTGAGAATATTTATGGGATTCTGAAGAGTTGCCTTTAAAACTTTTCTATTGGTTTTAAAATTGTTGCAGGATATGGCAAAATGCCAGAATATGAACACATATTTACGGACTTCCTGTTGAGCCTGGGGCAGGGGAACTACAAGAAAAAATCTGGCTAAAGTAACTCTTCCAGCCTTTGTGATTTAAGTCCTGTCATAATGTAAGCACGTTTGCCTCTCATTTGGTTTAAAGCTCCAAATTATGGCAGCAAGCAGTACCTAAAGCATCAGTGTTATTAACAATTTCTTCATTTTTGTACTATGTGATGGAAGTGCCAGGAAAATCTTCAAGGCTCGTGTATTGCGAACTTCGGCCAGTACAGAACAGCTGCATCTTACGTTGTGCTGGAAACTAACTCTTAAAAGTAACGTATGTTGTTGCATTAACCAATATATCAGTATAGGGTCCTGGGCTAAACCTGAGGTACCGAACGGTAACTTGATGACCGGAAGGGGCAGTACCTGCAAGGCTGTAATTTGAAGGATCTGTCTATTCACCCGGCGGGTGTTGACAATGAATGTTGATAATATGATCTTCATGTTTGGTAAGTTGACGGATTTCGAATGTACTGACCGTTCTTTGCTGTATATAGGTATAAATTCTTGACTGTAGGAATCTAATGCAAATTTTCATCTTTTGGTCATGAAATCTAGTTCATGTTCTATATATTTGGTTGTAATTATCTCAGCCGAGCCGTTGTTTAATTCATTGCACTTGCGTGTAAACTGAATGACCAATACATTATTTCCCCCCTCCTGTGCCAGAGTGTGGAATTAATTGTCGACAAAGAATGGTTAGAAACGACTAACGAGGTAAAAATCATACCTACGCTACGCATACGGGTTGCTGTTGTCTTGGCTGTAGACGAATTATGGTCACGGATAAGAAAGAGGTTAACATTTAACTTATTTTTGGTTAAACCCAACATTATGACACGGATGATTCCGTGGGCATCTTATTTTTTACAGGAAAGCTATTTCATACTAGACAATACTCATGGAATCGTAACAAATCACATGTTCCAGCTATTTTTTTTTTTTTTAAATGAAGAGTAAAACAAAATAAATCACTAACTGGTATCGCACAAGACAGATTCTAAGAATTGAAAACTACAATTTTGTAGATACCAACCAAAATAAAAGGAGTCAAGTTTATAGACTTAGCCATGAACTAGAAAATAGGCAACTATCTCATGTACTAACAACATAATAGTGAACGTGGGTAATAGAAACAATACATTTAAAATAAATGAAACTGATAAATTTAGAACTTCTAATCTAGAAACACTGACTCAGTCAACAATCTCTTCCTTAAACTGTATGCTCCTTACAACAGTTTATCTTAGGTTCTTCAAGCATGCCCAAAGCACTTCATAAATGTTGGAAACTTTCAACTTTAAGTGGCTGTGTCATTATGTCCACTAACTACTCTTTTGAACTGCAACAATTCAGCTCCATAAACCATTGTTCCATAAATCTCTCAAGAAATGAAATCTCACATTAATATGTTTACTTCTTCCATGCAAGACTGGGTTTTTGGAAAATTTAATTACAGAAACTGTTCAGGTGTGATCCTCCGGATGGTGGTTTCCGGTGTAAGTTGAACGGTGGTCCACGGTGGTTGACGGCAAACTCCAGTGGTGGTGTACCTGCAGACACTCCGACGCTCAAGTTAGCATGTGTAGTAGATATAGTTTTTGTAATAGTCAGAATAATGTACCTGATTTTGGATTACTCAGCCTTATTTATATGCAGGTAAAAGACGGGAAATTCCGTTAGACAGTTGTAACGGTAATTTAATAGGAGTACAACGCGCCTGAATTAAGGTGGACTCACGCGCCCCGAGACACACATGTCCGGATGTCGTTCCATGTCGGTTAGAGTCCATATTCGCTTATTGTACGTAGCCAAGTAAATCCGTAAGGCGGATGTCGGCACTTACAAGTCGGATGTCGGTCTATGCTGGATGCCGATCCAAAATAGTAGCCTAAGAGGTAGCATGTCGGTATGCCCCCTATGCCGGTAGGCGCCTATATTGTAAGTCAGATGCCGGATCCCAGTCCAGAACAGGACTAAGCCAAGATAGAGGTCGATCCTAACAGGTCTGATCAAGGGACTTATCCCGAAACAAAGTCGGCGCAAGTAGGCCAGAAGTTGGTCCAGAACAGTTTCCCCCCAAGTCGTATCATTCACAGTAACGTGAATGTGCGACTTCGAAGTCTAATACCGACATGGGTGTCTTCAGATTCCAATGTCGGCGTAGGCCGCCGATATTCGCAAGCGATTAGACGCTATATGATTTAATGGTTGTCATTTTGTTATTCCGGCGTATCCTTGTAACTTTATTTGTTGCTTACGCGCACCTCAGAATCCCGAACCTTGCCAGGGTCGGAATCCCTTCCGTCCCTTCATCAGGATTAAACCTGGTGAGGGGGCGCCCATTGGATGTTCCCTTGCTATGAAGGTGGCATGCCGTCATAGAAAGGAACCATCGCCTAGGAACTTAGTCCGTTATAGATTGTCAAGGAACGAAGTCCGAAAATAAATGAACGCAACTCGAATCATTACATAAAACGAATTATCCTTAGTTTCTTTACTGTTGAGTGGCATGCGATCGTACCTTTACTAGGAACTAAGTCCGAACATCATGTATGAATAATCAAGGAACTTAGTCCGGCTACCGAGATTGAGAAGAAATCAGAGGTATCAAGGAACTGAGTCCGGCTACCGAGATTGAGAAGAAATCTGAGGTATCAAGGAACCGAGTCCGGCTACCGAGATTGAGAAGAAATCTGAGGTATCAAGGGACTGAGTTCGGCTATCGAGATTGAGAGGAAATCTGAGGTATCAAGGAACTGAGTTCGGCTACCGAGAGGAAATCTGAGGTATCAAGGAACTGAGTCCGGCTACCGAGATTGAGAAGAAATCTGAGGTACCAAGGAACTAAGTCCGGCTACCGATATTGAGAAGAAATATGAGGTACCAAGGAACGAAGTATGGCTATCGAGATTGAGAAGAAATCTGAGGTACCAAGGAACTAAGTCTGACTATCAGGGAACGAGGTCCCATAGGTAATTCCTGCAATGACATAGAAAAACTATGTATTTCACAAGAAAATATGTGTACAACATGTACATTGGCTAACCCAAAATGTCAGCGTGACTCAACCGAGTTTTGAGTTCCCGGGGTGGGGACCCCGACTAATTAGTTGCTTAAACCATTAAGATGACGGTAGAGTATATAAGGACAACATCAATTCATGGTTTAACAGGTTTTGTACACCAAAATATGTATTTTCCAATATCAAATTTCAGTAGTCGACGTCGGATGTCGGCAACTTGTCCCCCGCTTTATAGAGAATGTTCGCATCCTGGCTGATCCCGGCCTGTGCAGTGGTATCCTCCAGCTTCAATGCCAATTCCTCATCCTCGAGGCTGATGTACTCCTTAGCCCTTCTCAGAAAATCTTCCATAGTAGGAGGTTTCTTTTTTGATAAATCAATCCAAAATGGCGAATGCGGGATGAGGCCGTCCTTGGCCAGCATGAGTTGCACCCCGGGCTGAATCCCTTGCACCATGAGGGCTTCCTTGGTAAATCTACTGATATAATCTCGGAGGGTTTCTGTCGGCCCATGGCAGATCTGTTTTAAGCTTGCTTCTGTCCTGGGTTGGACCTTGCTTGTAGTGAAGCTAGTAATGAATTTTCCGCGCAACTCGGCCCATGTGTTGACGGATCTGGGTGGCAAGGATTGAAACCATTGCAAAGCAGTCTTCTTAAGTGATAATGGAAATAGCCGGCACATGATAGGTCCAGTGGCTCCCCTGATTGTCATGGCAAACTCATACACATCCAGGTGTTCTAAAGGGTCCCCGGTACCGTCATACTGCTCAGATACCGGCAGTTTTTCGAACCTGCGATCAACAGGAAAAAGCATTATTCTATCAGAAAACGACACAATGGCCTGGAGAACCTCATCATCAGTACAATAATCGTGTTGGTGGTCTTCATAGCGGCCCCAGTTGGTGGCGGATGGCGGATGCCCATCGAGGGATTGCATGGGGGATACTGAGTGGACGGATGCAGGAGGCGACGGACGGCGCTCCCGGGATGGCCTCGGATGTGCCTGCGACGGTCGGGGTTCTCAATGCAAAGAATCTCTTCTAGCGGAATTTCTTGGCTCTGCAGAATGGTGAGATGAAGCTGGAGGTACAAGCGGTTGGCGCTGTTGCGGCTGAGGACGCGGTTGTGGTGTTTCTTGCATGACAATTTGCGCTGAAAGGCGAAGATGCTCCTCTTTGAGCTTAGAAAGGCGTTGAGCGTAATCTTGCAGCAAAGAATCTTGTTTGTTGATGAAAGAAAGCAATTCTTGAAGCGAAGGTTGGCTTGGTGGCGTAGAGCCAGAGGGTTACTCGCTGACACGCGGCGAAGGAGTGGGAGGTGGTCGATTGTTAGTGATGGCATTTTCGCACTTGGGAGGCGATTTACGGTGCACAAAAATAGCTTGTGTGGCCGCTACGGCGGCAGCTTCAACAGTAATTGATCCAGATGGTCGGTCACGTTGCTGGGCGGCGGGTGCCGCATCGGCGGCGGTAGCGTCAAGGGGACGGTCGCGGCCAGTGCCAGCGACGGAGTTAGCACGAGTATCAACCATATTAGCAGGTAGGAGAGGTGGTAGAAAATGATAGTTGTTCCCCACAGACGGCGCCAATGTTCAAGTGTGATCCTCCGGATGGTGGTTTCCGGTGTAAGTTGAACGGTGGTCCACGGCGGTTGACGGCAAACTCCGGTGGTGGTGTACCTGCAGACACTCCGACGTTCAAGTCAGCATGTGTAGCAGATATAGTTTTGTAATAGTCAGAATAATGTACCTGATTTCAGATTACTCAGCCTTATTTATATCCAGGTAAAAGGCAGGAAATTCCGTTAGACAGTTGTAACGGTAATTTAATAGGAGTACAACGCGCCTGAATTAAGGTGGACTCACGCGCCCCGAGACACACATGTCCGGATGTCGTTCCATGTCGGTTAGAGTCTATATTCGCTTATTGTACGTAGCCAAGTAAATCCGTAAGGCAGATGTCGACACTTACAAGCCGGATGTCGGTCTATGCTGGATGCCAATCCAGAATAGTAGCCTCAGAGGTAGCATGTCGGTATGCCCCGTATGCCGGTAGGCGCCTATATTGTAAGCCAACTTCGGCTAACCTGTAATGGAAACAACATGAGGCGTACGTATGCCAGATGCCGGATGCCAGTCCAGAACAGGACTAAGCCAAGATAGAGGTCGGTCCTAACAGGTCTGATCAAGGGACTTAGCCCGAAACAAAGTCGGCGCAAGCAGGCCAGAAGTTGGTCTAAAACAGAAACATTATCGCAAAACATGACAGTAGCTCCTTCCTAATAGTGATCTAGATGCTCTAAAATTCTTCTCAGCCAAACACATTGGCAAACACATAATGCAACCGTTATGAACTCCGCTTCAGTTGTGGATAAGCTAACCACTGGTTGTTTCTTTGACGTCTAAGAAATCACACCATCTCCCAACATGAAAGCATAACCATATGTGCTCTTTCTATCTTCAACATCCCCTGCATAAGCACTATCAATATAAGCAAGTAATTCTTCATTTCCTTTAGCTTTGTAGAAAATTCCCAAATTTTGAGTTCCCTGTAAATATTTCAAAATATGCTTTGCTGCTAAAAAATGATTGTCTTTAGGATGCTCCATAAAGCGACTTATCAAGCTAATCGAATGTGCAATGCTCAGTCTTGTAGATGTAAGATACATAAGGCATCTTATCAATTGCTTGAATAAAGTACTATCAACCTCTACTCCTTTGTCTGTTTTCAGCAACTTAATACCTGGAACAATAGGATTCTTCACCAGATTACAGTCAAGCATATTGAATCTGTCCAACATATCCTTAATATATTTCTTCTGCCCAATAAAAATTCCATCACAACCTTGCAAAACTTCAATGCCCAGAAAATATCTCATCTTGCCTAAGTCAGTCATGGCAAACTCATTCATCATCATAGTTTTAAACTCTTGAAACATCAATTCATGATTACCAGTGTATCATATCATCTACATAAACACACAATTAAGATTTCACTTCCCTCCTTTACAAATAAAGTGTGTTCATGTGGGCATTTTAGAAAATTATTAGCTGCAAGATGAGACTCTAGCTTGTTGTACCAGGCTCTAGGAGCATGTTTAAGGCCATATAGGCCCTTTCTGAGTTTGTATACTTGATGTTCACGTCCCTGAAAAACATAACCTGGTGGTTGTTCTAGATAGACATCTTCATTGATTGCCCTATGTAGAAAGGTTGACTTAATGTCAAGCTGATAAATACTCCATCTCTTTGTGGCTGCCAATGTAGAAATAGTTCTAATGGTTTCAAGATGAGCTACTGGTGCAAAAATCTCTCTTTAATCGATCCCTTCCTCTTGAGTGTAGCCTTTTGCTACTAGTGTAGCCTTGAATTTGTCAATCTCCCTGGTTTCCTTCAGCTTAGTCTTGAAAATGCACTTGACACCTACAATTTTGCAATTCGGTGATGGATCAACTAACTCCCATGTATCATTTCTTTGGATAGCTTGAATTTCAGCATCCATTGCATCCCTCCAATCCTTACTTTTTTATGCTTGGTCGTACTTTACTAGATCTGCACATGCAAACATTGCAAAATTTAAAGCATCTTCATTTGTTAAATCATCACCAGTGACATAATCTCTCATCCACGTTGGTGGTTTTCTAGCCCTCCCTTCAACGAGAATTATGCCACTCTTGGTGAAAATCAGACAAATTTGAAGCTGAGTTTGGAACTGTTGTACTGGTAGTTTGTTGTTGCATCATTCAAGCTTGTATAGATTACTTCCTCAGCTGCTTGACAAGACTCTTCCATGGGATTTAATTCATTTGCATCGAGCGTTCTACTGGTTTTTGCTTCGCCCCAATCCCAAGCAACATCCTCTTGAAAGTTAACATCTCTACTTATATGGATTTTATTATTGATAGGATCATATAGTTTGTAGGCCTTAGAATCCTCACTCACACCCAACAACACACATTTAGTACTTTTATCATCAAGCTTGCTCCTTTTTTTGTTAGGTACATGAACAAATCCAATGCAGCCAAAGATTCTAAAATAAGAAACAGATGGCTTCATTCTGCTCCATGCCTCCTCATGTGTGGGCTTCTATTCAAAATATGAACCACCCAATTTACAGCTAGAGGCCAAAAATCTTGGAACACCTCTTTCTATCAAAACACCCCGAAACATACTTATAATGGTCTGATTTTTCCTCTCAACTACGCCATTTTGTTGTGGTGTATATGAGGCAGTGAGTTGTCTTTGAATACCCTACTCATTACAAATTTAACAAACTCCTTGGAGGTGTATTCTCCCCCTCTATTAATACGCAGAATTTGAATAGAGACACCAGCTTGTTTTTCAACCAATGCTTTAAATTTCTTAAATACATCAGGTGCTTCACCTTTCTCAACAAGAAAATACACCCAAACTTTCCTACTCAAATCTTCAATGAAAGTGAGTATGTACCTTTTATTTCCATTAGATGTAGGATTGATAGGGCCACAAATGTCAGAATGAATTAGCTGCAATAATTGAGATGCACACCAATTACTTTGTCGCTCAAAATGATCTCTTTGATGCTTCCCTTTGAGACAATGTTCACAAAGTTGAGTTGGGGACTTAAAGATGGGAAACCCTTTTCACCATATCATGTTGTAATAAAGTTTTCACTCCACTATAGCTCAAGTGACCATAGCGAGAGTGCCAAACTTGAGCTGGTGGCACTGAACTGAATTCGAAGCAATTGTGGGAGACTCCATATTCTACAGAGATATGAAACATACGATTAGTAGTCATAAAGGTTTCAAAAATTAGGCCTTCTCCTTGAAACACTTCACACTTGTTTTGCTTCATTTCAATACTCAATCCTTTCTCCAGAAGTTGACCCACACTGAATAAATTATTTTTCAAACCTGGGCACATAAAAGACATCGGTAACAACATGCATAACTTCATTAGTTCATTAATTAGAAGTTTAACAGTACCCTTCCCAGCCACCTTTAGTGCATAATTAGTCCTCAATTTCACTTCATCGGGAAGAATCGATAGAGGAAAACCAGTCCTTTCTACGTGTTATGTGATTACTGCAACCTGAATCAATGAGTAACACTGCTTTTTCATCACTTTCAAGATAATTTGCTCTGTTGTTCGGTGGCTTCTTTAGGCATTCACTTTGGAAATGTCTGAACTCATGGCAGTAGTAGCACTTTATTATTGCCCTGTCTATAGGTTGTCTATCTTCTCCACCTCTTCCTCTTCATCATGCAGCTCCACCTCGAAAAAACACTTCTTCCCCGACCATGACCAGCACTTGCTTCATCTTGTGAAACCTTCAACACTTGCTCTTCATGTGAATTGTGGCCATTCATTCGCTGCTCATGCAAAAAAAGACTGCTTTGGAGCTCATCTACAATCATGGAATCCAAATCATGAGACTCCTCAATGGAACACACTACATAATCGTACCTCAAGGTCATTGAGCGAAGAATCTTTTCAATAATGTTAAGGTCAGACACCTTTTCACCATACATTCTCATCTTTTTTGCAATTGTGAGAGTTCGAGCAAAATGATCATTAATTGATTCTCCGTTTTTCATTTGCAGAATCTTCCATTCACATCGTAGGGCCTGTAGTTAAGCTCGCTTCACTCTAGCGGTGCCTTGGCATTTTTGTTTCAATGAGTCCAAAATCTCTTTTGATGTCCCTTTTTTTCAAAACTGTTTCAAGCACAGTTCGATCAATAGCTTGAAACAAATAGTTTTTCACCTTTAAATCCTTCAATTTCAACTCATCCAAATTTTTCTTCTCATTATCTTGTATGACAGCCCTATCAACATGTTGGGGAATCCCTGGATCTATAAGATTCCAATACTCTTTCGACCTTAGGAAGTTCTCCATTAGCATTGCCCAATGTTCGTAATGTTCATTCAATTTTGGAATTGCAGGTTGCACGAAATTGCTATTCGTATTCGCCATGATTGAAGTCTACTGCTTCCTTTCGCTGATGTCCAACTAGGTCTGATGTCAGTTGTTATCGCACAAAGACTGATTCTAAGAATTGAAAATTGCAATTCTGTAGATACCAACCAAAATAAAAGGAGCCAAGTTTATAGACTTAGCTCTACAACTGATGAACTAGAAAATAAGCAACTACCTCATGTACTAACATCATAATCCTAAACGTGGGTAACAGAAAACAATGCATTTAAAATAAAACAAAACTGATAAATTTAAAACTTCTAATTTAGAAACACTTTGACTCAGTCAACACCATCCAACAGTGAATATTTATTCGTTAAGTTTCTTATAAAAAACTTTCGTGTGATTAATCAATTACCTATTTTCTGTGTTGAAAAATACTAAATCTTATGAAATGTAAGGATACAATTACAAACATGGTACGGCATTTTGATTTTTTTTAACTGTATTTTCACAAACCATTCACCCATTTTCGTCAAACAATGATTTTAATTAGTTAATCTATCTTTCGTTTTCTTTCTTGTAACAAATAGCAACAAATAGCACAGTTCTATTGTGTTTCACGGGGAAATCAAGTCTTAGTCATTTCTGTAATGCCAAAATCATTTCTTACGAAAAAAATTCTTTCAAAACATAAACGTTTACCATCAAGTGTTTTATATTACGAAACTTGACAGTTGTTTCCTCAAATCAAGTCTTTTTTTTGGATGAAAGTTCATATCTTAGTGCAGGACAGAGCATTCAGAAAGAATTACTGTGGAAGATAATACGCAGCCCAATTTCCTTCACGGTATGCCAAGAGCCCAACTTCAGGAGTCAGGACCCACACTTTACAACTACATATTTACATACGGGCAGAACGCAAAAGAGTGAACATCTATTTAGTAAAATTTTTCATATTAATCCTTAGATGGAGGAAATACGAAAAAAAATCTTAATTTATATTTTATTTATCACGTTAATTCTTGATCTATACTTTTATCAGTTACCTTGGTCTTATATTATATTATAGACTAGAGGAAGGTTGAATTTATACCAGGTAAGTTACATTAAATATTACTCTATTAATAGTTTTAAATTGAAGTGAATTTTATTGACCCAACCGTTAAATTATAATTATTCATAATTATAATTATTTGTGTTAAATTTCATAAAATTTTAACACATCAACAAATCGTTATTATTTTTATATATTTCAAAAGTATATATTACATTAATCTTAACATACTTGGTGATGTATTAAATAATTTTAGATTAATATAAAATTTAATAGATATAATCTATATGATAATAATATTTAATCTATCGTTGAATTTTAAAATAAAATTATCTGAAAAAAAAATATTCAATAATGTAACACTCAGAGTAAGTTGAACCATAGACCAATGTAATCCCAAAAAAGAAAAGACATATCTAAGACATTCCTTTATAATTCTCAAAAGACATGAAAAATCTCACAAGACATATCTAAGACATTCCTTTATTATTAATTAAAATTGATATGGATCCTATTATGTTCAAATAATGTATGTTTTACTTTCAATGTGATGGGAGTCATTCCTTATTTAGTAAAGCATGTGTAAATTTTAATCAAATATAGAAAATATATTAAAAACTGTGTCAGCAAGTATCTTGCTAAGTCATCTAAATATAACATTATATCACATCGAAACACAACAATTTCATCCCAAAGTTTAAACATGAAAATTTTCAAAAACAAAGATATTAACAACACAATACAATTTTCCGACCATAGTTACTACTGATTGTAATCAAGAAAAGCACAACATATAAAATTAATATTAATTGATAAAGAATCAATATTTTATAAGTATATATTAATTATTAAATATTATCTATTTCATTGTTAAAATTTCCTTTTGTGTTTATATAAAAAATCAAAATTAAAATTAAGAAAATTACAAAATAATATTTAAAATTATGCACTGAACTGTTTATAAATTATTCAAAATTGCCTTGTTTAACGATCATCTTAACAGCTAAAAATTTCCACTCATCACTTACTTTAAACTTAATTTTAAAAAATCATGATGAATGTTACCAAAAAAAAAAGTTAAGATGAAGCTACGCATGTTAATGACTCACAAATAATTTATAAATATTTATATTTTTTAAAGAGTTATAATATTTTTATTACATTTACTTAAAAATTTATAATTTTCTTCACTATCCTATATTTATTATAACCTAATTTAAAATTTTAATAACAAGATGTTAATTGTTAAATGAGCGAGGCGACCATTAAGTTTTTTTTTTTTTAAAAAAAAAAATCACCTATCTCTGTGATAATTATAAGCAATTAAGCATAGCCTAGCTAAGAATATATAGAGCAAATACAAGGTATTGAGGTTGAGGGAGAGTGTTTATATTAAGCGGAAAAGCACAATTGAATCAGAATTGAAATCAAAGGTAAAGAGAGGCAAAGAGTAGCATCATTCATCCTTCAAGAAAAAACACTGAAACAGAAAAAAGACGACACAATAAGAGTACCGCATGACTAGGGAGAGGGAGTGGGAGGAGGAGGAGCGGCAGGAGCATCAGCAGCAGGAATGACGACAGTCCAATCAGGCGGTAGTGGAGGCAACGGAGGGTACACTGTGGGCTTCCGATTTATGTCCCATGGTTGCGACTTCCGTGGCCTCGTTTTCATGTGATGCGACGTCGCTTTCTTCTGTGGCCTCGACGAACACTCTATCATCAATCCACCACCACTGCTTCTCCTTTCAATTGGAATCGGCACTGAACGTGGCGCCATCACCACTCTCGACCCAAATATGCTTGACACCGACATCCTTCTCCTTCTCTCACTCTCCTCTGCAGCGCTTCTTATCTCCCTCTCTCGTTTCTCATCCCTTTATCGTTTATCTGAATCGATGTTTTCCGAAATTCCTATATTACCCTTCTGTTTGTGGGTTTGCAGATACAAGGCCCGCCAAAAAGCCCATTGGGAGGATTAAGTGCCCGATTGTGTTGGAGCCCAGATCTTCTGGGTCTTTCTTGCCCACCAGGTTTTTTGAGCCCAGATCTTTTTTTACTGGCGCACCTTTGAAAGATCTACTTTCTTCTCGGATGCTCTTACTGGGCCATGAGCCTTTTCTCTCTCCCTGTTTTGGGATGATGATAAATTAGAATCGAACAAATTAAAAAATTATGTATGATTTATTTTTCAACGATAAAAACACTCATATGACAAATAATCTAGTTGTAGATAACAACCGTGGGTTTAAATCTAAATTATACAACCACCACGCACGTGGATCAGCTAGTAAGGAGTTAATCTAGTGGGATTATTCCAACTTAACAGTGATCTCGAGTTTGAAACATGGGTATGTAGCTTTATTAAATACTCGGAGAGACAGCTTACCTCTGTAGAGGTCCTACCTGACTCGAACAAGGTTGTCTCTCAATAGAAAATAAATGTGGTCTTGCACCAAAATCTAAATTATACAAATTATTCATGATCAATTTGTGAATTTTTATGGTTCAAGTGTAAATGGCTTGTTTTTTTTTTTTTTACAAGATTGAGAAGATGAATTAATAAAATTATATACAATGATGCAGAGAGCATCAAACTCCTACTATAAAAATAAAAATACTTATATCATTCATTATGGGTTTATTCTTAGTCCCACAGTAAGAAATCTAACCGTTGTATCAAGGCTTTCCTTTGAATTATTTCATTTACTATGAAAAATTATAGCAAAACATAACTTACAAGGAAAAATTACTTATTAAATAAAGGTGTTTTAGAAGTAATGATATTTTTTTTACTTTTAAGTTCGGAGAAACAGAGTGAGAAAAAAGAAACCTCGGTACCTCACAAACAATTTAAATAACTCATCACTCATCAGTGTTATATAAGACCAGAAAACACTCATAAGTGTTATTTATTTGACAAATTTAAATGAATGACTCGCTATTCTAACTAGGAAGGGCAATTGGACCAGACTTAGTGTTAGTGGGTAGCAAAAATTATCCGCAATAAATAGAGTAATTATCCCTTAAATGGATATGGATCCGGATATGGGTAATAATTACTCTCACTTTTTAATAGGTGTGGGTGCGGGTATTACGGTACTCTACCCTACCTATATCTGCACTTATATAATATATATTATTAATGTAATTTATATACATATGGTTAATTTAATATATATATATATATGTGTGTGTGTGTTTATATTATTAATTAATATTTTTCCTAAAATATTAATTAATGATAATATGTATTATAGTCACAAAAAAACATTAATATATATATTTCTAATTTAAATGTTATAATTTTGTATCCTTAAACACTAAAATAGCAAAACTTGGACTAATTTCCATTTCTCCTCACATTGTTCTTATGTCTCATCCACTTCCACATTATCAGAGTTGTTTTAAAGTTAAATTTGGATGATCTATGTATTATTTTTCATTTGTGCTACAGTGTTTTTTTAATTAATTTCCTTTTTTTTAATAAATTTATTATTTTTATAGTTAACAAAAATGCGGGTAATAGGTACGGGTATTAGAATCATTACCCACACAGGGTATGAGTCTGGATACGGATATTTTTTTAAACGCGGGTATGGGGATGGGTGCTATAGTACCCTACCTAAACCCTACCCATTGTCATCCCTAATTCTAACTCAAGAGAAAGTCTTAAAGGTACTCTGCGGATTTTGGCACTCTGTGCCCTTGAAGGAGAGGATTTAGGAGTAAGTTTTATATTTTTTTTATATTACTTTTATATTCCTTATGTTCTACACTTCCAACATAAAACATCTTTTATTTTAAAATCTACAAAAAACATCTTCTATTTTATAATAAATGACACTTAAATCCATTTTTGTATAATACATTTAACGGAATTGTTAGTCAACAGCCAATAGTGATCTACCCATTAGGGTCAGCCTAGTGGTGGAGGCTTGGATAGTTTAGAATTAGATCTTAGGTTCAAACCTCATAGCATTCTATATAAACAAAAAAAAAAAGTCAACGGTTATCTTTTGTATTAGATTGATAAAAATGCCCCTGCTAGATAACAATGATAAAATTATGAATAACAGTAAACATTTTTTAAATGAAATTATATTTATTAATATAAATATAAAATTATATAAAAAGAAGGATAGGAGACATAAAAAGTTTAATATATTTATAGAAATATTAGCATAATATTAGATAATAAAATCATAAAAAAATATTAATACAAGTAATTTCATAAATATATATACATATATATGTATGTATGTATGTATGTATGTATACAAATATAAATATATGATTATTTTATAAGTAATAATATATGTAGATACAAGATGAGTTTGGATTAGATCGGTTTTCAATATAGAATCCGAAAACTAATTCAATCCAATAAAAAAAATTCGGCTTTTGATTTAATTTGATTTTCAATTTTTCGGTTCGGTTCATGCGGTTTGCGTTAGATTGGATTGGATATGAACATCTCTATTATTAACTATAGTTTTTCCTTATTACATAATATCCCTCTATTTTTCAAACTTTACAGAAAATCCCTTATATTCTATAAATGCATTATAATTAAATCTTTATTACAATTAAATTTTAAAATTATTAAATATTGATATAATTTTTTCAAATATATTATTTGAAAATAAAAAATGTAGTTTCATGTTTACAAAAATAATGGAAATTGTTCTCAAAAAGTCCCGACGACCGAGTACTCACCCCGTAGAGGTCAGACCTAGTCGTCAGTTTGAAAGTATCAGATACCTTGACCTAGGGTCATGTTTTGGCTTTATAGGCTGAGCACAGGCCTTCTATTCTTGAAGCCCATAGATGGACGATTGGACCGAGTAAGTGACATTAATCCATTACAATTCTACCAAACGTCGCAAACGGGCTATTCGTGTACCGGCCTATCGGTAGGTCGATACTCAGTACAAAACACAGGCCCCCGAGCTCAAGGCTTGTGAACCCAGGGTGCCGAGCTCGTACGTGTCGGTCTTGTGCCGCCAGGGTTCCGAGCTCGTAGGTCAGTATCCGGTACAGAAAACAGCCCCCCAAGCTCAAGGAATGCGAAGCCGGGGTGTCGAGCTCGTAAGCGTCGGTCTTGTGCTACATCAAGTTAATGCATCTGGGTGGGAACTGTAGGAAAGAGTATTATCATCCGAGTACATGATCGGGAAAGTGTTATCATCCGAGTATTGTGCTCGGGAAAGTATTATCATCCGAATTCGTGCTTGGGAAAATGTCATCATCCGACTTTTGTGCTCGGGTAAGTGTTATCATTTGAGTACTATGCTCGGGAAACTAGTATCATTTTGAATATTGTGCTCGGGAAAATATTATCATCCGAGTACGTGCTCGGAAAAAGTGTTATCATTCGAGTATGACGCTCGGGAATGGTCTTCCAAGTACGACACTCGAGAATCTTCCGAGTTCTTGCTTGGGAATTTTCATCCGAGTTCTTGCTGGGAATCGTCATAAGAGTTCTTGCTCGGGAATTCTCATCCGAGTACTTGCATGGGAATCTTCCAAGTTCTCGCTCTCGGGAATTTTGCCATCCGAGTTATTGCTCGGGAAATATCATCCAAGTTCTTTCTCGGGAAATTTGTTGTCCGAGTTTTTGCTCGGGAATTGTAGTTTCTGACTGAGTTTATACTCGGATATGTAGTAGCATAGAAGCCCAAGAAGTCGTTACTTGGATTGTAGCTTCCATTCGAGTTTATACTCGAAATTCATTTTATTCTCCATCGATTTCATCGGCGGCTTCACTTTCTTTCATATTTCATTTTTCCATAGAAACATGACGAAAGGCATAACTTTATACTCAATCCTCCACCATGTCAACTTGTAGTGAGATGAGGGAGTCCCTTAAAAGAAGACCTTTACTTTTGTAGGGTCGATTTTGTGGTCTACCTAAGCATACCATGTAGTCAGTGCTTTTTCAAAAGACTTTATCCAATCCATGTTTTCATAACTTGACCCCCCCCCCCCCCCCCATTTCGATATAATCCCATGGATGAGTGGGTCCTCTATGGTACCACCATGCCATGTGTCACAGATAAGCATATCATCCCTTTTCCACATTTTACTTCCTTCTATTGAATCATGCTTCAAGATCCTCCTTATATCGTCTCGGACCACATCAACTAAATAAATGTTCTTATCTCGCATGACTTCAACTTTATATTCCTGCGTGTGGTGGGCCTTGGCGAAGGCGTTGGGCTTTTCCATTTCTCGAAAACATTTTCCTCACTTTCATGTTGCTTGATTTTCTCCAAGGAATATTCAAAACGGTTGGTCGTTTCGGCGTCATTTTCCGGCCACCATTACTGGTTTCTTGGAATTGGACCCAACGTGTCTCGAATTTTTTCCTCGCATTGGCATCAATTGCATAGTTCTATCTCAGGTAACTCCTCATAAAAGTTACTGCAATATTTTTTGTCTCGGACAGGAAGGTTAAGCTAGGCGAGAAGGGCGGGTTCATTTGGCTCAGGCGAGTTTACACGAAGCATGGAGATGAGTGGGGTAACGACTTGACGGAGTCGCCGGTGACAACAGTGAAAGGTTTTGGTGAGATGGTGAATTTCACACGCGACTTGAACCTTCAAGTTTGGATTGTCCATCTGAACCAACTCCATGGCTCGCCTTACGGCCATCGACGGTGCCTATATTCCAATGCTATCACACGACGAAGGAGGAATACTTTCCAATTCCATTCCACAACATTCCATACGAGGTTTTTAGGCTCATATGAATGATAAACCTTGTGGTTGGCGGGAGTAGTTTTACCGCTGCCCCACAGTGGGCGCCATTCTATTTAAAAAAAGTCCTGGCGACCGAGTACTCACCTCGTAGAGGTCAGACCTAGCCGTCAGTATGAGAGTATCAAATACCTTAACCTAGGGTCATGTTTTGGGTTTATAGGCCGAGCATAGGGCTTCTAGTCTTAAAGCCCATAAATGGACAATTGGGTCGAGTAAGTGACATTGATCCATTACAATTCTACCAAACGGGCTATTTCTGTATCGGCCTATCGGTAGGTCGGTACTCGGTACAGAACATGAATTATTTCAAAATTTGTTGTAGTCAAAATTTATGAATGCTTCATTAATCATAAAAAAATTAGTGAACGTGAGAGTTTTCACGCGAGCAAACAATGAATAACTATATCGTTGAACAACGAACGATGAGGGATGCATGTTGAACGAGGGAGAAAGGATTTGAACGATGAACGGTGTGAGATGAATGTGGTGGCTCTATTTTGAACGAGAAGGATAGGGGGTTTTCACGCCTCAGTTTTGAACTAAAAAAGGAATGGTTTGCAATGAGAAATTATATTTGTATAATAATGGCGTACATCAATTGCTTACAACCATGAGAGATATAGATATAGAAATAGAAGAGAATAAAGTGTGAGATGTGATAAATGATATAATGGAGAGAGATAAGGAGAAAAATATGTTGTATGAATAATTAGTCTCATTATAAGTATTTAATCATAAAGGATAATTTAGGATTTTTAAAGAAAATAAATTTTGACAAATAACAAAAAAATATATAATGGAATATTCCTAATAAAGTTGGGTTAATTGGGATTTTGTATAGGTTTTAAAAGGATTTAGATTCTCTTTTGTCTCTCTAGTAAACATTAGCTACAAAATCACTAAGTAATTAAAATTCGTATCTAATCCGTAGTTAATTCGTAGCTATTTGGTAGCTATGTGTAGTTGCAAAGGGAAAACAACTGTATAGAATTCTTACACGTTTTAAAAATAAATAAAATTTTGTTTAAATTTTTAAAATAGAGAAAATTTTGTGTTACAAGTGGAATATAGAATAGAGATTAAAGTAATTTACTCAATTTTTTATTTACACACCCTAAAATTTACTAGAAGACGAATGTAGCGTCAAATCACCCTCCCCAGATTAATTTGTGTTTAAATAGTTAAACAATTATTAATCTCCCATTCTGGCATTCTCCCTTGCCCGTTAATTCATTAGCTTAGCTGTTATTAACGATATTTAAAAGTGACACCCACTCATTCAGAATCGGACTTATGAAATTTTATTCTTTCAGCAAACCAATTGCCATGCTCTACTGCTCTGTTTTGCTGTTCGGCCTCTTGGAAAAAAACATATTAAATTATTAGACCGCAAGTATAGTAGTAATTTATTTGAGATAAATAACAGTTAATATTTTGAAATTCATTGTCTTTTACTACACCTACGAGTTTTTACTTACCGCAAGATGCGCGCCATTTTTTTTTTTTTTTCACGTCATTTTCCTTTATTTGTCGTAAGACAATGGTAAAAGTTGTCAATCCATGTTCACCGTATTAAAAGGTACACAGGGACAGGATAAAGTGTTTTTTAATATAATAATAATAATAGGCAAAATCATAAATTAGAAAATAGATAGAAAAGTGTCCATACTCCATCCAATCACATTAGCTAGCGCTGGTATTTGCGAACATATAGAGGTGAATATTCTTCAATTATACAATATTACAATCCATGTTAGAAAATATTCGTTTGAAACAGCATTTTGTTAGACAAATTGCGTTGCACTTTAAGGAATAAATTATCAAATTTTCATCGAATAAAAAAATTTAAACAAATAGTCACTACTATAATTTATACACACATCTTTTAAAATTTAAAATATTTTATCTTTTAATGATTTTTTTCTTTATTATTTTTTTAAATTTTAAGAATATAATATGAAGTACAAAATTTCACTACTTTATAAATTTTAAAATCTAAAAACTCAAACAAATAAGTAAACTTCATATAAAATTAGTTGATCTCTTACAACTTACTTAATTATCTAAAATTTTATGGATTTAATTAGTATACATTGTTTGTGAAAAAAAGTTTTACATAGATATCCAATTGTGTATCGCCACATCATTTAATGAATATGACACCTCATGTGTTATTAAATTCAATAAATGATGTGTCAGCACATCATTGGATGTCTGTGTAAAAATTTTTTACACTAACAATTGACAGTGTACATATATTAAACTCAAATTTTATAATTTTCAATTTTTTAAATTCATATTGTTCTCAAAAGTCCCTGAAGAGCCGAGCTCAATGACCTAGGCGACGTTGAACCCAGTCCCCAGAGTGAGAAGTTATCAGATACCTAGGTCAAGAACAGGTCCCCTCCTTATAAATTGCTAATCATGGGCCTCTCCTAGGTGGCCCAATAGGCTCACCTAGGTAGCGTTGCCCTAGAGGTCCTAACATATTAAGGTCGGCGTGAGCCACCTAGGTGAGGCCCAGCTCGGGTCATGGCTGAATATTAAACACACCTAGTTGGAGCCGCGAGAAAGGAGGGCCCCAATACGGAGGTCGGCGTGGGACCCCGGAGGTCGGCATGGGTCCATACTTCTATGACGGTACACAGCCCCCCGAGCTCGAGTCCAAAGCTTGCTTAGGCGAAGAGCTCAAAGTGAGACCTCCCTGTTAAGAATGCCACCTAGGTAGATTCAAACTCCATAACGGTACATAGCCCCCCGAGCTCGAGTCCAAAGCTTGCTTAGGCAAAGAGCTCGAAGTGAGACCTCCCTGTTAAGAATGCCACCTACGTAGATTCAACCTCCATAACGGTACACAGCCCCCTGAGCTCCAGCCCAGGTTGCCTAAGGCGAAGAGCTCGGAATAAGGGGTCCTTTGTATTGAAATCCCCAAGTCGCCTCCTAGTTGAAAATCTGCTAAAGATCGTCACCTAGGTAAATTTAATCTTACACTTCACCTAGGTCCTCACCCAATCTACTTGGTGGAATGTAGCTTCACTTTTTCATGTAGTCGAGCAGAGCTCGGTCCTCACCAATCTACTTGGTGGAATGTAGCGTCAATATTTCATGTAGTCGAGCAGAGCTCGGTCCTCACCAATCTACTTGGTGGAATGTAGCTTCAATATTTCAAGTAGCCGAGCAGAGCTCGGTCCTCACCAATCTACTTGGTGGAATGTAACTTCAATATTTCAAGTAGCCGAGCAGAGCTCGGTCCTCACCAATCTACTTGGTGGAATGTAGCTTTAATATTTCATGTAGCCGAGCAGAGCTCGGTCCTCACCAATCTACTTGGTGGAATGTAGCTTCAATATTTCAAGTAGCCGAGCAGAGCTCGGTCCTCACCAATCTACTTGGTGGAATGTAGCTTCAATATTTCAAGTAGCCGAGCAGAGCTCGGTCCTCACCAATCTACTTGGTGGAATTTAGCTTCAATATTTCATGTAGCCGAGCAGAGCTCGGTCCTCACCAATCTACTTGGTGGAATGTAGCTTCACATTTTTCATGTAGCCGAGCAGAGCTCGGTCCTCACCAATCTACTTGGTGGAATGTAGCTTCACCTTTTTCATGTAGCCGAGCAGAGCTCGGTCCTTACCAATCTACTTGGTGGAATGTAGCTTCAATATTTCAAGTAGCCGAGCAGAGCTCGGTCCTCACCAATCTACTTGGTGGAATGTAGCTTCACTTTTTCATGTAGCCGAGCAGAGCTCGGTCCTCACCAATCTACTTGGTGGAATGTAGCTTCAACTCCTTCACATAGTCGAGCAGTCCTTGGTCCACTCGTGTAGGCTTTTGTACACATGCTAAAGACAAATATTGATCACACTTAACATCAATTAACAAATATGTGCCTCATTAAAAACTCTTCCTCCTCGGAAGAGAAAAGAGTGCACCAGTTTTATTCAAATATTCAAAGTCATAACATCCTAATCCTAAAAAATGTAAGTCATAACCTTCAAGTCTTCCGTTGGATGAGGTCGCCTATCATCTCTGAGCTCTCCTATTGGGTCCATTAGGTCATGTTCATGAGGTGCTACTCCTTTGAAATCTTCATCAGAAAAAGTCAAATGAGGGTTACGGGGATAAACCTGCTCCCCTTCAACCACCGTTGTGACTTGTATTACCGATCTACTGTACTTCCTTCTGGCCGAACTGGTATCTCCACCTCCCACCAAACCTCCAGCTATCATGGTGACGGTTCCTCGCACCTCCTCTACCTGCTCACCTAGGTTATCGTGAGCTCGGGGGACAAGGTGCAAAACCTCGGCTTTTTCCTTGATCGCCTTGCCAATTAGAATCCGACCTATTTCTTCCCGCCACATATTTCTTCAAATAACCATCTCTAATTAACTGCTCAATTTGGTTCATGAGGTTCCAGCATTATTCTGTATCATGACCTTTAACTCTATGAAAATCACACCATCTTTCCTTATGAGAGCCCTTAGGCCCTTTTGTTGTGGGAGGAATTTCAAGTAGCTCTAAGTTGTACACCTCCCTTAAAATTTGACTTCTCTTTGCATTTAATGGAGTCAAGTCGTTCCTCGGCATAAAATCCACATTCCCCCGTAATGGAATGTTAACGTGGTTACCTGACAATTTCCGACCAATTGGGTCATACCTCTGCGTCTTCCTCACAGCCCGATCTATCTCCTCACCACCCCTTGCAGATTCTATCCTCCTGCTCGCCTTACCTTCCACCAGCCTTTCCTTTTTATCAGCATTACTCTCCTCTCCCTTCACATAACACTCAGCGCGCAAACGAATCTCCTCGATGGATGTTGGAGGACGTTGTGCTAACGATTCATTAAAAGGTCCGGCTTTTAAACCCTCCACGAACACCGACACGAACACTTCTAGATTAGGATTAGAGACCAGAAGTATAGCTTCATTAAACCTGCCCAAATATTCTTTCAAGGACTCCTCCGCCTGTTGCCGAACACTAAACAATCTTCCTGCCGTCCACTTCTTCTGTCGCCGAGCTGAGAACTGAGCCATCAGTTTCTTAATGAAATCATTGAAACTGGTGATTGATCTAGTTGGCTGCTTCGTAAACCATATCAAAGCCGATCCTGCCATAGTCCTAGCAAACAGCTTGCAGTGCAATGCTTCACCCCATCCTATTCCTATCATCTGAGTTCTGAAAGAAGCCACGTGCATGGTCGGATCAGTCCTCCCATCATATGTTGCCAAGATCGGGTCTTTAAAGTTATCGGGATAAGGAGACATCAGGATGTCCTCCGAGAAGGGTTGAAAATCCGCCTTGACTCCATCAGTTTCCTCCTCCCCCCGATCTCCCGTGGTCAATCGCGGTCATTCTCTGCATTAGGGTTTGGTTTTGTTGTCGTAGCTCTCTCATCTCCCGTTCCTTGCTCTCCTTTTCAACTTCATCCTCTTGCCTATCCTGGTTGATGGTAGACACTGTTTCTCGCAGGTCATCATTCTGTCTCCTCAACTCACGCATCTCCTCCATTAGCTGGCGTAACAACACAGTGTCTCCGTCTCCTGCTCCCTCCCCTCCTGTTCCATTACTGCGGGTGTTCCTCGTCATCGTCATACTAGTCGTTGCTGTCAAGTGGTCGGCGGGAACAGTTTTACCGCCGGCCCACGGTGGGCGCCAATCTGTTCTCAAAAGTCCCTAAAGAGCCGAGCCCAATGACCTAGGTGGCGTTGATCCCAGTCCCCAGAGTGAGAAGTTATCAGATACCTAGGTCAAGAACAGGTCCCCTCCTTATAAATTGCTAATCATGGGCCTCTCCTAGATGGCCCAATAGGCTTACCTAGGTAGCGTTGTCCTAGAGGTCATAACATATTGAGGTCGGCGTGAGCCACCTAGGTGATGCCCAGCTCGGGTCATGGTTGAATATTAAACACACCTAGTTGGAGCCGCGAGAAAGGAGGGCTCCAATACGAAGGTCGGCGTGGGACCTCGGAGGTTCGGCATGAGTCCATACTTCTACGACAGTACACATATTAATATAAAATTTGAATATATTTTTGGGACGGTAATTACTAATTGGTAAATTAGAATATAGTATGGAGTAAAATATCGGCATCCGTCACCAATCCCTATACCATACTTCTATAGTCTATACCTTTGACGAATAGTAGATGTTATTAAACGTTGTGCATTGGTTGAGTGGCTCTCATAATGAAGAGCAACTCCACGTGTGGCGTGGCAGATGCGCCTCATGCTGCCTTACCCCTACCCTCTAGTGTAGGCCCTAGGCACCAGGACTGGATAACAGAAAGTGAAGGGGCAATTGCGAGAATTTATTAGATTAATTAATTCAATTTGATAAAATAAAAAAAAATTGAAAAGAAAAAAACAGTAAGTAATAAATCCAATGGGCTGCGTCCTTAGACTGGTAGTATAGCAGGAGGCTATGCTATGCTATGCTATGCTATGCTGATATCAGAAAGTGTGGAGCCCAGTAAAGTGCAGAGCAGGAGAGAGGGACCTCACTTCACAATAGCAATAGATACCGCCAACTCGGGTTCCCCAGCCACTAGAGTAGCGACACCCTGTACCCAGCTGTATTCCACCCTCACCCCCACCCCCACCCCCACCCCCACCCCCCTACCCTCTTTCTTTTCCTTTCCCTTTATGTTACTTACCTCTTCACCCTCACCTCAACTAATACATTTCTTCTCCATCCACATCCACAACACAAAACAAAACAAACGCTTCCTCCTTTTCCGTTACCAAAAACACAACAAAACGCACCAACTCTCCTCCCTCTCACATGAATCCTCCTCCGTTCAACCACACTCACGCTACTCTTCCTCCTTCCTCCCTCATCATGTTGCTTCCGCATTTGCATTTCCTCTATTACTAGCATTCCTTTGTTTTCATTCTCTCATAAACGTTAACCACTTCACCCTCCATGGATCCTTGCCCTTTCGTGCGCCTCACTGTGGGTAACCTCGCCCTCAAGATTCCCGTTGCTTCCAAGCCTGCTCGCTCCGTCGTCCATCCTTCTTCCTCTCCATGCTTCTGCAAGATCAAGCTCAACAGCTTCCCTCTGCAAAACGCCGTCGTTCCCTTCATCCCTCCCGACAGCAACTTCCCTGACTCACAAGTTCAGCCCATCGCCGCTACCTTCCACCTCAGCAAGTCTGATCTCGACAGGCTCGCCGGAAAGTCCATTTTCGCCAAGAAGCTCTGCCTGAAAATCTCGATCTACACCGGCCGGAGAGGCACCACTTGCGGCGTCAATTCCGGGAGGCTGCTGGGTAAAGTATCCGTCCCTTTGGATCTGGCGGGAACGATAGCCAAGGCTACGGTTTTCCACAATGGCTGGATTACGGTGGGAAAGGAAGCTAAAGGCTCTTCTGCACAGTTCCATCTGAATGTGAAGGCTGAACCTGACCCGAGATTCGTGTTCCAGTTCGACGGCGAACCCGAGTGTAGCCCCCAAGTTTTCCAGATCCAAGGCAACATTTCCCAACCCGTCTTCACCTGCAAGTTCAGTTTCAGAAACACCGGTGACCGGAATCAGCGTTCTAGGTTAGAACTTAGAAGTTAATTCTTCATTTTTCATATCACTCATTTATGCTTGGACTAGTTAGATTCCAAAAATTGGTAGGGTTCACTGAGTTGCTACTATGTGTGCGCATTTTACTCTTTAGGGATAAGGAAAATGGAAGGCTAAATTTGAGTTGAAAATATCAATATCTTGTTGAAAATTTGAATGCGATTGCTTCAAAATTACAGTGTGTTGGTTGATTGGTTTTAGAAGTGGTTTAGGAGTCAATTTTAGGGATACAAATTCCTAAGTCTGTAACTGTTTCTGTTACATGTTGTTGAGAGTCTGTTCTGTGGTTGCTAACGCGGCGGTTATTCCATTTCGTACAGATCGTTACAGTCAGAAGCGGGTAGTTCTAGAAGCTGGTTAAGCTCTTTCGGAAGCGAGCGTGAGCGCCCTGGGAAGGAACGCAAGGGATGGTCCATAACGGTTCATGATCTTTCTGGCTCACCGGTTGCAGCCGCTTCCATGGTCACGCCTTTCGTCGCTTCGCCCGGTTCGGACCGGGTTAGCTGCTCCAACCCTGGTTCTTGGCTTATTCTTCGCCCGGGCGACGGTACCTGGAAGCCATGGGGGAGGCTCGAAGCATGGCGCGAGCGCGGAGGTTCCGATGGACTCGGCTACCGTTTCGAGCTCATACCAGACACTAACGGCGGCATGAGTGCCGCCGGCATAGTCCTTGCGGAGTCCACGCTGAGCACTAACAAAGGAGGAAAGTTCGTGATCGATTTGAGCAGCCGCTGCGGCAACGGCGGTGTTGGATCTAACGGCCGTGCCACGCCGGGGAGTGCGACGTCTCCGGTGTGCAGCCCCAAGGGCAGCGGTGATTATGGTTACGGTCTTTGGCCTTATTGCGTGTACAGAGGGTTTGTGATGTCGGCGAGTGTGGAAGGTGAGGGAAGGTGCAGCAAGCCTACGGTGGAGGTGAGCGTGCCGCACGTGAATTGCACGGAGGATGCGGCGGCGTTTGTGGCGTTAGCCGCTGCCGTTGATCTTAGCGTGGATGCTTGTAGGCTCTTCTCTCAACGGTTGAGGAAGGAGCTCTGCCAGCAGTTGGAATTACTTGGCTGATCTCTCTGTCGTTTCGTGCCCCTGTCGTTTATTTTTTTATTAAATTTTTTAATGGGGTTGTTCATTTTGAGTGAGGCATTTTACTACTAACAAACAATTTACAGGCTGTACAGGAATGGGGGTATTAGAGTGGGCGTTTTGTATTCACGTGTGGCTTTTCATTGATTTTCTCTCCTTTTTTTGTCAATTATGGGAAATCAAGAAAAAGCTTTTTTATTTTTAATATTTTTTTGTAGAACTGTTGCACTGACCCGTCGCTCATGTGTTTGTGCTTTTTCCTTTTGTTTTTTGGTGTATCTTTACTCTTTAGAGCCATTTTAAGCTGTAAGTAGCGGTAATATGTGAATATATCGGTTTTTCAATAGAGATACCAGGCAGCCTATTATTGTTGTTTAAGTTGATGTTTTACTTTTTTACGAATATTTTTTTGAGCTAAGTTTTTTTTAGTTGTCTTACAAAATGTGTTATGATGGTTAGATCGAATAAATGATAAGATTTAAAACAAAAACGGGTGTATGACCAAATGTTTACATAGACCTTTTTATATGGTTGCATTGTAAAATGTTTTTGTTAACCAATTCCTTTACACTTCTAATATGATAATGATACATAACTTTTTGTCCCTTAACTTTGGCAACTAAATCGTGTAAATATAAAAGTTTATGTGCAGTTCATCGAAAATCAAAACTTCCAATTATGAAAAACAATTAGACGGAATAATTTTAATATTTTAACCTAACAGATTTTATTTTACTTAAATGTATATCCTAATCAATTGTCTATGGCATATGAATTTAGAATAGGTGATTTGTTCTAATGTAAGTTGGAAGATCACTTATCTTAAAAAAATTCCTGGTAATCAATTTTAGTTTACAACAAGTATTAATTTTGTAAAATGTTTTTGTCAACCTGATAGTATAATAAATTAATGAAAAAATGATATATGTCGTTATCAAAAAGGTGGCCCAGGAATTAAACCTGCTAACCAATATTAGTTTGGGGTTAGTGATAAAAATTGAATAGAGTGGTGGAGGAATAAGTAAAGATTGTGGCAGACGTGGGAGATTAGTTTTGAACTTTTTGATTTTTGAAGGGGTACGTGCGTGCACGATATGTTTGAAGGTGAAATGTGGATGATAGCTGTAACGCAGTAGATTGATGAGTTCCGGCGTGCTTTAAGGGAGGTAATAATATAGAAATGAGAAATTAGGCACATAATCATATGAGTTCCTGTGGCACAAGTCATGGGATTTGGCAGGGCTTGTGCTATTAATAATTGGTAGGGAACCGTAAAGCGTAGCTTCTGCCTTGACTTGGCAACAAAGCACGTATGCATTACGCATATATTATATGTATAGATTTGAAAATCGGATTCTTTTGTTGCACGAGCGCCAGCGAATAAATTTAAACATTACTGTATCATTACAAGTCATCAAGAATTAAAATAAATTATCGGAGTCAGAGATGATTGGGCAGCGCAGAGAGAGTATTGAGGTTGGTGGTGGCATACTGACGTGTGTGTATGTGGATGGGGTGGTCCAACGCCATTTTCTAATCTCTTTGGGCACCAAACTTTGCCCACGGGACCAGTGTCTCATCCTATATCAATTTTCAGTAGATAAATAAAATTAAATTAAAAGCTAAAAAAGGGAACTTAATATGGAAATTCCATTTTTTTTTAAATGGCCATTAATTCTGTATTAATGGAGTCAGGGTAGGTTAGGGTGGGGGAGCATTGGGTAGGGTTTGTGTACTGCTGACAGTGTCTGAATAATGAAGTTCCACAAACATTCAATTGTTTTTTCCCTACAGCTTAGCTTAGGTCGAGAGAGAGTGTGTGGCTGAGCTGGGGGGTTTGGCAGAATTATAATGGGTTTGATTTAGTTTAAAATCACGTTTGAAACGTGTATCTAAATTAATGTTATTCTTTATAGGGTATTTGTATTCATTTTTAAAACGTGATTTTGAGATAAATCAAACGTATACCTTTAGTATCTGTTTGGTTTGCATTTGATAATAAAAATGCACTATTTGCGAATCACATTGGACAATAGTGACTTAACCTTAGTTTGTTTTATTATTATAACAGTTTAAAATCATGATTTTACCAAATTGATTTTAAATCACTTTCGTCAATGTGTTTCATAAAACATGCATTATTTATATTAATTTTTAATTTTTAAAATTAATTTTATTTAATTATAAATTAAATAAACATTTAAAATCAATTCTAGGTGAAGGAATTGATTTTCACTATTTTCAACCACAAATCAAAAGGACACTTAAGAGCTAAGTCTGAGTGAATCACGTTGGCAGCTGTAGAGTGTGGCTTGGTCCCCGCTATGTAACAGCCTTTTATTGGAAAGGAAGTGATGAGAGGCATGAGGAGTAATTGTGAAAACAAATTCACTGAGCAAACAGAACACAACGTGATCTAAAGTTGTCACGTTTGTCTCACGAGTCACGGCCCACGGAGAGCAATACCATATCAATGAACGCTCATCTGTTGACCCTTGACTGGGTCACTTTGGCTTTGCCTTTGCCCCTGCCAGGTTACCAATATTTAATATTTATACACTCTTTTTAGCCATTACATGAGTTGGGAATTATTCCAATACACTTTAATTATTAGTTATAACAGGTTACAGCAGCAATTTGACAGATCATATCAAACATATTTAATGTATACTTTTTTTTTTATGTTTTTTTTATTTAACTAAAGGTATCCTCCACGAGAAAAAATCGTGTTCGAGCCGGGAACATTCATATCAAGGTGAGACTAGCTCTCCCAGCAGAGATTTTTTCCATCCACAAGACTGGAACCGAGACCTTGCTTAAGGGAAATCAAACATATACCACTTGAACCAATCCTGTTGTTTTTTTTTTCATGTTTATCTCTATATTACAAAATATTTTTTTTTGAAAAAGAAGAAAATTATAGAAAAGCCTATTTAAAAATTTAGAGACTTTTTTTCGTAAAAAAAAAATAGACTTTTTTCTTTTCTTTATGATGTTTTTATTGCACACTGAAACAAGCAATTCTTACATTGATTTTCCAAATGTATATACTAGTATATGAAAAAGGCTTCTACGGTCTTCCTCGGCTGCATCGCCCACCTATATAAATTGCCAAATAATCCGCCTCGTTAGTGTCTATTTATTTTTATATAATAATTGTATCATAAAATTCCACAAAATCAGCCGTGTGCTGGGTTACTTTACCATTATAACGACTTATTCATGCTGTCAAAAAAAAAAAAATCATTGAATGCAAGAAATTATGATTAAACTAATGAATTTAATAATTATACAAAAATACTTACATAATTATTTACATTTATCCCACTCTAAAAAGATTATTAGGGGATTGTATATGCAACATGTTAGATGTGAGACATTGTCTTGTTCCATTTAACTAATCCCTTGGAGTTGGTAACACATTTTTAAATGTTAATATAAAGTTTTTTTACACCGTATATAATAATTAAACTCTAAACCAAATCTACTGAATCACCTCAATATATGGCTATTACAAGAATCAATTAAATTTTTTACTATAAACGACACGTATGTATCACGGGAGACAATCTTGTTTGAGTCGGGAACATTCACATCATGGTGGAGCTAGCTCCCCTAACAGGGGTTCCGTACACAAGACTCCAATCCGATACATATATTATTTAAGAACAATAAAGTATGTGTCACTTGAACCAACCCACATTGGTTAGATCGATAAACTTTGAAAGATAGAAATGTACACTTACATATGTAGAGGTGTTCACGGTTCGGTTTAGATAAGTTTTAAGGTAAAAAAAACCATCAGATCCAATCATTGTGGTTTTATCACTCCATCGTCTAGTCAATTTTTTATTTTTTTCAATTCAGATATAATATAAATTGGATTTGTTCAATTTTTTATTTTTAAAGAGACGGTAAATATTAAATAAAAGTAATAAAATTCTACAACAACAGTAAATATTTCTATTGGAATTTATATTTATCAATATAAATCACTATGCCAAAAAAGCTATTCCAAGGCGCTTCCGTGAAGCATAAAAGGGCGCTTCCGTGTGCCCTAATAGAAACTGCTCTTGTTTCGTCGTTAAAACGAGGGCGTGCTGAGAAGCGCCCTGACGGAAGGAAATGTGGGCGCTTCTAAAAAACACGGAAGCGCCCTCTACAAAGTGTCTGGGAATGAGGACGCTTCAAAGAAGCGCCCTGGTTGGCCATGACAAGGGCGCTTCCTTGAAGCGCCCTCCATATGCATAGGACGTGCACATGGAGGGTGCTTCAGGGAAGCGCCCTTGTCATGGCCAACCATGGCACTTCTTTGAAGCGCCCTCTTTTTATTTTTTTATGCTCTATAATTTATATGAAGCTGTGAATACAGTATTTCACACCTGCAATAGTCAATACACCATTCCAGAATTTCATCCTTGAAATTAATGTCAAAATTTTTGAATTATATGCTTAACATATACAACATCCTTAACCAAGACTAAGTCTAGTTAGTTATGATCCTATAAAAAATTTGGCAGAGTTTCATCTGTTTTTACAAGTTTTCCCAATTTAACAAACACCTGTAAAACTCCATACCAGCAGCCAAAAATCATGTCATGAAAGTAATGTCAGAATTAGTGCATAGAATATGCTTAACAAACATCCTAAAGCATGACTAAGTCTACTCATTATAAGCTAAAAAAAATTTGGCAGAGTTTCCTCTGTTTTTACAAGTTATCCCAATTTATCAAACACCTGTAAAACTCCATACCAGCAGCCAGAAATCATGTCATGAAAGTAATGTCAGAAGTGCATAGAACATCCTTAAACAACATCCTAATCCATGACTAAGTCTACTCATTATAAGCTAAAAAAAATTTGGCAGAGTTTCCTCTATTTTTACAAGTTATCCCAATTTATTAAACACCTGTAAAACTCCATACCAGCAGCCAAAATTCATGTCATGAAACAAGTGCTTGTCATTAAAGTATATATATAACATCAAATCAATGTATACAAAATTTACAGAACTAGCTTATCATTAGTTAACATCTTTGTACAACATTTTCAGATTAAAAGTACATGTGTAATTACTCACCGTCAACAATTACAAATCAATCACAAACAAGTGCCAAGTATCCCACAAAAGCTTCAAGTCTTCAATCAATGGTTCCAAGTATCCCACAAAAGCTTCAAGTCTTCAATCAATGGTGCCAAGTACACATCTATATCATTACCCCGGTTGTCTGGGCCCAGATATCAACATGGACAACATCATGTATTTGCGCTTCATACAAAGCCATGGAGGTAGATTATATATCATCAATAACACCGACCATGTGTTTTGGGTACTAGATTGGACACCATGCGAATTCATTCCATTTGTTGATAAGGCAAGTCGAAGATTTCTTGCTTCCTCCCCAAAAGAGGGGTACTCATCGACTATCTTCCTCCACTGTGGAGAATCAGCGGGATGCCTCAACATGCCATCCTTGACTCGTTCATTTGCATGCCATGTTAAGTTCTTTGCATCGATGACACTACGGTACATCCTTCGAAACCTTGGAATTATGGGGAAATACCAAACCACCTTTGCTGGTGAAGTCTGTTAGACAAGTGGCCTCACTAACTTAAGAGGGGGTGAATTAAGTTATTCGATATTATCTATTCTTTTCTTTTAATGAATTATCTTTCCCTAATTATGCTTAAAAAGCCCTTTTCAAAGATGAAGAATGAATGTTTTACTCTTAATAAAACGAAATTGTAAATGCAATAAGTAAACAAGAGTTAAGGGAAGAGAAATTGCAAACACGATTTATACTGGTTCGGCCAATCCACTTGCCTACGTCCAGTCCCCAAGTATCCACTTGAGATTTCCACTATTTTGTAAAGTCTTTTACAAACAATCAATTCTCCAACACCTTGGAACCCTTCCTAGTGTTGAGAATCAATCCAAACAACAAGAGAGACACCCTCTCTTTAACCCAACGTACAAGTACAGATAGAATCGATGAAAACAAATGGACTCTCCTTTAGAGTGGATATTACAAGTTGAAAGCCTATAAGAGATCTTAATGATTTGCAAGTGTTTGGCACAAGATGATTCAAAGTGATTTCAAAATATAATTATTTCACATGAGAAAATCTGGTTAAAATTCGAATCTGAGACATATATATATAAGGATGAAGATGAAACATTGTAATCCTTGATTAAAAGTCATGTCTCTTCAAGATTTTCAAAAACAGAACACTGGTAATCGATTACAAGGGTTTGGTAATCGATTACACGGTTCATTTTTGCGAACAGTTGTGCCTGAAATTCAAAATTTGAATTTCCTGCACTCTGGTAATCGATTACAAGAATTGGTAATCGATTACACAGATCAAAATTTTTGAAATTTAAATTCTGGAACATCTGGTAATCAATTACACATGTTGGTAATCGATTACCAGTTCAAAAATTTTAATCTTTGAACTGATTTTTACTTTATAAAAATATTTTCTTTAATTTCTTTTTCAGTGCCAAGTTACTTGCAATTGATAAGAACTCTTTTGACATATTATATCTAACTCAATCAAGCTTAAACTAATAAACCTTTGTGTTGACTTGATATTGATCTTGATCTTCTATTTATTCTTTGATGCTTGAATTGAATTTAGTTCTTTTCTTTGCCATTGCCTTTCTCATTTCTTTCATTCTTATTGGCATCATCAAAACCTGTAATTAAGGCATCTAAAATCTCCCCCTTTTTGATGATGACAACCATCATTTTAAGGGAAGAATGAAAAACAAGAATATTTGCAAGTTAATAACGACTATTCCCCTTATTCTCCCCCTTTATGTTTATCTTTTTAGAGTTCTTGAGTTCTTTGGGAAGAAATTATACAAGATCAACTTTAATTTCCAAAAAATTTGTGATTAACAAAATCTTGTCAAATAAAGAATTTTGCAAATGTCATTTATTTCCAAAATGTCATTCATTTTCCCTAATCTCTCCCCCTTTGGCATCAACAAAAACAATATTAGGCATCCAAGAACAGTTATGAATCAAAAGTTAAAGAATTATCAATATGCCAAACAGCCATACCACAAAGTATACAAAACAGAATATACCAAACTAAGTAGAGTATACTAAACAGAGTAAGCATAGTAAAGCAAGTACTATCTAAAGTAACGAAACTAAAGTGGTCTAAAGTATCCAAACCAAAGTGGCGAAAAACAATACCAAAAAGAAATCTAAAAAATAATGCCAAATACACGGCAAGGAAACAAAACAGGAAAGAAACTATGGTGCAGCAGGATCACCACCGAGACCATCCTCTAACCGGGTAAGGCGAGTCTCTAAAGCGTCAATGCTCTCGTCAAAATGCAGCCTGAAGTTACGAATTTCATCCAGAATATCAGTAAGAAGAGTAGTAGAAGCATCCTGACGTGGTGGTGAGGGAGTGCGATCATCAGCGTGCACGACATCCCGTTTTCTGACCCAATCACCATCAAGTGTCTTTTGATACCCAAAGGAGTGAACTGCATTAGCACCAATAGCATTGGTTCTCTTGATGGGAAGCATGTTCTCATTTGCCAAAGGAACATTGATGTGAGTCAAGAACAGAGTGATTAAATGGGCATAGGGAAGATGAGCATTGGCAACCAAGGCTTTGGACATACGGTGACGAATCAAATGAGCCCAATTTATTCGCCGTCCAGTCAGTAAGGCCCACATAATTATAGGGTCTTTCTCAGTGGCCTGAGCCAGGTTAGTAGCACGGGGAAGCAAAATGCGAGCAATGATGTAGTGCATGATACGACTATCAAACGTAAATGAGCCAGCAAGAAAACGGTGGTCTAAGTCAGCATGCTCATGACTTACCATCCTACAGGCAATGTCAGTACTATAATCTAATTTCCACTCATCTACTATAGTTCCTTCAAAATTTTCACCTTCACTACCAAGATGGGTTATGGAATAAAACAGAGAATGATCAATCACTATGGGAATGCGTTTAACTTCACTATAGATAACTCCATCCCTAATCTCCATATTACTATAAAACATCTTTACTAAATCCGGGTAAAGTGGGGCTTTCAAAGACATAGATTCCAACAAACCAAAGTTCCCAAATGTCTCAAAACAGTCAAAGCTTTCATCTTCAAAGAATTCTAGGTGTAGAAACTTAGGGTCAATGATACGACGATTTGAAAAAAATGAAGTGTACCTAGTACGTTGTCGGTTGGTGGAAAAGAAAGCAAGCAACGGAGAGGGAGTGGGAACTGCCGGAGGTTCGTCGGAGTTGCCGCGGCATGGTGTGGTAGCGGCGGAGCGGCGGGGTCTCTTTGAAGGTTCAGCCATGGAGGAGGTTGAAACACGAAATTATTCGGTGGGTTTTGTAGAGGATGAAGAGAGGAGCAATTTGCAAGAAGCGGTGCTTGATTTGGTGGAGAAATGAGGAAGTTATGATGATTGGAAGGGAGGAGTGGTTAGGGCTTCGCACAGCAGAGAGAGAAAGTAGCCGTGAAGAGAGAGAAAGAGAAGGAGTGTTTTTATAGAAATCATTGTCTGGTAATCAATTACGGTTTGTGGTAATCGATTACCACATTTCCAGATTGAGGAAAAACTGACCCGGTAATCGATTACGGGTATATGGTAATCGATTACACTGTTACAATCTTCCTGGTAATCGATTACGAATACGGTAATCGATTACACTGTAAAAGTTTCTCTAGTAATCGATTACTTCTCAGTGGTAATCGATTACACAGTAGCCAGAATTCATATTTTGAGTTCTGAACCAATTTTATTCCTAGAAACTTCTATGAATCTATATTGGAAACGTCTAGAATACCTAATTCTCTCCTAATTGTAAAGAAATTGTCCTTAGATAAAGGCTTGGTAAAAATATCAGCAAGTTGTTGCTTAGACTCTATAAATTCTAAAATACAATCACCTTTTTGTACATGATCTCTAAGAAAATGATGTCTAATTTCTATATGTTTGGTTCTAGAATGTAGGACAGGGTTCTTAGATAGGTTAATGGCACTTGTATTATCACAACGAATTGGTATATGATCTACATTTAACCCATAGTCTGATAATTGTTGTTTCATCCAAAGAATTTGAGCACAACAACTACCAGCAGCAATATACTCTGCTTCCGCAGTGGATAATGCAACACTGTTTTGCTTTTTACTATGCCATGATACTAATGCAGACCCAATAAAATGACAAGTACCACTGGTACTTTTCTATCAGTTTTGCATCCCGCAAAATCTGAATCAAAATATCCTACTAGACTAAAAGACATATTTTTAGGATACCATAAACCTAAGTTAACAGTTCCAAACAAATATCGTATAATTCTTTTTACAACACTCAAATGGGATTCTTTAGGGTTAGATTGATATCTAGCACACAAGCATACACTAAACATAATATCAGGTCTACTTGCTGATAAATAAAGAAGAGATCCAATCATACCTCGATATTGCTTTATATCTACAGACTTCCCATTTTCGTCTTTATGCAAGTAGCAAGCAGTGCTCATAAGTGTAGCCATATGTTTAGCGTTTTCCATTCCAGATTTCTTGAGAAGTTCTTTGCAATACTTGTTTTGGTTGATTAAGATACCATTTTTGGTTTGCTTAATTTGCAACCCAAAGAAGAAATTTAACTCCCCCATCATAGACATTTTAAACTCACTTTGCATGTCATTAGAAAAATCCTTGCACAAATTTTCATTAGTAGCACCAAAAATTATATCATCAACATATATTTGAACTAACAGAATGTCATGCATTTTTCTTTTAATAAAAAGTGTTGTATCAACCTTCCCTCTTGAAAATTCTTTTTCTAAAAGAAATTTGCTTAATCTTTCATACCAAGCCCTAGGTGCTTGTTTCAATCCATATAGGGCCTTTTTTAATTTAAAAACATGATTAGGCAATTTTTCATTTTCAAAACCAGGAGGTTGTTCTACATACACTTCTTCTTTAATAAAACCATTGAGAAATGCACTTTTAACATCCATTTGATATAATTTGAAATCCATTATGGAAGCATATGCAAGCAACATTCTTATAGCTTCTAATCTAGCTACAGGTGCATAGGTTTCTTCATAATCTATTCCTTCTTCTTGATTATATCCTTTGGCCACTAACCTAGTTTTGTTTCTCACAACTATACCATGTTCATCTAACTTGTTTCTAAAAACCTATTTCGTTCCTATAATAGGATGATTACTTGGTCTATCAACTAGATCCCAAACTTGGTTTCTTTCAAATTGGTTTAATTCTTCTTGCATAGCAATAATCCAATGTTCATCTTTTAAGGCTTCATCTATATTTTTAACTTCAATTTTAGAAACAAAAGCCATATTATTGCATATGTCTTTAAGAGAATGTCTAGTTGTTACCCCTTTTGATATATCTCCTATGATGTTATCTATAGGATGATCTTTTAGAGTTCTCCACTCTTTTGGAAGATCCAAGTTTGTTTGGTTTTCTTCTATTATAGGATTTTCTAAATTTTCTATATCTTTATCTTTGTGAACTTCTTCATTTATGTGGGTATTTTCTAGATTTTCTACAATATCATCATTTATTTCTTTTCTAGGATAAGATGTGCTAGACTCATCAAAAGCTACATGTATAGATTGTTCTATTGTCATAGTTCTCTTGTTATATACTCTAAATGTTTTACTATTCAATGAGTATCCAAGAAATATCCCTTCATCTGATTTAGCATCAAATTTATCTAAATCTTCTTTTCCATTATTTAGAATAAAACATTTGCATCCAAAAATATGAAGATGAGAGATATTTGGTTTTCTACCATTGAATAATTCATAGGTTGTTTTCTTTAAAATTGGTCTAATTAGAGCCCTATTCATTGTGTAACAAGCAGTACTTACTGCTTCTGCCCAAAAATATTTTGGAATATTAGGATCATTAAGCATTGTTCTTGCTAGTTCTTCTAGTGATCTATTTTTCCTTTCAACTACTCCATTTTGTTGTGGAGTTCTAGGGGCAGAAAAATTATGTTCTATGCCATTTTCATCACAAAACATATCAAAGTTTTTATTTACAAACTTCCCTCCTGATCACTCCTAATGGAAGCTATTTTAATATTTTTCTTATTTTGAATCATTTTTGCAAATTTTCTAAAGGTATGAAATGCATCACTCTTATTTGCAAGAAATAAAGTCCATGTAAATCTAGAAAAATCATCTACTATTACAAGAGCATAATAACTACCACCAAAACTCATGGTTCTAGATGGACCAAAGAGATCCATATGTAAAAGCTGTAAAGGCCTAGTGGTTGATACTATGTTCTTAGATTTAAAAGAGACTCTTACTTGTTTACCTTTTTGACAAGCATCACAAAGTTTGTCTTTTTCAAATTTTATTTTAGGTAAACCAATAACTAAGTCTTTTGAAACCAATTTATTTAAATGATCCATGTTTATATGAGCAATTCTTTTATGCCACAACCAAGATTCATCATTTTTACTAATAAGGCACTGGTTATGATTTGCAGTATTATCTAATTTTATCTTATATACATTATTTATTCTATATCCTATATACTTAATGTTTTTGTCATGTTTAGATTCAATAAAGCAACATTGTGAATCAAATGATACTAAGAATCCTTTATCACATAATTGACTAACACTAAGTAAGTTATGCTTAAGGCCATCAACAAGTAAGACATTTTCTATGGAGGTTGAATGATTTGTACCTATTTTTCCAATTCCCAAGATTTTACCCTTGTTGTTATCTCCATAGGTAACATGTCCACTGTTCTTTGGAGTGATGTCCATAAGCTTTGAGATACCCCCGGTCATGTGCTTGGAGCATCCACTGTCGATGTACCAAGTATGTTTCATGGAATCCTACAAGTCACAACATTGTTTAATTTAGGTACCCAAACTTTCTTTGGGTCCTTAGAGTTAGTGCTAATTAAAGATCCTTTTGGGATCCACATCATATTTTTGAGATTTGTAGAATTCTTTCTAAAATAACAGTTTGATGCATTATGACCCTTCTTTCCACAATAAAAGCATGTTAAGAATGGAGAACTGGTGGATTGAGCATTTACAAAGAAATTTTTATAACTCTTTTGTTGAGTTTGAGGATTGTATCCTAATCCTGCTTTATCAAATACACACCTTTGATTTCCTAAAATAACATCTAAATTATTTTTACCAAAGGTGAATTTTGCAAGAGTAGTGTTTAATTTATTAATTTCCTCTTTATGCTTTAGACATGATGTGCATGGATGAATTTCTTTGTTGTTTTCTAAATTAATGATAGAACTCAAATTTTCATTTTTAGAGTTTACTAATTTAAATTCATTTCTTAGATTATCTAGTTCTCTATTTAATTTAGAAATTTCTTTCTCAAGCTTTGTAGTCGTTTTCTTATATGATGAAACTAGTTTTGCTAATTTAAATGATTCTTTATGTAAATCATTAAATGCTTCTTGTAATTCATCAAATGAGATGGATGTATCATTGTTAGAAGATGTTACATCTTCTTCACTTTCGTAGTCTTTGGCCATAAGTCCTAGGTTGACAGTTTCATTTTCTGAGTCACTGGAACTTATGTCATTGTCATCCCATGTGATGTAAGCTTTCTTTGTTTTCTTGTCTTTGAATGTCTTCTTGTTTGATTTTTCCATTCTTTTCTTGTAAATTGGACATTCTAGTCTGAGATGCCCTGGTTGGTTGCATTCGAAGCATTTTTGGATTGATTGAGAGTCTTCTCCTTTCTTCTTTATGTTGGGTGTAGGTCTTCTTCTATTTCCTATGTTTCTTATAAACTTATTGAACCTTTTAACAAAAAGACTGAATTCTTCGTCATCGTCCAAGTCCTCATCTTCGATAATATCTTCTTCTTCATGGACCGTTGATGATGAAGCTTTGAGAGCAATACTTTTCTTACTTCTGTCATTTTCTTCATTTTGATTTAGTCTTGTCAACTCTAACTCATGTTCTTGAAGTTTCCCAAAGAGTGAATGAAGAGACATAGTTGTGAGATCTTTTGATTCTGCAATCGCGGTCACCTTTGGCTGCCATTGCCTATTCAAACACCTTAGAACTTTGTTAATTAAATCTTCATTTGGAAAACTTTTTCCTAATGATGCAAGATGATTAACAATATGAGTGAATCTCTTTTGCATTTCTTGTATACTTTCATTTTGATTCATTCTAAATAGTTCATATTCATGTGTGAAGGTGTTTATTCTAGATCTTTTGACATCACTAGTTCCCTCATGAGTCACTTCCAAAGCATCCCACATCTCTTTGGCACTCTTACAATTGGAGACTCTAAAATATTCATCAATGCCTAATGCAGATGTGATTATGTTTTTGGCCTTTAGGTTATATTGTACTTTTCTTTTATCCTCCTCACTCCATTGATCCCTAGGTGTTATCTTAATTTCATCTCCTAGTTGCATTGTAGGAACAAAAGGTCCATTTTCTATAGCATCCCAAATGTTTAGATCAATTGATTCTATAAAGATTTGCATCCTAGATTTCCAATAGTGAAATCCTTCTCCATTGAACACAAGTGGTCTATTAAAGGAGTTTCCTTCACCAAAAAGAGATTTGGATGAGGCCATAGTTGATCTTGATGCTTCTAATCCTTAAACAAGATACAAGCTCTGATACCACTTGTTAGACAAGTGGCCTCATTAACTTAAGAGGGGGGTGAATTAAGTTATTCGATATTATCTATTCTTTTCTTTTAATGAATTATCTTTCCCTAATTATGCTTAAAAAGCCCTTTTCAAAGATGAAGAATGAATGTTTTACTCTTAATAAAACGAAATTGTAAATGCAATAAGTAAACAAGAGTTAAGGGAAGAGAAATTGCAAACACAATTTATACTGGTTCGGCCAATCCACTTGCCTACGTCCAGTCCCCAAGTATCCACTTGAGATTTCCACTATTTTGTAAAGTCTTTTACAAACAATCAATTCTCCAACACCTTGTAACCCTTCCTAGTGTTGAGAATCAATCCAAACAACAAGAGAGGCACCCTCTCTTTAACCCAACGTACAAGTACAAATAGAATCGATGAAAACAAATGGACTTTCCTTTAGAGTGGATATTACAAGTTGAAAGCCTATAAGAGATCTTAATGATTTGCAAGTGTTTGGCACAAGATGATTCAAAGTGATTTCAAAATATAATTATTACATATGAGAAAATCTGGTTAAAATTCGAATTTGAGACATATATATATAAGGATGAAGATGAAACATTGTAATCCTTGATTAAAAGTCATGTCTCTTCAAGATTTTCAAAAACAGAACACTTACACAGTTCAGTTTTGCAAACAGTTGTGCCTGAAATTCAAAATTTGAATTTCCTGCACTCTGGTAATCAATTACAAGAATTGGTAATCGATTACACAGATCAAAATTTTTGAAATTTAAATTCTGGAACATCTGGTAATCGATTACACGTGTTGGTAATCGATTACCAGTTCAAAAATTTTAATCTTTGAACTGATTTTTACTTTATAAAAATATTTTCTTTAATTTCTTTTTCAGTGCCAAGTTACTTGCAATTGATAAGAACTCTTTTGACATATTATATCTAATTCAATCAAGCTTAAACTAATAAACCTTTGTGTTGAATTGATATTGATCTTGATCTTCTATTTATTCTTTGATGCTTGAATTGAATTTAGTTCTTTTCTTTGCCATTGCCTTTCTCATTTCTTTCATTCTTATTGGCATCATCAAAACCTGTAATTAAGGCATCTACAAAGTCTCTTTCTTATAATGAGACTCGTTGCATTTAGGACACACACTTAATGATGCATGCTCATTTCTGAACAAAATGCAATCATTGGGACAAGCATGAATCTTCTCATAAGTCATCCCAATAGAACGTTACATCTTATTTGCTTCATAAGTTCTGTTAGGCAGCACATTGTCGTCCGACAACATCTCCTTTAGCAATGTCAGTAAATCTGTAACTCTTGTCAGACCATCCATTTGATGCTTTTAAATTATACAGCTTCAACACCGCGGACAACCTTGTGTACTTGATGCACCCGTTGTACAATGGTTTTTCTGCATCACTAACCAGGGTATGAAACATCTTTGGGCAATCTCTAAGGTCATCTTCAACCACGTTTCGAATATCGTCAATTCTGTCACAATCATCCCATCCGGTCCCAAACTCATCATCACTAGGTTCTACATTGACATTATTCTCTCCCTCACCACTATGTTCAATTCTAGTCTCACCATGATATGTCCAAGATGTGTAACTCTTATCAATTCCGAAACAGAAAAGATGGTTCCTCAACTCCGCTACACTTAGTTGCTTAGAACAAAAACACTTCGTACAAGGACACACAATTTTTGTAGGATTTGTTGCATGGTCAACTGCAAACTTTATGAACATTTCCACTCTTCCCTCATACTCAATTGTCAAACGGTTTGCAAACATCCAAGAAAGATCCATATCCTACTAACAAACATCAAATCATTTATAATTTGACTCTAAAAATTAATTTACTCCGTGCATAAGTAACTAATTAATTCTAAAAATTTCATCAGCATTAATTCAATTTATTTTTTAAGTTTCACAAATTTATGCAACACATTTCCAATCTTAATATCAACAAATACATTAACATAAATGACAACAATGTTAACATAATCAATAACCATAAAAAAAAGAAAAAAGAAAAAAGGTGCAACTAGTAAAAATAGTGGTGCAGCGAGTAATTCAATTTCAGAAAAAGGTGCAAATAGTGAAAAAAAAGGGGTGCAGTCAATAAAACAGTTACAGAATAAAAGGGTGCAGATAGTCAAAAAATGGGTGCAGCCAGAATGGAGTTACAGAAAAAGGGTGCAAATAGTCAAAAAAATGGGTGCACCCAGTAATTCAGTTACAGAAAAAAGGGGTGCAGATAGTCAAAAAATGGGTGCAGCCAGTAAAACAGATTCAGAAATAAAAAGCTTCAAATAGCAAAAAAGGGGGTGCAGCAAGTAATATGTGTTGAGGGTCAGCAGAAACCAAACCCTAAAATCTAAGAAAGGGGCATTACCTCTAGCTCTCCAAGCTGGTGCGGCGGCCAAGGAAGGAGGAGGGAGGAGGAGACAGCGCGTGAGAAGAGGAGGGAGGAGGACGACGGACGGAGGAGAAGAGGAACTGTTTGTTTGACGGAGGAGAAGAGGGACGACGGAGGAGAAGAGGGAGGAGGACGACGGACGACAAAGGGTGCTGGACAACGGCGCGGCGGCTCAAAAAGGGGAAGACGGCCAAGAGAGAAGGAGGAGAAAACGTTTTTTTAGAGAGAGAGAGGGCTGTGTGTACTGACGCGGGAGAGAGAAAGAAATTTAATGATCATCTGAGACATGCAGGGCGCTTCCAGAAGCGCCCTGGATGCCTACTTGTTAAAAAAAAAATTCTGGTTCAAAAGCAGGGCGCTTCAGTGAAGCGCCCTGTATACCAATTTTTTTTAAAAAAAATGTTACAAAGCAGGGCGCTTCATTGAAGCGCCCTAGATATCAATTTTTTTAAAAAAAATAAAATAAAATGAAGGGCGCTTCCCTGAAGCGCCCTACATATTTATTTTAAGGGCGCTTCCGCCCAAATTTTAAGCGCCCTAAAGGGTAAAACGTTCATTTCAAACACTTAAAGACACAGAAGCGCCCTAAAGTAAGTGCTCTTATATCCTAAATTTGGCATAGTGAATATAAAATTATATAAAAAGGAGAATATGAAAAATAAAAATCAATTTAAAATTTGTTTTAAATTGATATACTTGTAGTAATATTAAAATGATATTAGATAATAAAATAATAAAAAATTATATAAATATAAACATGTGATTGATTTATAAATAAAGAACATATATGCATATAAGTTCAATTTAGATTAGATTAGATTGATTTTGAACAAAGAATTCGAAAATCAATCCATTTCAATAAAAAAAAGTTGGATATAAACGCCTCTACTAACATGCAGAGAAGGAGTTAGCTATAAAACGTATAAATAAATATCTTTCAATTTTAATTAGTTAAAGTTTTTTATTTTCTAAGTAAAGTTTATCTATAAAATGTATAAATTAAATATTTATTTTCTAAGTTTTAATGAGTTAAAATTATGGTATATCTTTTGTATATGATGGTAATTGGGTTTGAACCAATGATATCATATAAACTATTGAGCCCCTTCACTACTACCTCATTCTAATTGCTTAAATCATGATATATTTAGTCCTAGATGAAAAATGTGGATGATGGAAATACTTTACCCCTTTAAAATGGGTGTGTGCGACTCAACTAAAATTATCGAGTTCAATGTAACTTATAGATATTGAGAGTTCAAGACAAAAAAAAAAAAGTTTTGTTTGTTGCGATTGAAAAGTGGGTTTGTTCTTGATTAAACAATGATCACATTCTTGCTTAGCAAGTGATCATTTTGTTGTCATAATTTCGTCCCCTTTTCAGTTTTTTCTATTCTTAGTAATTGACCATTTTGCTTGTACAATTCTTTATTTTTCTAGGTTTGAGCAATTGATTTTTTATGTTTAATTATTTTCTTTTACTAGGTTATCTTTCTGGGAGTTGATTATTTTCAGGCTGATTGAACGTGAATAACTCAACTTCCTATAAGAATGAGGTATCTATTATAAAATGGCTTGCATTATAATTTATAATGTATTTTTTTTTGTTTTTATAAACGATTAGTATATTAGTTGTACTGAATTGATTTGATTTGTTTATAATTAGAGTAAATAATTCGAGTTACCCCGCTCGATTCGACCTGATGTGGATAACGAGTTTTGACAAGTCAGGCTAAAAATGCTGAGAAATTATTCAAATTTCAAAAATAAAGGCTCGAAATCCTGAGCCCTACATGTTCCCATTGCCATGGTCAATGATATAGACAAAATTAGTACCCACATAGAAACCTTGCCATTACTGAACACCTATCGTATCCCCTTGAACCAAGAGAATTTGATGATGAAGTAGTCTAAACATTCAATTCAATTTTAGTTGACATCTCCAGCACCAACGTTCAAATTGGAGGTATCTCCAGCAAGTTGGTCATTGATAGTGGTAACACCAACGTTTTAAAAATCGGACTGGTCATTGAACCGGTGATGGTACTATTTCAAGGTTTAATAGTCCAACCGTGGTTGAACCGGTAATAATTAAAAAATATTTTTTAATTTATATAATATATTATACTATATAATATTAAAACAAATAATGTTTATAAATAAAAAGTAAATAAATGAAAACCTAAATAAATAACAAATGACAATAACAATCCATAAAAAGTCATTATTTTCCTTGATAAGAAAAGTCATCGGAAACACATGTGACTAATTTCATAAGAAATGCTCAAAAATAAAATTAATTATAATAAAATATTAATTAAATGATAAAAAAAAAGAAAGATGGAAGGATGGATGGGACCAAATAGTTAGTTCCAGACTACCAGCTACTTATGTGTACTTCAAGTCACAAACAATACGCTACTCATCTAGTAAGGACGAGATCCCCTGATAGTAAATGCACAATATCAACTCTCTAGTTGGAATCACTCACTGTTGCAAGTTATAACAGATACAAGCTTACAAATACGTGTGAAAAGAAAACAACCAATCGTTTTTTAAATAAAACAACTTTGTTTTTGGCATTATGGGCATTTTTCTCTAACCTGTTTCAAATCGGTGAATCGCCAATTTTTACCGGTTTCACTGGTTTAAAATGTTTTTTTTACCAATTTTATGATTTTATTGGACCAGACAATAAGTCGGTTCACCGGTTTTCAAAACCATGGTTAACACCATGAATGTCATCTCCACCAATTCTTTACCATATGCATTTCTAAAATGGGGCCAAAACCTGAGTGTCATACCTACCCTTTCAAGATGGCATGGGATGATAAGACGTTCTTAGATGTTAAGGAATGATGTCAAGTCCCACTCACAATAGGTAGTTACAATGACAATATTTATTGTGATGTGTTGCTTATGGACGTTTCACAACTCTTGTTAAGACGCCTATGGGTTTATCATCATGGCATTCTTAACTATGGCCCAATAAACACCTACTCTTTTCGCCTTTAGGGAAGAAATACCATCTTGTGTCTGACCGGCCAACCTAAACCTCCAAGGATCCAACCCACACCAAAGATACGAAGACAACATGGTGAATCTAAAAAGAATTTTCATGTGTTAACCGATGGGAGGTTTGAGAGGAAAAAGGTATAAAGTCTGATGTAATCTTAGTTGTCATTCCTAAGATTTTAATGGAGTTTCCCAACACCAGCACTTATAAGTCATATGAGGAGTCAAATCATTTGATTGAGGATTTTAAGGACATTATGCTTGACATGCTTCCTAAAGAATTACTACCTATGGGGGTTATGACATATATATTTCTCCCTCTCTTAGGTATACTTGTAGTGGTTAACTATAGCCTAGGTGATTTCGTTTGGTGCCTTGCTCGAGGAAAACCAAGAAATTGGGATTTGGTTTTGCCTACTACTAAATTTGCTTATATTAGTTCTATCAATAAGTCAACTAGTAAGAGTTACTTTGAGATTGTCCATGGTCCACCTCCTTAACCGCCCATTGCGTTTGTACTTTCATCTCTTTCTTTCCATACTTTTGACTCTACTGAGTCTTTTGCTACACATATTTATGATTTGCAAACCAATATTAGATGTAAGGTAGCGTTGAGCAATAATAATTATAAACTTACAACAAATGTGTATTATAATGCTAAAAAATTTAGCGTGGGTGACTATGTTATGGCACGACTTCATGAGCATTAACTAAATAATTCCTTTCATAATTTACATGCTAGAGATGTTGAGCTATTTCTTTTTCTTAGACAAATTTAGACCTAAGGCCTATTTACTCGATCTTCCTCATTATTTACATAGTAGTCTTATTTTAAATGTGGAGGATCTAACACTTATAGAGGTACTTTTTAGCCCCTTGTTGTCTTTAGATGTTTCTACAGGTTCTAGGTCCTCTCAAGTTCCCCAAATACTTGCCACTCATCTAGTAGCTGAAGCGATCGTGGCTGTTTTGGAAGACGATTGTGTTTCTTATGCCATTGATTCTTCAGATAATACATCAACAAATGAAAGCACCACCATAGATCGAATGCTACATGGATCACATAGGATGATTTTCTCTAGTTAGATCTGTTAGGACCACGGGAAACACTAGAAGGGGGTTGAATAGTGTTTAATAATCTTTACAGATTTTTCGTGAAAACCTTTCAAACAAGCAAAACTGATTTGAGAATATTTTATCAACCTTCCGAAACTGGAAGTTTAGCAACTTGCTGATGCAACTCAAAAGGTTGAGTGAAAGCCTTTTTGAAATTATTTTCTCCTAAAGAAAATATTATTTTTCTGCTCCGATTAATAAAATAACTTTTCTTTATCCCTCCTTGGTTAGTTTAAACAGATAACAGCGGAAAGTAAAAAGGTAAGGGAAGAGAGAACTTAACACAGAGAATTTATACTAGTTCACCCACTAACCCAGTGAGCTACATCCAGTCCCAGGGCAAACCACCACTGGATTTTCCACTAATCCCACAAGATTACACCGAGTATTCTTTGTTCACCCAGCCTCTCAAGGCTGTAACAAGTATTCATTGTTTTCAACTGCCTCTCCAGGCAACTTAAGCAGTATTCTTTTACAGTCAAGCCTCTCCAGGCTCAGCGAGTATTCTTTCTTCCACCAAGCCTCTCCAGGCTCTCAGAAACTTGATAGTGTTTACAATCTAAACTAAGTTTAAGTTTCTGAGAAACATAAACTTAGGTTCTTCTTGTACAAAGAGATAACTGAGTATAACTCAGGATACAACTAAAGAATCTAAGTACAAGGAAATAACAGAGATACAAGTGTATGAATTTCTAATCGGGTTCTTCTCTGTATCTGAATTTTCTTCTTCAGAGAGTTGGCTCAATAAGATTTGAATGTTGATCTTCTGCCTATTCTTTCTTGGGCATTATCTCTGCCTTGGGCTTCAATGCCGCCAATCTTCATAATCCTTCCTTGAGGCTATTTATATGTTCTGGAAATATAGCCGTTGAATATTGTTTAGAATACCGTTGAGAAGTAATGATAAACACTCTTGGAGCTCTTGTGAAACAACTTCTCTTTTGGTAGCTTCTGACTTGAGCAGAGTAGGTGTGTAGGTATGAATAAGTTTTGACACACAACAATTAGGCTCTTAATCTTGTTTAAGAGAGTTTCTGATGTTTCAGCAGGTTGATTTTCTCTCTCTCTTTCTCTTCCTTTTCTTCTGATATCTTGATGGAGATGATGATATCCGTTAGACTTCTCCTTTGTCCCGTTGTGCAATAGCTTTTCTTCTCGATTAAGGTGCATGCTTCTGATAGCGTATGACAGAGGTGGTACAATAGTAGGTGTTGCAGCAGCGCTGACTCTATCTCTGACCTCTGTTTGCTTTTCTGCAGCAGGTTTCCTCTTCTGTGTCAGGAATACAGTTGTGCCAGAAAGCCTTTTTCTCCTTGCACCAATTCAGCTTCACCATTTAACATTTGATGAGACTTGAGTCTTTTAATGCATCATTCAGATTGACTCACAAGTCTTCGTAGAGTGACGTCTCTGGCTTCAGAAGGTTCAACAGATTCTGTCCTTCAGAGAGTCTAATTATTTTTAGAAGGTCTTCTTCCTCAGAAGGTTGATCATCTTCAGCAAGTTCTTCCTTTCAACTGTATGCCTTCAACTTGTATTCTTCTACAAAGAATTTCTTCCATCTTCAATAGGGAGATGCTTTAAGCAAGTTCTCTTCTTCTGATGATTCTTCTTCAGATGATTTCTTCACCGTTCTTCCTTTTGTATGTCTTCCTTCTTCAGCAAGTCTTGGCTCTTCAATAGGTAGATGTTTTTCAGCAAGTTCCTTTCTTCAGATTGCTTCTTCTTCGGTAGTTTGCGCAGACAGAGATTAATTCTTCATTGATCTTCGCTCTTCTTTTGGTTGTAGATCTTCCAGCATATCTGATGGCTTTCTTTATTATAGCTCGCGCGGATGAATCCTTTTCTCCTTAGCAGATTGCTTTCTTCTTCTTTCTTCAGCAGGTTCTCTTCTTCAGGAGCTTGTAATCTTTTCTTCAGATAGTTGTTGCGCTTCCAAAAAGTCTGATGACTTTCTTCTTCAATTCATCTTGCGCAGTTGTACTTCAGCTTCTTCAATTCAGCAGGTTGATTATCTTCTGAGAGTTGCTTCTTCTTATTTCCTGAAATACAAAGGAAAAAATACATTTCTCAGTAGAACCTATTTCTGTACAATCTAATTTGTTAATCATTAAAACCAAAGATAATGAGTCTTGAATCTAAATTCAATACTTAATTTAATTCTGAAACTCAACAGGATCCCGTCCTTTTGGATTAGTATCTCCCTTTTTAACTCTCTAGAGGAGAGTTCCACTCACTACAAGAAAATCAGTTTTTAGCGACGGCCAAAAGTCGTCGCGGCAAGGGAGAAACCGTCGCTATTTCATAATTAGCGACGGCCGGTAAAAGCCTCATCGTTAATGTAGTAGCGTCGATATTTTACGGCCGACGCTCCTTTAGCGACGACCCATCGCTAATAATCTTTTCAAAAAAATTCCTTTCTCCCCAGATTTATCAACTATAAGGATCGAACCCACAACCTACATGATACCAAGAAGAAGCATTACCGTTACGCTATGCTAGTTTCTTGAAATACATAGTGCAAAATAATATATACATAGTGAAAAAATAATAAGAAATTAGCGTCAGCCAGACCAACACTAACTTTACGAAGGCTGACGCTAAAATTATTTTTGTCTATAGCGTCGGCAAGGCCAACCATCGCTAAATAAAAAATAAAATTTTTTTTACCATTAGCATCGGCTAAGTTGTCACTATTTAATAAAGTTAGCGTTGGCCATGGCCGACGCTTCAAAAAAATGTAAAAAAAAAATCCAATTTAGTGTCGGCCTGACTGACGCTACTAGCGACGGTATCGTGGCCGATGCTATCCATTCGCTGCTAAATCGCTTATTTCTTGTAGTAACTCGCCTGGGGTGAATGATGTACATTATATATGGTTTTGATGGAGATTATTATCGAGATTATTATTAGGACATTTTAAACTAGAGTTTTGATTTGGGATTATTTTACTTTTAAGGATTTTATTTTCTTAGGGATTTTTATTTTATTTTAGTCAAGTTCTATTATGTGTTTATTGTTGGGATTTATTATTTTTGGCCCATTTAGATTAAGATTTATTTGGTCTATAAATATATGCTTCCTTTGTAAACACTTGATAGTCTTTTGTGATTGTTGAATCTGATATTATACTCCTTTGGAGAGTATTTGAAATTTGAGTCAAGGAGTACCCACCCTAGAAATTCACTACAGAATTAGTCATACGAGTATTGGAATGGTAATTGAGCCCAAACTCTATGGGTACCTGCAAAAATTACCCGCAATGAACAGGGTAAAAACTCGCAAAGCGGGTATGGGCGCGGGTACGGGCAAAAGCCCGCATTTTTTCATGGGGACGGGCGCGGGTACGAGTACTTTGATGCCCAGCCCGCCCCATACCCGCACTCATATATATACTTATTTGATAAAAAATACCACATATAATTATATATAGGGATATATTAATTTTATTAAAATATCTAGTATATTTATACATATTTTTAAAATTGATATATATAATATATTAAAAATTTAAAATATATTTTTATAACTATCTATTTGCGTTTTTTTATTTTATAATATATGACTAATTAGTGTTAATATCTTTTTACAAATCTTGAAGAATTCTAAGTTCTAACACATGATATCCCAAGTTTATAAAATAGTGTGACATGAAAGTATACTGTAATATTTAATAAAAATTTTAAACTTTTGATCATTTGTTGTATTTTAAAACATTAACATATTGTGTTTCAATGTAATTAAATTGTTGTTTCACTGATACTTAAAAATTAGGTTTGGGCGATTTTCGAGTAACTTTTTCAATTGAGATATAGTTTTCTTAAATTAATATTTTTTAGTAAGTTGTTAATTATTTACTTAATAAAAGTGTGGGTAACGGGCGCGGGTACGGGCATATAGGTGTCGAGCGGGTATAAGGACGAACACTAAAGTTACTGCCCATGTGGGTACGGGCGCGGGTACGGATTTTATTTTTTTTTTAAAACGTGGGTACGGGGACGAGCACTGTGGTACCCTGCCTATAGGGTACCCCTTGCAAAAAGGAGTATTTTGGGTTACAATTCTACGTCATAAGAGACTACCATACTAAAGAGAATACCTTTGGGGTTGTCATTATGCATCAATAACTTATCTATAAACCTCTAGTCTAATTATAATTTGAACCATGTACCTATTTATTTGCATACTTACATATAGCTAAAATAATCCTATGTATACATAAGCAATACTAGTTTAATACTTACATAGTATTGCTAGTCTTTTAAGAGATAAAATATATAAAGTTATAATTAATACATATATAAATCAAGACACATTATCATTTATTTTTATTGATTTGATATATATAGTCCGTCAAAGTTTAAATTTATAAATTCTAAATTTATAATTATAGAAAATTTTGATATTAATTCACAATGTAAAAAAATGTGGTTGATTAAATTTAAGTAATGGTATTTAAAAGAAATAAAAATATATAAATGTAATAATGGAATGGTGAGATTTTTTATGTAAAACAAAATATGGCACATAAGAATTAAAGTAAATTAGGAGAAATTTGCTTATTTAAAAATGATAACTCAAATTTAATATTAGGTTTTGATTATTTGTAAGTGGGTGAAATTCTACTAATTAAACTAATTATTTTTATTGTTGTAAACATAAACCAAAATATCAATATAACTCTTGGGGATACTAGGGACAACTCATTAGTCAGATAAAGTCGGCCACACAAGTCATTGTACATATACATGGAGTACCTTATATGGGAGGATAAAAACAACATGCATGGCAATTTTTTTCCCAATAATATCTCCATTTTTTCTTTAATTTATGGTTTGTTTGGTTAAGAAGAAATTTGAGAAGAGAAAAGAGAAATAGGGGAGATGAAAATAGAAATTGAGTTTGATTAATAAAAAATCAGAACAGAAAGAAATATGCAGGTAGTGGGACCCTGTTATTTCTATTTCTTCTCGTACCAGCGAAGAAATGCTGAAGAGAGAGAATTTTTGCTCAAAAAGTGAGTCAGAAAATGGGTTAAATTTTTGAAAGACTAGAGTGCAGTTTTTTTATTTCTTTCTCTTTCTATTCTATTAAATAAAAATATCATTTTTCTCCACTCTATTTCATCTCTATTTTTTTACCAAACAACTCTATTTTTTTCTCTATTTCTCACATATTTCTCTTCACCTCATTTCTCTCTTTTCTATTTCTCTCTACCCCATTTTTCTCCACACTACTAAACATAGCGTTAAACTGCCTTGAGTGTTAAAGTATTTTTTATAGGCACCCTTGTTCATTTCAAAAGAAAGGCTTAATGGTGTTTTAAATTGAACAGAGTAATTTGATGATGATCTAATTAACCACCTTTAGACTAGACATGGGAACTATAACAATATTTAATTAATTAAAAAATAGTTAATCCTTAAAATTATTTTTTTAACTCACAATTCCATCCATAGGTTTTGAAGAAATGAATAAAGACCAAAATTTATATCACATAATTTTTTTTCATCTCAATTTAGTTTCTTAAAAAGTCTAATACGATTTTGATTTTATTAAAGTAGATACTAAATCATTCACATATAAACAAAATTTTAAAAGTTAGAATAAATAATGCAATTGTAATTTGTCACAAAAAAATAAAAATAAAAATAAAAATTCCTTTCTTTCTTTTTTTAAAAACAATCTCTTTTTTTCTTTCTTTCTTTTTTTTTTTTCAACAAAACAATCTCTTTCTTAATATTATCTGTTTAAACGGGCTGCCATTTTCATGCAAGCCCAACCGAAACACAAGTGGGAGAAACTAAAAAGTAAAAACCACTGGAATGGTTTGGCAAATACAGTTTGAAACGACACCGTTTTAAGAAGCCTGGTGGTGCTTGGTGAAGGTAATACAGAAGAAGGCGAGGCGAGACGGAGGGAGAGAGAGAGAGAGAAGAAGGAAAATGAAGGCGTTGGGATGGTGGCTAATAGTGGTTGGCACGCTTCGATTGGCCTCCGTGTGGTTCGGTTTCTTCGACATTTGGGCTCTTCGACTCGCCGTCTTCTCCAAAACTACCAGTAACTTCTCTCTCTCTCTTCTTTACTACTTTCCACATTTTACTCCAACAACGATTAAGTGTTCTTTCAATGGATTCGTTAGATTTGAATGGATTTTCACATATTTCAAGGGTAGATATTGTCGCTAGTATTGGTACTGGACACGGTTGCTTGCTGTTTCAGCGGCAGCAATGGGGCTTGTGTCATTGGATGGATTTCAGAGATAGTAGAGTTATTATTATGATTCAGAACAATTGAAACATTAGATCCAATGTATGAGAATGAGATCTTCTAGTCAGATCCCAATGCACCACAAATTAATATTTGTATCTGTTATGATATGTTGTAATTTATAAGGCATGATGTTCATTGCATAGGGTAACGTCATTTTTATGTTATATTGGTCGAAGAGAAAGGTGGCAGGCATTGAACCTTAGAATTGTTACAATTGTAGTCTTCTAGATGCCAATCTGCACTTCTAAGAAAGAAATAGGCTTTTGCTAAGTGGTTAAACAAATAGCAACTTGCTCTTTTTTAGGGAGGGGGTGTCAATGGGAAAGCTTAAGGTGGGTTTGACTTGTCTTATGATAATGTATGCAAGTTGGACTTTGATTGAGCAGATAAGGAAATTTTGCTTGTTAGGAAAATAAAAACAGTGAACCTGCTCCTTATTTGACTGCACAAGTCTTCTATTGTCTCTCAACGTGAAGAATGGTTTTAGTGCTTAGGAGATGTAGGAAGCAAGTTATTAGTGATTTGACTGTTTTTGAATTCTGAGGTATTGGGCTCCAGGTTTAACCTGAATCAGCTTTGAACATCACAAACATTGAAAATTATGCAATTTTGCAATTTGGTAATATGCTCTTCTTGAGGCCATGTGATGTCCTTTCAGATTGTCTTGAAAGTTACTCCCAATGTATATGGTGAAAGTAATTGGAAATTTGGATTTTGAGTCTTTTTTTTATCTATGGTAACCCTCTTGCAGGAAGCAGACCTGTATAGAAAAAAAAATGCGAGGACTGAATTAATTAAAACAAAATAAGCTCTCATCTTCTATGTTTGGCTGGTATTAGGCATTGATATTACCTAAGATCATAATCCTGTGATGATAATAAAGTTTTTGACTTTAAAATTCAACAATATTCATCACAATGCGTAGCAAAGTTGTTCTTTACCTGCACTTTTTAAAAGCTTTATTTAATTATAATTTCTAACATTGTCCTAATATGAATTGCAGAATTATGAGAACTGATAAGAGTTTATTAATTGTTACAGTGACTGAAGTTCATGGACGCACATTTGGAACTTGGACACTGTTGACCTGCACCCTTTGCTATGTCTGTGCATTCAACCTTGAAAATAAGCCTCTTTACCTGACTACTTTATTGTCGTTCATCTATGCATTGGGTCATTTCTTGACTGAGTACCTAATTTATCATACAATGGAGATTTCGAATCTGACTACAGTCGGCATATTTGCAGGTATTATAAATTTTATTCCCGTGTCCCACCAAATTGACATGCATTACATTATTTTCTTTAATTTTAAAACCAAACTCTTTCTTTATCTTTCTCCACCAATTATTTTTCTTTATACTGTGTGCCAAGTTTAATTGTAGGCCACATTCTTGATGCCTTTTGGAAACTTGGGCCGTGCTCAACCATTTTGTCTTCTTTTTTTTTTTGAAAAGACCACTTTGTCTTCTTGGTGTATGAATTATTTGCTATTTTCTTTTTGCTCGCCCCCAAGTAAATGGTGGAAGTTTGCATAGTTTGAATGACATTCTAGGTTCAAATATCAGTATTTCCATTGTACCCAAAAACTTTAAAAGAAAGAAGAAGAATCCTGTACCCAAATAGATGTCCTCCACTTATACCTTCCGGCCCATTATTGTTCTGGACTGACCTCAGCCTGGCTTATTATTTGTCTTCTTATTTTAGCATTATTTACTCATGAATGAAACATGTTTTAACATCTATCTTCAATGATAGGAACATCGATAGTATGGATGCTATTGCAATGGAATGCGAACCTGAAAGTCCACTCAAAGCACTCTAAAAAAAAGGATTAGCAAGCCAAAACAGATGGGACAAAGCAGTGATAATGTGATTGGTGGGATATTGGACTCTTAGAAACAAAGAGATGCGGCTTTAAATATCTCATCCGTCTACTTGATTTTATTTAAAAGTCATTTCAAGTTGTTACAGTTAACTTCTGCTAGCTTGCCCTTGCTGGTTTACAAAATTGATGGCATTCTTGAAATTGTGTTGCCTTATGGATTCCATGCTTTAAGATGCTTATCAAAATGCAAGTCATTATTGTATTTTTGACGGAAACGGAGTGTTTGGCGCTAATTGATTTTGAAGAGATGAGATACAGTGTTGAGAATTGGACGGTGGATTCTAGTCCATGGTATTTTTCTGTTCAATGAGCTTCTTATATTGCACATGTTTGGGATTGCACTTTGTAATTAGGAGCAGGTAATTTGCCAAACAGAACTTCGAAACTTTAAGAACTTTATTTCTAGAATTTTAGAAGGTAGTTTGTTTTTACTTAAATTAATCTGCGATTGTTTAGGGCCAAATATCCGCTATTATCATGGGCATTATGTTCGGGTTTAGTCATAATTAAGACCCATCACCCCTCCCTAAGAGCGTGTTTAAATGGGGATCCAACCAGGGAGTTATTAACGAAATCTCGGTCTGTATTGTCAACTGAGCCATAACTATTTGGTTTTTAGGGTGAATTTGGTTACAGTTTTTCAAAACTTTTTTTTTTAATTAAGAAACAAGAAAAAACTTGTTTGACTAAGGCCATCTTTATCCCAGCACTCCATTTTTTTACTATTCACAGATCTTAAATGGGTCCCACCAATACACATCACCAAGTTCTTATTTAGCACCTCTCTTCTCTAATTCAGCATCTTACTTTTTTATCATTTTCAAATTTTAAATGGGTCTCACCAATACATATCACCCATTTTTTTATTTACAAATATTTTAATTAATAAACAATAAAATAATATGAATAAATAATAAATTGAAAATTTAATTTTTTAAAAAAATGTTGTTTGACATTATATTGTTATTGTTGTGGCTTAGTACTTTCCACTAATGACATCACTTGAGACACTTCACCACTACCACCACCACTTGACGTCATCAACCATTGTTGTCGCTCGACACACTCTGCTGCCACCATCGTAATCACCTAATATCCTCTATCATTGGTGTCGATGTTAACACCCTCCACCACTGCCATCATTGACCAACACCTCCCATCATTGGTGTCACCGCTCAACAAGCTCTACTAATAACACCACTACTCAACACCTCTCATTGTCACTATTGTCGCTACTCGGTACCCTTCACCATGGTCCTTTAAATGCCATTGTTGCTTGACACCATCCACCAATAACACTACTACTTGACACCCTTCACCACCATTGTTGCAACTGGGTACCCTCCGCAATTGGTGTTGTCTAGCACCCTCCACCAATGATGTCACTACTCGATATTCTCCACCACGAATCATGATCTTGTGCAGTATTGGAGAGATTTGGTAGGAGAGAGATAAAGATAAAAGGCATACAATGCACACAAATTTAATATGAGAAATAAAATATATTATTTTTATCCCCTACTAGATCTCTCCAGTATTAGGGTGGATTTTGAATCCTCCATGACTGCTTCACATCCTCCATTGCCATCGTCGTTGCCCAGCACCCTTCATTATTATCGTCATTAGACATCGTTTGCTTTAAAAACATACTCTTAAAACAAAAATACCAAGATGAATTTTTACTTTTTCTTTTTTTTTTTTTGTTTTCACATCTCAAAAATTATTTTTAAATTAATATTATCAAACAACTTTTTAGTAAAATGGTACGATGTAAAGAGTTATAAATCATTAACAAAAGAGAGCATAGAAACAAAAGATTCTTTCCTAGGTGTGATTTTTTTTTGTTCCATTGAGTGTTGTTACAAACAAAACATACCTTCGCGTCCTCGGCTCTTATTGGCTTACTATCAGAGAAAACATGGTGTTGGTTTGGGTAGTAAGTACAATGATTATTGAAACAAGAGTTATATACTGTGAGAAACATCAAGGTGATTATTACGATTCCCTTTAGTGAGGAAGGGCATGTATGCCTTATCTTATATGACAACTCATGGAACTTATTAGTGGAAGAACAACTTTATTCTCATCACCCTTCTCACTCGGACCGCAACCCCTTTATTTGTTCTTATTTTTTTCCTCTCACATAAAATGTTAAAAATCTCTTTTACCCTTCATTTTAACCATCCCAAATCAAATCGGCAACTCAATTAAAACCTTTCTGATTTTCGAATCTCTAACCCAGAATAGTCATTCCTCTTCTTCTTATTTCTCTTAACCATGGATTTATTCTTCTCTATGCTCTGTTATTATTCAACAACCAAATGGATCTTCCTCTTCAAGCCCGAATCGTTGCTGCTGCAACTAAAGCTATACCAAACAACATCAACATTGTTCCGTGAATACTACTCAAACTCTCTACTCTCGATTTATTTCGTTCTTTGTTTGTTTTGTCTTGATCATAATATGTCGTAGCGTTCTCCTTTACAAGTCTTTGCAAGAGTTGGAGCCAAATCTAGAGCCTTGGTTACAAAAAGTCAAAAGGGTGAAGCACCTTGTCCAAATGATAAATGGCAAGCTTGTTATCCGAGTACACAACCCAACAATTGAGGCATTGACCACCCAAGATGTTAATTAACATTATTACCTAATGCATTTTCACATTCACTGGAAGCCTTGCGGGGTCCTTATCAACCATTGTTAGCATAAGGTTATTGAGAGAACCGAAGTTTGAGGTGGAGACATACTCAAGGAGGAGGAAAGACTTAAAAAAATTAAAGGGCCTAGGGTTCAAGTGAAATACAATGAGGGGGAGTGATGAAAATAAAGTAGTCCTTCCATTAATAAATTCCCTGATTGGTTAAATAAGATAGGGCATAGATGTATTTCCTCACTAAAGGGCACCGTAACAATCACCAAACATCAATATGTATCGATTTCGAGTAAACCCTAAAAGTGGTCCCTAAAAGATGTGGGGTCGGTCAAAATGGTCCTTAAACGAAACAAATTTGCAAAAACGTCTTTAACAAATACTTACGTTGGTCAAAATGGTCCTTCTGTTAACCTTCATGTGTTAGAGTTAATAGAAGCGCACATGTGACACATTAAGTGACATGTCAACTCTACAGTGACATTTTTAAGTTTGCTTAGTCAACATTAGGGACCAAAATGAAAACTAAAAAAATGATATTAACTAGTATGGACCAAATTGAAGGGATGAAAATCCTTAATGTCTTCTTCTTCCCAAGCGTTTCATTTCCCCATTATCTTCTTTCCTAGCATATTATTTAGAAACCCTAAAAACCAATAGTGCTAGGGGAGGAGTTACGATGGGAGGTAGAACTCAAACTCCTTAATCTTGACTACAAAAAAGAACCAATAATGGTAGTTGGAGTACCTTGTTGTGAGTATTATCTACGGGTAAGTGTACCTATTGAATAGAGTAAAATGGAGTATTTAAAACCTCATATATCATCCCACAGAGATTCCTTAACAGTATTAAATTAAGTTAAATCCTTAATAATGAGATAAGAGAGAAAGATTATGATTTGATTTGCTGGTTGAAATTAATAATAATTAAATGAGGAAAGAGTGAGAGAAAGTTAAACAAGGAAGCAACAAATATAATTAGGATTTAGTTATGGAAGTGCCTAGGGCCTGGTTTCACTTAAGTACTTACTAGATTTTCCTCCAATTTCCCTTATAAATTATGTCAACCTAATTGTCAATCACTTATTCTAATATTATCAATACCCAATGATCATGCAATATTGATAATCTTCTTCTTAAAACACTATCTCCAATTATCATACAAGATAATGGATTAAGAAAATCATAAGGAACCAATAATTTTGTTAATCTAATAATTGATTGGAAACCTAGGATTAAGATTGATCCTACAAAACCCTACATCCAATTTACCTTATAGATCCGTTAATTGAGAATGGTATAATCGCCTATTACCCAACCAACTAAGATTTACCAAGGGTGATCAAAGCTTGATATAGTAAAACAATAAGGCAAACACATTATAAAGAGAAAACAATAATTTATAAAGGGAAAAAGGGGTTCAAATCAAGTTCACAACTTAAGATTCACCATTGTCCGAATCCTTCCGCTACTTAATAAAATTCTTCTAGAAATGCATTGCACAAAACATGTGTGCAACACCATACATCACCTCCCCTTATCATTAGTTGATGTCCCCTGGTTCTTCCTTGTTGCATTACACATGTCCACCACGTGAGCATCCTTATCCAATCCTCTCAATCTAACATCTAAGTCTCTCCCAGGGTTTAACTAGTAAATCTTCTCAAAGCTCCGATAAAAAATTCTCCTTACACAGAGTATCCACAATGAATTTATTCATTGTGTCCAAATCCAACCCTTCCCACACACACATTTCTCCCCTAACATGTTGTGACACCTGAAATTTTTTCCTTAAAAATAACATCTACTGACAAAAACAAGAATAGCAAGAAGCAAGAAATTTCAATTAAAACACAACAACCACCAAGCCTATCACAAAACTTTATTAACAAAATAAAGAACCATTACAAGAAAAAGAAGGGCAAATGCAAAACTCGTACCTTCAACGGTGTTACATTTGATGCATTGACTATTTTGAACAATTTTAATCTTTTTTCTTTGCCACATTAGAGTTGAAATGACATTTAACGTCTCATGTGTGCTCTTATATTAACTCAACAATGGAAGTTAAGAGAGTGAAAGTTTGACCAACGAGAGTATTTGTTAGATATGTCTATACAATTTTCTTTCTTTCGGTGACTATTTTTGACTAATCTCATATCTTTCAAAGACCATTTTAAGAGTTTACTCAATTGATTGCAATGAAAGGAATTTGAATCAACATGTATTTAAATCAGTCACTAAAAGAATATTAATAATAATATTTTAAAATTTAACTCCTCAATTGAAAGACATTTTAGTAGGAAAATTTCGTTATATTATATTTTCAGTGTGTTTTTTTTATTATTAAGTAAATTTTCACGTTATGATTTCAATGAAAGGATTTGGTAGGCTTAGATTTTCCACAACCGTGTGACTTTTCTTTAGAGAAGGAATTTGCACCAATTAAGTGCATGTTTGGTTTGGCGTTGAGAAGTGTCCAAACTCAAGTTTGGACCTCTCAACGCAATTATTTGTAGCGTTGGAAATGTGAGTTTATCACGTTCCAACGCTAAACCAAACATAACTTAAGTAACTTTTTAGACTAATATAGCATATTTGTTTTTTATTCGAAAAATATCATAATTATATTTGGGTACAAGCTATAAAGAGTAATTTTTGCCTAAACATAGTTTTGAATCCTTCCCAATTAAAAAACAAAACATGATATGAGAACATCCACAATGGAGCAACTCCATTTGAGTGCTTCCAATGGGACCCACTTGTACACAACACTCATTTTTACTCTTCCCAATAGAAGCACCTCCAATCACTTTATCTCTATAATGAAGCAACTCTCTTTAGGTGCTTCCCAATACACAACAACTCATTTTTTATTATTTATTGGTTGATTTATAAGAGCATCTATAACAGTAGCCCGAGAAGCAACAAAGCGGGAGAAGCAACGTTGCTAGCTCCATTTTCACCATTGCAAGCAATTGAACTTGAGTTGCTTTGTGAGCCAAGTTGCTAGCTCTAGCAACTCAAAAAGTGATGGTTTAGAGTAAAAAATATTATTTTATTGGAGTTTTAACCTATTGGAAGCACCCAAAGAGAGTTGTTGCATTGTAGAGATAAAATGCTTGGAGTTTCTTATATCGGAAAGAGTAAAAATGAGTGATATGTACAGGTAGACCCCATTGGAAAAAACCAAATGGAGTTGCTCCACTATGGATGCTCTAAGTTGATTTAGCTAGCAATCTTTGCCAAGGAAGCAACTTTTTTCAATTGCTTCCAATGGCAATTGCTCAAGAAGCAACATTGCTTCCCTGACATAGTTGCTTCCCTGGCTAGTGATAAAGATGCTCTGACATTTTCTCCCATATCCACATAAAAATTCAATAGGGCCTGTTGTGAGACCAGAACTCTTGTACCCATTGCCAAATTTGTCTGTATGTATCACGAGAGCATTCGAATCTGAATGAAGTCAACCACCTAATACTACAAACAAAAACACCAAATCCAGCCTGGCTTGGCAAAATGGCGACACTACTTCATTTTCAAAACGAGCTCAAATTAATATGAAAAATTATATGTTGCAACAACTATTTATTATTCATATATTATTAGAATTCCTCGGTACTTTAATCCTTCATTTTCAAAACGAACTCAATAAGCTCAAATTAATATGATAAACTATATATGTTGCTTAAACTCCTCGGCCAAAAGAAACTTCAAAAAAGTTTGGAACCAACAGTGTGTACATGGCACGGATGATTTTAAAACCATATTACTGTCTCAACACAAGGCATTTCAATTTTTATAACATCTTACTCCAAACTCCAAGGTAGTTAATTGGTTGGCTGCAACTATTCACCTAGCACTTTCTTTGCATTCCATGTTTGTTCTGTATCCAAAATAATCTGCTTATTCATACATACATAGGACTTCATTGATAGTGTATTTGATTTACATAAAATCACATTATATATGTGAATTTTGTTTTCATTAATATTGGATTACATCCACGTTTATAAAATTATTTTGATGGTATCCAAATATGATATAAGTATAACTTCTTCCTCTATTATTGATAATTCAATACCAAGCTTTTTCCAAATTCTTCTTTTATGTAAATTCAACTATCACTTCTATTTTTCACTCTCAAACATTTGTGCCATTATGAATTTGTTTATTTCCTAAATTTGTATTAATTATAATAAATTGAAATCAATGATTTAATTTTAATATATAGGTTTGCTTTTAATTTGTGTATAAATCTAATTTTATTTTAATATAAATAGATAGGTTGTCTAAATATGATTTGATTCTAAAGTTGAATTCATTTGAATATAGATAGGTGTTCTTAATCTGATTTGCTTCTAAATTTGTATTATAATAAATTGAAATCAATAATTTGATTTGACTATAGATAAGTTTGCTTTTAATTTGTGCGTATAAATCTATTCTGATGCTAAATCTGATTTTATTTTAATATAGAAAGTTAGTTTTTCTAAATTTGTTTGATTCTAAAGCTGATTTCATTTGAATATAGACAAGTGTTCTAAATTTGAATCTTAATCCAATTTGATTCTAAATTTGTATTATGATTTTTGAAGGTTTTGTAATTTTTTGGTTGATGATAATTACATAATCATATATGTTTTTGCTTGGGTACAAGTTATGTGTATTTTTATCGTTGCAGATATTTAGTTCCTAGAAGTCCTAGGTACATGTGTAGTTTTTTTTTTTTTTTACATTTTTTTAATTATTACAGTTTTTGAATGGGTATTGCTTTTCCCCCCCTTTTTTTACTCTTCTTTATGTCATGTGTTATTTTATTTATTTTTTTCCCTTTTTCTTATTTTTCTTATATTGTTGTGTTCTGATTTATTCCGTGTGGTTGAATAAGTGTTTCCTAAGGGATTTTGCATTTGTCAACCTTTCTGTGTTGTCAATTGATTGTCTTGATAAGTTGATTCACTAATGAAAAATCATGTTGTATTCCTTCCCCTTCTCATCTCTTTTGGATTCTACCAATTCCTTTACTTTTTTTTCAAGCATGATTCTACAATGTATCGTGTGTTATTTTAAAATCTCATGAATCAATTAACTAATTACTTTTAGTTCTTTCTCTGTCATGTCTTTATCTTCTCTCATGGAATTCGAATATACTTTATACTATTTTCTTTTGCCTTTTTTTGAAAGGTTATTGTTTATGATTGTGAATCATGACAAGTGTCCATGTTTCCTTGATTCTCAATCTGAATTATCTGGATTTCTCCTATTTCTCATTAGTTTTGATTTTTAAACTCTTTAATTCACTTTTGAAGCTTGGTTACTTAATGTTTACCGCTTTCTTTAACTCTTTAATTTTTCTGATCCTGATTCATATGAACTTTCCATACTTGCTCTGTATCCATTTTTTACAATTGACGGTTTATACTATTCATTTAATTTTAATACTTTAATGTTTCTATTCCTCAAAAGGAAGAAAAAGAATAATGACAAGTTCGTAAGACAACATGACTGTTGGTTGGGAAAAAAATGTTGCCATTGAATCTAAAAAGGAGAGGAATACATGGAACAAAGGAATTCCACAGGTAATAATATTGGTTGCAATGGAAAACAATCATCTCTTTCATTGTGCATGATAATAGATATAACGTCATGTCCCGAAAGTTTAGTTTGTTGTTGTTGTTTTATGGCATTGAATTCCTTTGAATGTTGCTGAATTGTATTTGTTGCTGCTTTGACTTTGTTGCAGATCGTACCTTAATTGTTGAAATGGCATCAGCAGCAACTGGAGCCACGGGATGGTACAGGGGAAGGGTGAAGGCTGTTCCTTCAGGGGATTGCTTGGTCATTGTGGCTGTGGCCAGCTCCAAGCCTGGTCCCATGCCTGAAAAAACCATCACTTTATCTTCTCTAATGGCTCCTAGACTGGTAATTTTACTCATTTGGCTGTTTTTTGTTTTTCCTCCTCCAATTGGAAATGAGATTGTGAACAAGAGCCATGTATATTGAAAGAAAATTTTAAAATTGTGTGCTGAGTTGTAGTATTTTGAATAAAAAATTCTTTGTTCTAATTGCATTGGTGTTCTGTGTTTGAATTTTTGCAAATTTGGCTAGGCGTGTAGAGACGATGTGGATGAGCCATTTGCATAGGGAAGGTGCGTAAAATAGAGTTGATACTCTGATTTGATTGGATGCTTTGGGTTTGTATCATTCTGATGAGGCATGGTGTGTGTTTTTGACATTGATATGTTATTGGAACAGGAGGTGACCTTCAAAGTTGATTACAATGTGCCATCCATAAGTCGTGACTTTGTTACCTGTGGAATTCCTTTCTTTCATATTTGTGAAAATCATATTTGTGAAGTTCAATGTGACGCATGTTTCCGAATTCACAATTTATCACTGATTCTTGTATTTATCATTCAAATAATTATACTAAGGTGAGTGGTCTACATTTTTTTGGATAATAACTCAATGTTTTTTGCTTTCAAATAATAATTTAATGTTTTTTTGGATAATATCGATTCATGTTTTTTGTTTTATTCTGAGATGGATTTTGAAGAAACCTTCACCCTATTATCCACTCCTGGGGCATGAGAAATCAGATGAAAGCATGGGTTATCTTTGTTTTTCTTTTTTGTTTTATGGTAGTGAAAAAAATGTGTTCAAAGTGAATCTTTTGTTGAGGATTTTTTGTATTGTTCCATAAATCTCTATGTAGTTTGGGACTTGGGATTCTTAATTTAATTTATTTTGTCCCTTTTATTATTTTTGGAGATGAGAAGGGGAAAGATGCAAAAAGGAAATAACTGACATGTGTAATAAGAAAGGCAGGTTGGTTGGAACATACTGCAAGTGCTTATAGGCAGGTTCTTGGCTTTTTACCCTTCAATATACACAATGCATATTTTTTTGTCATTTTAAGATTTATTAATTCATTTTTTAATTAGACTACCAAACTTAAGAACCTTGCAATTACTATTTCTTACTTTTGTTTTTTCTTTATCTGTTATGATTTTCTTTTCCAATGCCTCTGATTTAGAGCAGTGGTACATCTTAATTTTCCTGTTAAAGAATAAATGAGTACATACCAAGTATCTTCTGATTAAATTTGTTTTTTTTTTTGTCTTAATTTGTTTTGACTTATTCATATGTATATGCACATGTGTTTTCGAAGATTGTCAAACATTATATGTGCTATTATTTTATAGGATTCCTAAATTGTCTATAAGACTATAACTAATCTTCAATTAAGATGTTCTGTTACATACTGAAAAGTTATAGGAGGATCAATAGTTAGAATTTGTTGTGGACATGCATGGCTACGAGAATTATGATAAGAGGTATGCTGACATATGATGTTGTTAAGTAGTTGTGGCATAGTTTCATGTAATTAATTTAGGGGTGCAGTTTTTTCTGAAGTTAGTGCTAATTTGTGTGTTGTAGTTTTCACACTCTTTACTCTTTGCATTGTTTAGGAAGATAACCTGAATTTTATTGATGAAGTAATGGAACTACCTTCAAGTATCTGTTATACATTGCCTTTAATCTTTGCTTTATATATCACATTGCCTTGAAAGCTTTTTTTATTATTTTTATAATATGTTTATTTCAATTTGATTGAATATTATTCTTAGTTATAGCATTAATTTGATACATATTTTAATTCAAATTGTTCTTTATTGACTAAAATTGTTTTCCTCCATTCCTATTTTAATTTCTCTAATAGGTTCATTTTCTTCTCTTTCTCAGGTTGGCAGGTCAGTAAATTGTGTTGATGATGTTGCTAAATTAGCTTTATTAATTTGAATTTGTGTGGGTAGAAGAGATACTTGTGAATTAAAAACCTCCTGAATCATGATGTACTCTTAGCCTTCTATTTGACTTTTTTTTAATGAAACACCAATGATAAAAAAAAAAACTTATTGTCCATTTAAAGCTATTTTTACTATTTTTATAATATTTTTTTTAATCTCTATATAGTTTGATTGATATTATTCTTAATTATAGATAAAATTATTTTTTAAAAAATATTCTACGAGGTTGTAATTATTGCCTATTAAGAGATATTTTTATTATTTTTACAATATTTTTCTTTTAATTTTTACAAATTTTGATTGAAATTATACTAAGTTATAACGTAAAAATGCTTTTCATAATCCCTCTTTTAGAAAAAAATCTACAATCCTCCAAGAGTAGGTACTCATTCCATTTAAAATCCAACACCTGACATGATTAGTTATGCATCCTCAATTTTAATTTAAAAAAAGGAAGTTAAAAAAAGAAAAAACTGTCAAATAACAAAGGGGGAGTATTGAGGAGTGGGTGCTCCTGGAGTACTGAAAATTTGTTCATAGAAGAAATTTTGTAGGCCCTTCTTTAATCCAAACAAATTCAATTATAAGCGGAAAATCAGTGCTTCAATTATAAGTGGGTTAATACAATATTTTCCCGTATTTGTAAAAGTATTCTACATGGAAATGACTTTTATATGATATATCAATTTCCTTTTTTTTATTATGATCTTAAGTTGTGAAGAGAAATGTATGGGGAGCTTGATTTTTTTTTTTTCTATTGCATAACTTTATTTCTATCTGAATTATATTGATAAGCTCCTCTTTAGCATTAGAGTATTTGAGATTGTTAGTCTTATTTTATTTAAGCATCTATTTAATGCAGATATTTTAAGAAACTTCTTTGAGTGATTGCTTATAATTTTTTATGTAGTGATTTCATTTCATATAAGAGGATCAATACTTATCTATATGAACAAATTTTATTAAAAAATATATACTGAATCATGAACTCTTCAAGTATATTTTCTATTAAGAATTCTTTAAAATGAAATTTATTATAATCATTATTGTTTAAGTATTTTTCTTTTTTATTTTAGTTTAATGATTATTGTTATAATTACTTTTACATATATTCTTAATTAAGTCATTGGGGCACTGCAACATATTTGAGAAGGCTATTCTACTCCGGAATTTGTTTGGAATAAGACTTGAGAATTTCTAAGTGACGACATTGTTCATATACAACGATCACTTTTAATAGCCTATGTACAGATAGAGTTTGCACTCCAAGATTTTTTAATACAATTAATTCATCTGGGCTTCCAAATCATGTCTTAAAGTTGAAAATTAGTACATCAATAATGGTATTGAGAAACATTGATTAGTGTTCAAGACTCTACAACTGTACTAGGCTCATTATTACTCGGTTAGGTACCTATGTATTGAATGCAAAAGTAATTTATGGAGTAAATGTGGGGCACAAAGTATTCATTTCAAGACTGTCATGGATTCCTTCAAATAATATAATTTCTTTTAAGTTTCAGAAAAGACAATTTTCTATCGTTAATAAAAGTCAATGTCAATATTTGAAACATACCAGAATTTACTTGCCAAAGTCTGTCTTCTCTCATGAGATATTATATGTTGCAGTATGCAGAGTGACAAAGATGAGGATTGAAATTACTCATAACTGATGATGGAACACATATTTCAGATACAACTTCAAATGTTGTATATAAAGAAGTCTTCTAAAATTTAAATTAGGTTGCTCCTTAAATCTTTTAATTACAAATTATTATTATTTGTCATCATTACTATTAATCAAATCATACTTATTTCAACTGTGTTCAATCAATGAATATCATATACTAATATTCTTTATGACATTTCCACATTTTTTTAGGTTCTTTAGGAAACTTCTTTCAGTGGCTGTTTATAATTTTTGATAGAGTGATTTCACTTAAAATTTCCAGACCTTTATTGTTATGTATGGACATGTTTTATCAATAAATGTTTACTAAATTATCAATGTTTCAAGTATATTTATTATTAAAATGTCTTTAGAATGAATTTTATTATAATAATTATTGTTTAAATATTTTTTACTTTTTTAATATTATTCATTAATTATTATTATAATTAATTTTACATGTATTCTTAGCTAAATTAAATACTCGACTCTTTATCATTTTCCTCATTCATCCAACACATGAATCAGCAAAATCAAGCACGTCATCATATCTATTCCTTTTGTAAGCAAGACATTTGGAAAGGAGCCATGTTCAATTGCCACATTGTCTACCACTTCAGGACTTGAATTGAATCAGTGCTGTGGAGTGTGGGCTTGAATTTTCTACCTCTCCCTCTTCTGTTTTTCTCAAACCTCCAAATTCAAATTCAGAACTTCAACTTTTAGTCTCTTTGTAATGCTTCTCATCTGTTGCATGAGTCTCTTTTTCACCTTCATTATTGCCTTGATCTTCTAATAAGCTCATAACCTCTTCCATTTCTTCATTTTCCTCCTCTTTCTCCTTGTCTTCTTCATCAATTAGGTCTTCTACTTCCTCAGGTTCTTCATCTTCCACTCTGTCTCGATCATGTCCAACAATATCATCATCATCATCCCCACCACTGCTTTGTTCCATTACCCTTTCAGGCTCACTTTCATCCATCAATTCATATGGTTTATTTATCCATGGTTGTAACCCTTTTCTTCCAAGCTTCTTGGTTTCATGACCAGCCTTCAGTTTTTCAAATATTTTTGCAGAGCTTTCCTCATTTTGCTTCTTATCATGTGAGTGTTTGAGTTGGTAAAGCAACCAAATGCCAACAGCAATTAAAGTAAATATTTTAATACCTTGTTTTATCTTGAAGCCTTTTGTCTTCTGATTTCTACTCAACATGGTTTACACATAAATTTCTCTACCAAGTATCAGGCACGGATGTTAGCAACAGCATCTGTGTAAAGAAGCATCACATGTATGTGACTAAAATGCATATATATCAGAAACAAAAACCAAATAATCATAACGTTTAGGTGAGTCTTCCACAAAGTAAAAATGTCTTAATCCTTAGCATAACAAAGAAAATAATATTCTGTCGTACAGAGGCCAGAGAAGGGAAAAAGAAATGATTGTTCACTTTCTAATTCTATCTTGATAGTGATACTTAAAATCAAGTTTTAAACATGGATTCAGACCAATGTATTTGATTTACCTATGAAATTAGTCAAACTCAAATCTACATTTTTCAAGAAAACTATATTTAGTATTGAAAACGTAATGATGTTTGATGATAGTCTTTTTTTTTTTTTTCTTTCAATACTACCTTTGTTTTAGGTCCTTCATTGGAACATACAATCTTTAGTTATGTTGGTCCTCAAAATAGTCAAAGTCAACGAATTAGAAGCAGAGTATTCTAACTGGTAATGGCAGTTTTCTAAAGCTTTTGCAGGTTAAATACCGAGCAAGAAGTGAACGATTCACTTTCACTCTTTCATCAAAGGCAACTCAGACTTCGATTACTTTATCTACTTCATTTTGTATTGTTCTAGTAAAAGGGGTAAATGCACTTACATCACTGGTTTCATTTTGTATTGTTCATGTGCAAAATCACATCCATTGATTGAGGCCATAAACCATGTGCTGAATCAAATGCTAAAAGAAAGTTTCCCAATTCATCAATCGATTGACATTTAAACAACAGAAAGCAAAACAAAAATGGAAAATGAAAAAAAAAAATCTTCATGAAGAGAGCTCCATAGGTGGTCCAAGTCCAAGCTTTATGGGCATAAAAAGAGACAGGAGGGAACAAAACTCAAAGTCTCATGTGAGAAAATAAATAAATAAATAAAGCCAATAAGCAAGAAGGGACTAAGGAAAAGTGATGAGTGTGGATTGCAACTTACAAAGTTTGTACGTAACAAGAGGAAAGATTAGACTTTAGAGGATCCGAGAAGCTAAGGTAAGGAGAGGAAGGCAGTGCTATTATGTTTTCTCTTGTCTATGAATATGATGCTTGTAGGTGATGATGTTTTGTTTAGTGGAGGAAAAGCAAAGTCCACAATCATAGAGAGAGACTCGTGAATGAATGATGTGAACGTCACGGGCCAGCCATCACGTACGTCCCTGTTTTTAGCTCGTAGCATTCTGGGACGTGGCTCCACGACGTCGTTTCTGTAGGACAGTGTATTTTATCACATACATTTAATGTGGGTAAAATAAAATTGAAATATGGTTAAATACGTTTTTAATTATTTTAAAATATAGTAAAATTTTGTTTCAGTTTCTAATTTTTTTTATTGGATCTTATTCTTTATTTTTTAAATCATATGATTTTATTTCTCGTCATTAATTATATTCTATTAAGTGATAATGTAATAATATTTTTTGTAGATTTTTCTATGAATTATCCTTTAAATTTTCTTGTAGATTTTAAAATTAAAAAAATTGTTTAGATTCTAAAATTTACAGGAAATTTACTATAGGATTTTTTACAACAAAGTAAATAAATTTTGTAACACATTTATATGTAAAAAAAATTGTAATTTTTTGGAAATTTATTACATATGAATTTTTTTAGATCGTGAGAAATTTCCTGTAAATTTTTACACAAAAAAAATTTGTAGTAGAGTTGCGAAAGTGACTTAACATAGTACAGTTAATAGGGAGAACTAAAATCATTTGATTTTAATAAAGGAGGATGATCAAAACCAGTGAAAAAAATAAATGAAGGACAAAAATCAAATTTCAACATATTTTCCGGGAAAGATATTTAACCCATTAAAATATATGACTATATTAGCAAATTAGTCCTTGAGAGATTCTGATCGTGCAGTTTAGTCCCTGAGAGAGTCAAAATTTCAAAATGGTCCCCGAGAGATAGCTCCGTCATGCAAAATGGTCCTTGTCGTGCAAAATAGTCCCTAAAAAACAAGCAAATTAGTCCCTGAGATATTAAAAAATCATGCAAATTAGTCCTTGAAAAATGACCTTTTACTCATATTGCATGACGGCTCTCAGGGACCATTTTGGAATTTTGACTCTCTCAGAGACTAAAATGCACGACCAAGAATCTCTCAGGGACTAATTTGCTAGTATAATCTAAAATATATAGTACCATCCAACCCCCAAACATTGACATTAAGGTATTGTTTGGTTGGAGGGATTTGGAGTGGAGGGGTGGGAAGGGATTTTAAGAGGGTTGTTATTAGAGCCGGCAAAATGGGCTAGCCCACCGGGCTGACCCGTAAAATCCCGCAAAAATATAGGGCTTAGACACCTATTTTAAAAGCCCGAATAACTCACAGGCTTTTTAGCCCAGCCCGATAAAGCCCGCTACCCGCAAAAAAACCAAGCTACCCACAAAAAGGTAGGGCTCGGGCACCTATATTAGAAGCTTGAATAATTTTCGGGTTTTTTAGCCTAGCCCGATAAAGTCCGCTACCCCGCATCGGGTCGGGCCGGGTAGCCCGAATTGACAATTCTCGTTGTTATCTTTGATTCAATTTTATAGAAAGGGAGGAGAGGTTGTCAAAATCCCTCATGACATTTTGACTCCCTTCCAAAAGTGGGGGATTTGGAGGGGAGGGGGAGGAGTTTAAAATAAAATAATTAAAATTATTTAAATATTCCTCCACTCATATTAATTAAGTTTGATGTTATAAAAATATAAGAATATAGAAATAAAATAGTTTTATTTTCCTTCCCCTTTGAAACAAACAAAAAATGACTTCCCTCCCCTCTTCAAACTAAACAAGATAAAATATCGATCATTTTTACCTCCTCTCACATTTCTCCCCTTCATTAACGTCCCCCATCTCCCCTCCACTCGTTTGAACCAAACAGAACCTAAGATTCCGATGGATTTGATCATAAGGTTCGAAGAAATAACAAGATAAACACGGGTTTTGGATGAATGAAAATTTAAGGTGAGAGGATGGTACTCCAGTCCAAGGCAAGGAAAGCCTCTGAGCTCAAAGAGCACTTACAGAACTACTTACATTTGCCTCACCATAAGGGACGAGTGTAGGTTTGAACTTGCGACCATCAGATACGAGACTCTATATTACTCTACTCGATGAACCACTTGGAGTTTAGATAAACACGGGTTTTGATCACTTCAAACTCATATTTGACTTGCTAATTACTGATTATAATTAAATAATAAAATTGAATTTGTGTACAAAAATATTTCATAATAACAATTAAATAAATTTTTTAATTAAAACCTGACATTACACCTAAGAGGCCGTAACTCTAAAGCATGCAAAACGTAAACCAAAGTAACTATTAACAATACCAAAAAAAAAGTAACTGTATTAACTAATGACGGTTGCTATCAATTTCAATTATCCAAGTACATCTCAATAACGGGAATGAGATGCTCTCAGCTGGATATTGAAAAACTCCAGTAGAAGAGAGTCAAACACAAATATATAGGGCCCATGGTGTGTATAAAGCTCATATATTTGTGTGTGTGACTCTTTATCCTATCGTAACTTTTAAATATTGGAGAAAACAAATGTTCAATAACGCTGTCATGCTGGTGTAAGCGACAAGGTGACAGGAGGCAAGATTGTTCAACTCAGTGATTCATCATTTTAATCTTTAAAATTTTGATCTTAGAAAGTTATATGATTAATATTTTTCAAAAATAAATATATCAATTAATTTAATTAATATTAAAAAATAAATTGATATTTTTTCACTCTTCTAAATCTAAAATGGTAATTTTTAATTTTAAAAACCAAAATAACTAATTTTAGGGCCCATTCGGGGTGGTCGCGGGTTTTCAGTTTTTGATTTTTAAATAATTTTAATCAAGTTTTTACAATTCAAAATTGAAAACTAAAAACCACTTTTTGTGATTTTTAAAATATCCATTTTAAAAATCACAAAAAGTGATTTTTAGTTTTCAGTTTTAAGTTGTAAAAACCATAAAGAAATGATCAAGAACTTTACTTGCAGTCACATGCATTTTGAGTATTTTGTGACTTAAATGAAACCATTGTCTTAGAGTTAGAATATTAGAAATTAGAAATGGCCTTGCTCTATAAGTGGTGCACTATTTTTTTTTTTGTTTAAGAGAGTATTCATTGAAAAATACCCAATGACACTTACAAAGCTTAAGGATGCTAAATAGAGAGTATTACATAAATGCACTACAGATCAAACAACAAATCGAGCTTGCATACTTGGTCAATGTAAATAATTTAGCAATCCTAATAATAACAGAAAAATAAAATCAAATCCTCTTATTACAAAAATTCTGAAACAACCAAGACTCTTCTTTTTTTTTTTTTCAGATCAGCATATTTTCAACATCAACTCCAAACAAAAAGTTCACAACATCAACCGCAGTCAATCTGAGTAAAACAATGTTGCAAAATGCTCCATTATTTTTTATTTAATATATATGGGTAGCTCGAAGCCTATTTGGGCTACGGGACCGAACCCATATTTATTGTGGGCTTATTTGTTTCAGGATAAAAAAAATCAGGTAAAAATTCAGAATTCAAATTTTAGTGTCCAAACCATGTAAAAATACAGGGTCGGGCAGGCCGATCCGGTCGCGCTAATTCATTTTGCAGACTCTACTCTTAATAACACAAAGACTTGCTCATTATGTTTTCTATTTTTTTTCGCACGTTTTCGTTCGCAGACACTTAGTGTTCTACTCTGGTCTTCTTTAATTTTTCGTGAGTTTTTGTTACACTTTTTTATTTTCTTCTCTAATATCATGTACCATTACTTGATTATTTGTATAGAGAATTTTTTTATAGCATTAAAAATGAAAAAAATCATTAAAATGAAAAAAATCATTAAATGCTTGTAAATATAAAAAGTCTAGAGAACAATTATGATATATATTATTTTTTAGTAATAATATTGTAGTATATTTTTAATGCTATAAATTTATGTGTATACGCAAGATGGATAAATTAAGTAAAAAAGTAGGATAAGGCGGATACTAAAAGCATGTTTAGTTGAAAAATTCATATTTTCAAAATTATGAATTTAAACTTCAGAGCACATTGCAGGTTTTTTTTTTTTTTTTAATCTTATCATGGTAATAGAGGCAGAGATAGATACCTTTTTAATACCCGCCAAAATGATAGAAATTTAAAGAAGCAACAAGGTAGCAGTTGGAGAGGACACAACCTGCCCCACCCTGTCTGGTTCGTATATTTATACCCTTGCTAGTATTTTCAATGTGTCTTCTATACAATTTTTTCACTTTATTTACATTACTAAATTAAATTTGTTTCTTTTTTTTTTTTGGTATAAAATTTGTTTCTCTATTTGACTGTAAGTACAGAAATATGTACTCGTGATTTTAAAACATGAAGGGGCCCGGTCAATAAAATGTTTATATTACCATTAGTCCTTGTTACTATTTGTTTTTATTAAACGCTCTCTTCCTTTGTGATTTGTCTCTATATGTTGGTAAGAAATTGAATATATTTTATCAGATTTATATAAATAAAATATAGTAAAATATATGTAATTTAAAATATTTTTTAAATAGATTCTTTAATTTATTATAATTATTCTTTAACCTTACAAAAATAAATCTGTCATCTTTTTAAAAAATATGTTTCTCATCATAGGACTTTCTTTTTCATAAATTGCTGTTTAGATATCACATTTCTTCCTCTTCTTCAGTTCTTTCTATATATTAATTTAATTTGACTAACTAAATTAGTAGTTCAAGGTAGAAATTAAATCCCATGGATATAGTTTGATCTTTGAATTTATCGATGAATGATGACATGCTTGCATAATAGAATACGGGCCAGCAGCATAAAGATGGTGATGACGATTATTTGTGGCCATGCCAGTGTCCCTTATAATTGGTACAGTGTAACCAGCAAATTAAGAGTGACATTAAATACCTAACAGTACCACTGAACCCAAAAACAAAAAAGTGAATGTTATGCAACTTACTCACTCACCCATCAGAATCAGAATCACCGATTCCTTTCATAGTTTCATTTCCCTCCCTCCCTCCCTCACTGTTAACCAGCAAAAACAACTGCTTCAACCAACTAACTAAATCCCACTTTTCATAATTAACAGCTAATTAATGCACACTATCAGAGTTTTCTTTCATCACTGAAACATTTGTGTCAGCTAACAAACCAAACTAACTCAAACTGAAAGGCAAAAAAATTGGGAATTCCATCGACATCGATCGAGTGCACACAACACAACACAACACAACGTATGCTGTCGTCGATTCTCTGCCATTGTTTATCCCTTCGAGGTCGGTTGCTTTACCCTTTAGCTCATCTCATCACCCTTTCTGAATTCTGATGCAAAAATCTTAATCTTGTAGGACACGAAACAAAGAAAGAAAGAAAAACAGGACTCTCTCTCTCTCTGACACCTTACTTACTTCTCTTCCTCTCTTCAATCTCCTTTTTGCAATGGATCCCATGATACCTTCCAACATTTTCAGTTAACATCCCTTTGTCTTCCTTTTTCTTCTTTTATAAAAGGAAAACATTTGCACCAAGGAGAAACAACATAGTCTATATATATGCTAAGAAATTAAACTCCTTATGGTGAAATTGCAGTACATAATGAAAAAGAGAATAAACATAGAAGGAAAAATAGATATATATTCATTCAAAATGCTTCTATTCTATTCTGATATACAAAACAAGTCATTTGAGCAGAAAGAAGCCATAAATATACACTGTACTTGCCAAATATACAAGATGGAGAAGGGAACATATAGTTAGTTAATTGAAATTGAAAAACCATACACTTTTTTTTTTTTTTATCATTCCCAAATAAATATGGGTCTTTCCCTCTTTTCAGTCAAGAATATTCATTCATGGGTTGAAAAAGTAGTCCCCACATTTGCACTTCCAACTTATGGGTTTGTAATTGGAAAGGCCATCCCCTCTAGAGTAAGAAGCAATTGCTGCTGTTCTTGTTGCTGCAGAATAATGGCTTCTATGACTTTGAACTTGAGGTGCAACTGGCACCTGAACTGCTTCACAATGCCCACAATTTCTGCATCTTCTTTCACACTTTGGAGGCCTTGACCCAAGCAGAGATTTTGCCACCATGATTGATTCCCTCTCTTTCATTCCCTTCTGCACATATATACACATAGTTAGTATACTGTACCATGTTAAACAATAATTATTGACTTTATGATTTTGATTCTGTACCTGGGCAACTTCATTGAGATTGGAGATTGCTCTTCCTGCATGCATATACACATAAAAATAAGTAAAGTTGGATTCTTTTCTTTTTCAAAAAGAAAATACTTAGACTGAAACCAGCTAAGCTAACCTTCAGCCATGAAAACAATGTGTGTGAAGAGAGAGGTTGAAGCAAAGAGAATTATGAGCCATATGAAAGTTTGTCTATATTTGTGACAGCAGACACACATTTGAGTTCTGCCCATCTTCTAAGGGGAAAGAAAGAAAGAAAGAGACTGCAGAAGAAGGGGAGCATGCAGTTAATTGTTTTGAGTGTAACTAAATACTAAAACCTTGATACAAGATAATAAATTGTGGTAGAAAAGAAAACAACAGTGTATCTACGTGTGTGCCCTGTGGGGTTGGATGGGAGAGAGAAAGTGGTGGGTATGTATGTAGCAGTAGAGAAGGCAGAGATTCTGAAAAAGGTGTCCCAAAATGGGTCAGATATTGAATGCCACCCCTATAATACAAAGGCAATCACCCCTATTATTTCCCCATCAATTGATAAACAAGGACTGCAAAAGGGTTGTATTTCAATTAATGTTGGACATTGAGAGAAAGAAAGTGTATAACCAAGCACCTCACTCTCACTATATAGAATCATAGATAGATAGATAGACAGATACCTCGTTTACAGAGCCTCAAAAACTGCAAGTTGCATCATATGGGGACAAATCTTGAACTGAGATGATCATAAAGTAATGGCCAAGGCCAGCACACAGCAAACTTACAATATGAAAATACAAGAGAAAAACCAAACAAAAACAACCTTATGAGCACTTCATTGGTTTTTTTTCATACTCTCATTTTTAATTTCCATGGTCGGCACTATTTGAACACGCCACACATGTCTTATATTTCCCAAGGAAGTCACGGGAGTTAGTTAGGAAGGATTGAAGGAATCTCCTATATATATAAAATTAAATTAAAATAATAGTAACTAGTAGTAACAAGTATTATTGGTATTTGCGAGATTGATTTTAACCAGCACAAATTCAGGCACGCTAATATATAGTTCACTATTTCACACGCGTCAGTTATGTAGGAGGTTGTTGGAATGGAGAATATATATATTATACTAGTAGCAATCAGTAGATTTGTTACTGGGAGAGTGTATAGGAAACATTAATGAATGAATGTATGTATCTCCTTATTCCACTTGGGTGTTCATCATCATTAACTCCCTCTTACGCAAAGACATTGGAATGGTGGGTCAGTTTGGGCTATATAGCTTAATGAAGAGCTTCTGTTGTCTGAATTCCACAGTTGCTTACTGTTATTACATCATGTGTCACTGCTATTTCTAGTATAACACGGAAATAAAAGGGAGCTGAGATTTTAATGTTTCCCATAGCATAGCTATCATGCTCTCTCACTCTTTATTTTCTTCTCAAAATAAACTTTTTGCTGATCTTAATACATAAAAACTAAGGAAAGGTGTCATAAATATTTACAATGTCATAATTCATTAATGGAGTATAAAATTTTATTGATGTATGATGATGATATTTAATATTAATTATGTAAAGTTTCTAAGATTTTTTAGTCATCCTTGTATTAATTAGATTTTGATAAGGTCAAGTGTATGACGTTTTTTCTTTGTGGGAACCACATGTACACCAGACAATCCCTTTTGAGGAAGAATCAAGTATCTACCATTTGAAGCAACCTCGTTGATAAGTGTATAACGATTAGTATTGTTTTTTTATCAAATTTCTTTAGGAAGATTGCAAAAGTAGAAATATATAACTAATTCAAAAATTTAATTATACACCCCCCTATAAAATAGAATATAGGTACAAGAACATTATCTCGTGGTACAATTACACGCCCTATTCTATCCTTTAGTCTATTTATCTTGCCCTTCTTTTGTGCTCTAAACCTTCTTTAATTAGTCTGTATTCTTTCCAACTACAACTTGCAAAAATGTCTTAGGTGGGTTAGAATGTCCACAAACACCCTCTTTCTCCTTCCCCTGGTGTGAAAAAAATGGCATTACCCTGTCTTTTTAGAATGAGGGAAAATTCTATAACTGAAAATTGTCAACCATGTGTTCTATCACGTCTGCTCCGGAGGAATTGATACAGTAAGTATTCACCTGAATTAATACAAGTGAACAGAATATATTGTTAAGACTTAAGACAAATAAAGCTATCACTATAGTATAGATTTTCAATTTGTGACATTAAAGATGCCATCATTGTCGTGCCAGAGTTAAAGAGGAGAAAAGGATTGTGCTTCCACATGATATGTTTCAAAGAAGCACAGGAACTTGCCTGGATGGTAGTATGTGCGAGACATGTCTGCCTAGCACCCCTGAAGCTGACATCAATGCGATCCCAGCTCATTGTTGTTAAGCTTCTGATCATTTCCTCTGCAAGTGTTTGTCAATTTGTTAAATGATATATTCTTAGTAATGAGACAAAATATACATAATCAATTATCTTCATCTTCAATCTGAATCAGAAACATATAACGTGCAGGTTTGGTTCTCAAGGTTCTTAATCATTAGAGGATATACTCTAAATGGATTCAAGGACCTATACAGCTTTTCCAAATGAAGAAACATGGGTCCAATATAGTAACATAGCCTCATGGATGCCACCTTTTAACTTTAGCATGTACTCAAAATTACCCTGACGTATGTAAGTCTATTTGTTTGAATACATCTCCTCTTTCTAAGATATTTTAGATTTTGAACTTGGTTCTAACTCAACCCAAAAACCAGTTTATAAAGTGAAAATTGCCCTAGACTTATATACTAGAATTTGGTCTTATATATGTCTAGATAATATGAGACTCTAATACACCCCCTCACACTCAGGACATTGAGACAATTTTAGATTTTGGACATGAAACTAACTCAATCGCAAAAACTAGCTTATAGAGTGGAGATTACCCAAAACTTATATACTATAATTTGACCTTTATCTCTAGGTAATGTGAGACTCTAACAAGATAACAAAGTGCATCATGGTAAATATCATATCAAGAACTGAATCACTTGTTTCTCATATCTAACAACCCTTCCAGAAAGAAAGACAATTAGAGTGTCAGGATGTTATTCCATCAAACTACCTACTACAATAACAATACAAATAATTAACTTAAATAATGTTCAAATGAGATCAACTTTGATTTGGGATTTCTTATCAAAATATGTTTTTTAGATATCAGCAGATACAAGATAAAGTTCATCAGTTCTAAAAGGTGAAATACCTTCCAAGTCAAGTTTACCGGATCCACTACCCAGTTTGGACTCAATAGGAACTTCCTCAGGAACAGAAATGTAGTTCGCTGTCTCTATATTTACAATATGCGGGTATTCCTCGTGTCTTGAAAGATGCCGGCGCTGAACAAAACACTTGTTAGATACAATTCACCTAAATTATGTATATTGTACTGAAGAAACCTTGATAATTTAATTATACCTTTGGAAGCTCGTTTCTACGCCTTATAGATGATGTACTCCATCCAACAAGTTCTATTTGAAGAGTCAAGTTGTTCATGTAAAGTAAGCATTACAGACAAAACAATGACATTAAATTGTGATAAGAATACACAATGCTTAATTCTGCTGAACTTAAACAAAAGGATACTGTCATGACGAACATTTGAATAAGCAACACGGCGTTTGAAGGACCGCAAAGCAGAACTGTAGGGAAAGAAATGTAATCTGTTATTGTTCATGACTTAGAAAAGTCACAAAAATCAAACTAACAAAACTATGAATCTTACATGAATTTAATATCTTCAGAGTCACGAACCATCTGGAGTAGAAGAGGAGGTTTTCCATTGTTACCATCAGTTAAAAAGAGATGTTTTCCTGTTTTACCAATAAACCATGAAATACCAGATACTGCTTTCTCCAGAAAGTGAAATCCACAAAACAAAGGAACCTGCAGTATGCAAAATTCCAAAACCATGTCATGAAGCCATTATCAACACAGATTAGCAAGACATTTATATATTTAACACTATCATGTTGCAGTGTAATCATGCATAGTAAGGGCCTGTTTGGCTTACATTTTCATTTCATGTTTTCCTGTTTTGTTTCTAGCATTTTCAGTTTTTCATTTATAAAATTTCAGAAAACACGAAATAAAATAAAAACATGAAATGAAATTGTAAATCAAACATGCCCTTAAAGCACTCAAATTACATAATTTGCAGAAGACAACAACTCATTAAGTCCAGAAGAAATTAATAGAAAACAGAATGTTACTAAAGCTACTAAAGAATCATCACCTGGTTATGCCCTCTAGAACCAAGGTGTGGTGTTGCAGAGGTAATAAAATTTATGGGCTCCAGTCCTGCAATTTTTCCTTCATATTTTCTATCATGACATTGTTGATCTGAAGTCTGACTATCACATTGTCCATTCCCCTGAGAAAGTTCCATAGAAATGTCTCTCCCATAAAGCTTGGCTACTGCATACCTTGCTATCAAGCCACCTAAAGAATGACCAACAAATGAAATTTCTGAACACTTGGGTGACGTTTAATAACTGATATAACCTGAGAAAAGAAAAGGAAAAAAAAAAATCTTTTATCTTTTCTGGATTCAATGCAACAAAATTGAAGTCAATTGAACATCTTAAGAGTGAATCAACAGTTGAATTATATCAAAGTCATAAACATACCTCCTCTGCTAATCTATCTCCCATTACATCAACTCCGTCAAATGTCAACATAGAAGAATTACGTTCACTGCCTGCATTGCACAATGGTGATGCGTTCCATTAAATGATGGAGGCCAATTTTGCTGTGAAAGAATGCAATAGAGAAGAAAATAAAGATACTTTAAATTGCTTCACTTCATATATAGCTAGCTCATTTAAATTGCTTTTTTATACAATATCATCTAGCAGGGATAGCAATTTCTCCCTGTCATTTGGGGTAAAAAATGACACCAGAATAGAAGACACCATAGAAAATGAGGTCAAAAAGCCTAACACATGTAATTCTATAATGTCACCTTGTTAAAAACCAACATTATGCATCGTCATAGTCAAGTTACACATTGTAATTACTTGAGAAACTGAGATTCCTTATACTGATTTAATGGTACCAAACACCTAATGACAATTCTTAAATAGTTACAGAACACAAATGACAAAAAAGGAAGCTACCAGGTACTTACAATGTACAATAGCATCCTGTGGATACCTTGCCAGAAACTGCTTTGCAGCAAATTTCCAATCCCGAGCTCTGCAATTAAGAGGTATAGCTCCGTTAAGCATAATCACTTAGATTTTGAAACGGACTTAACTCAACCTCAAAAGTTAGCTTGTAGGGTGAGGACTACCTCAGACTTATAAACTATTAAATGGTCTAGTCAATGTGAGACTTTCCAACAATAAGATAATCAAAACCATAACACATGGTTTTGGATCATGTATATCAAGTGATAAAGCTTCGAAAACATTGATTTATCACCGGTTAAAGAATAACTAAGGAAATAAAATGGGAAAGATTAAGAGTTGAGAGGAATGAGCTAAAGAAACAAAGCTACCTGCCTATGAGACCATTAACCATTATGATCAAGTGGGTAGGAGTGGGACGCTGACCAGATGCATCAACAACTTCCATATCAAAACTCTTTCCGTCGGCATCATATTCGATTCTGAAACAACCAAACTTGGGGAAATACGACCTCGACCTCCTCTTCTTCTTCTTGCTGTTCCTTTTTTCTTCATTGTTGACCTCTATGATCTTGGTCTCTCCATCTTGAACCTGTGATTCTGGTTCTGATTCCATGGAAGCCATGAATGAGGTGTTGGAGAACAATAAAGGATGAATGAGTTGTTTGTTTTGTTGGTTTGACTTGGTTGAGGGTTAAGTAGTTAGTTATAATTATATATGCATAGTTCTAGAAGTAGAAATCATGTGCTTGAAGTTGAACCTCAATGGGACCAGAGACTCTCCTCCATCCCGAAGCTGCCTTTTGATGACTTTCACCTTCAACTTCTTGACTCTGACCCTTCCATCCAAACACTGCCCATTCTCTTCTGTTTCCTTCTTTAGTTTTGTACTGCATTTATTTATTTGTCATATTATATTGTATTGTATTGTTTTTTGTTTATTTATTTACTCATCATCATGGATTTGGAACTTCATCCTCATGTAACATTCGGAGCAAGATCCATTGAGCCTTTTCTACTGTTCGATCTGACCAATATCTTTGGTGGAATCTGCGGTGGTATCCTGATTTGGACCACTTGAAATCAGACACGTGGTTTTATTTGTTGCAGGTTTTATTGGTCAACAATAGTTACCATGATTTGAAATTAAGTTTACACCAAAAACATCTGTAAATTTCTTCTACCTGCGCCTCGTTCTAGAAACCTGAAAGAATAGAATTTGGTTTTAATTTCTTCCCCTCTTTCCCTTCTTCTTCTTCTTCCATCTCTGGAAGACAATAATATGAATGATATAAATAATAATACGTTTATAATATAAAGAAACAGTTGACCCGTAAGAGGCTGAAATTGTTTTTATTTAAACAAATACTTTTCTGGCTAATTATCAATGGCTGCTTTACGCTGTCAACAAATTGGATGCCACTTAAGGATTAATTAACAATTAACAATAGGGAAAATCTAAACTAAAAACATATATATGCTTATGCTGCTGGGTAAAATAATGTTTCTTACACTAAAACTTGCCTGATATATGAGTTTAAACAAAGCTTGGATAGATTCTCAGACGCTTGGAAGAAAGTAAATATAAGTACATTTTTAAGTGTTTTTTAAATCCGAAGACTTTCTATGCTTTAAATTGAGGCATCATTCCTTCACCATGAATTTAGTTATACCAAAAAAAATAATTCAAGAAAAACTAAATATAAAAATTGTTTAAATATAATGCGCTATATTTAGTAACTTAGAGTGATATATGTCTTTAATACTTTATTCACTGAAATCAGTTGCATTTCTTTGTCTTTTTTTCCTTTAGGCGGAAATGGTCCTCCACTCCGTGGCTTTAACCTGACGTATATATTATACTCGTGGGCTCGCGGCTGATGTTCATTGTTCACAATGGATGATGTTAGAGAAAATAGTATAAATATAATATAGGAGTAAATCCTCAATATGAATATATCACATCATATTAATTATTGAAAGATTTAAAATATCACTATATTATTTTTTTAAAAAAAATTGTTACATTTCTTTTTTTAATATTAAGTGACACCATCTTCTTCTTTACAAAGAACTAAATAAAATAAATAAATTTGGTTATGAAGAAACATTTGATAACATATTTTTTAAAAAAAAAATTAGGGACTCTCCGGGCTTCATTTGGGCCTTCTGTGATGGTTGAAAATCTAATCTATCAGCAAAGAAAGGGGAGTTGCTTTTAACACCCTCTTTTTACTATTCATACCCCCATATTATAGGATGCGGTCCTTTCCTGCCTCTGCAGCTAAGTTTAGCTACAGAATAACTAAGAAATCAAAACCCATAGTTTTTCCGTAGTTATTCTGTAGCTAAACTTTGCTGGAGAGGCATGGAGAGTTGGAGAGGATCCTTACACCCATATTATATGTAACTTTTAAAATTCTCATCAATATAGAATTAATAAAACTTCAAATAAAAATCTAAAGGAAACTTGCAAATAAAATTACTAAAAGTAGGAAACTTAGAGCCCGTTTGTTTAAAATCATTTCTTAAAATAATCACTTCTTTTTTAAAAAAAAATCACTTATGAGAATTTTTAAGATGTTTATCTAAACTTTTTTCAAGAAGCAAAATCAGAAAATAATAAGTTTTCTATTTTTTTTAAGAAGCAACTCAGAGTTGCTTCTTGAAAAAAGCAATTAAAATAGGAGAGAAGACATTTTAACAATGTGAACACATTTATTTAATAATGTGAAAGCATTTATTGTGGCAAATAAAGTGTTTTTTTATGATTGTAGCCAAACGTAAATTTATTTCTGATTATACAAGAATCTCTAAAATAAAATCATTTTTTTTAAACAATTTACAAAAGTTATTTTTTTAAGCACAAACAAACTGGCCCTTAGTAAGTAAATAGTCTAATACCAAGATTATAAGTTAGATTCATGGTGTATCAAAAATTAATTCTTCCTTTAGTGGATTAAGGCATGAAATCCGATTTTTCTACAAGTATTAAGTAAGTCATAAATCAATTTCTCCATGTGATAAGTTAGCACTAAGTTAGTAGTAATTTAGCTTAGGAAAATTACAAACTTTGTTCCATAAATTATCTAAGGTCCATGATTGTTTAGGGGTTCATTTCCCATCATCAAAAGAGATTCATAAGAGGCATGATAAGCAAGAAATCAAGAGCAAAATAAAAGCAACAAAACCCAAGATTAAGGCTTGCAATTAATTACATTCATCCACCTAAAACTAGCTAATATAAGGGAGTTGAGGACTCTCCCCCTATCCTAATGGAAGCTAGACTTCCCTTATTACTTCTATGAGAACACTTCTCCCCCTACCTTCAAGTTGTAGCCGAAATGTTGGAGAAAGGATAAGAGGATTTGAAGCTTCCTTCTAGTTCCTATGGAATTCCTAAGCTTTGATAAGAGTTGTTGATTATCCTTGCAACCAAAACACACAAAGAAAATGAGCTAGAGTAAGAAGCTTTCATGGAGGAAAAGCCATGAAGTTCATGGCTAGAAATGAGAGAAAAGAGGGAGAGGAAACTAACCTTTTCTAGCAACTCTCTCTCTTCCTCACCCTTTTTCCGTTTATAAGCCTTTTTTTCACTCTTTTCCAATTTCTTTTAAATTCTAAAATTATTACAATAATGTTTATGGTAGCTTAAAAATCAAGTCAGATTATCACTGAGCATGTGGATTAGCTGGTAAGGGGTTGTTCCAACTTAACCAGTGGTCTCGAGTTCGAGTCATGGGTATGCAGTTGTCTTAAATACATGGAGAAAGAGCTTTGTCACCCAAAATAGGAAGAACTTTTTCCAAAGTAGGAAGAACTTAGTTGAATCTGAGACTTCCAAAATGCGAAAAGGGATCCTCAAGATTGAATATCCAACTTGGCATCCAAGTCTCAATAGCCTAGGAGAAGGGGAGCTGAGGAATTTCATTGCTATGTTGGATACTAAGCTTGAAGCTTGTAATCTTAGAATTAACATGTTGAAAAACAAGCATCCAATTGAAGAATCCAACTTCATTTTCTTGCCCAATATCTCTCAAAGCCAACATCTCATTGATCCTATGAAGCTACTCAATGATGGTAATAATTAGCTTGGAAATTCAATAAATCAACTTGATGTGCCAATGTTGATGCCAAAGAATAATGGGATAGTAGATATTACTAATCAAGTTGATTTGCATGTGGATTGTTCAAACCAAATTGTTGCCTTTGGAAATTCAATAAATCAAATTGATGGGCCAATGTTGATGGTAAATAATGATGGGATGGTGGATATTACTAATCATGTTGATGTTCTTGTGGATTGTACAAGCCTAATTGTTGCCTTTGGAAATTCAACAAATCAAATTAATGGACTAGTCTTGATGGAAAATAATGATGTGATGGTGGATATTACTAATCATGTTGATGTTCCTGATAACTATAGAAATCAAATTGGTGCTCTTGATTTGTAAAAAGGCACTGAGAGAAAGTTAGTGAGAGAAGTTGTGCTAGGGTTTTGCTAAAGTTCTTTTTTGTCCGGGGTCCTCATGTCTGACCCAAAGGAGATCTCATCGGAGGAGGTTGATTTATTGGCGAGGAGCACAAAAAAGGCTAAAGTGGAAGGTATCGTTGAGACAGAAGATGATGTTTCAGTGGTCATGGAAACAGCAACAGAGCTTATGGGAGAGAATAGGAGCTCCATGAATGATGAGGTAGAATAAGGTATGGGTTCTGCCAGTGGTCGCAAGCTCCTTTCTTATAAAGACATTTTCCTAGGAGAGGAGCTTGAGTCGTCTGATGGGGATAGCTCAGATTCTGATGAGTCTGATTCTGATGATAGTAATGGGAACTCTGTTTAGTCAATGTCTGGTTCGGAGGATTGTGGGAATGAAGAAGGCCATGAGGAGGATTCCAGCCCAGCAGGTGACCCTAAGTGTCCGATAGTGAAAGTCACAAAGGAGGAGAGAAAGCTTGCTTGTCAACCATGGAAGAACTCAGTCATTGTCAAATTACTTGGAAAAAGGATTGGTTTGAAGTTCTTAACAGTTCGTCTGTTAAAACTCTGGAATCCAATGGGGGAAATGGAGGTTATAGACCTTGAGAATGATTATTTCTTGATTAAGTTTTCCAATTTTAATGATACAAAACATGTTTTCCAGGGAGGACCTTGGATGATTATGGGCCATTACTTGGTGGTGCAAAAATGACACCCATAATTTCTTCCTTTTGAAGATGAGTTGAAGAGAGTGGTAGTTTGGATCAGAGTCCCCTCTCTACCAATTGAATATTATGATAAAACTATCCTGTCCAGAATAGGGGATGCACTGGGGCACACAGTGAAAGTTGATTCAAATACTATTAAACCAAATGAGGGTGTTTGGGAGGAAACTATTAAAGAAAGGGTGAAGTTTGCGAGGCTATGTATTGAAGTGGATCTTCAAAAGCCTCTCATTTCTAGGTTTGAATTGTTAGGCAGGACCTATGCTATTGAATATGAGGGATTACATTTAATTTGTTTTTCCTGCGGTAAATATGGCCATAGAAGATATGGGTGTCCCGATAAATGTGAAGAAACCAACGAGGCAAGAAGAACCTATTCATATGCAGGTTTAGCAGGGGGTGCAAAATTTTTCAGAAAAGGACAAACAACCTGCAAATGATTTGTATGGCCCATGGATGTTAGTGCAGCGGATCACTAGGCGCAGACAGGGAGGTGGGGCACAAAATCCCAAAAAGGAAGCAGGACAACCAGCCAAGTCAGCAAGGAATATGGCAGAAAAGTTAGTGGGCGGAGTGGGCACAGGCTCTCGATTTGCTGAGCTAAGCCTCTGTTTATTATTATAGAAATGGGAGAGAGAGTTACGAGAGAGTGAAAGTAGGAAGAAATATGAAAACGACCATGTTTGTTATCATTGAGAGAGAGAGACAGAGCTGATTAAATATGCGGGTCCCACGGGAATTTTTTTCTCTGCTAAACAGTGGAGAAATAAGAGAGAATGGTGAGTTATTATTGCAATGACCATTTTGTCCCTTCCTTTACAAAAAAGCTTTGAAGCTTTGAAAGGGTGGTTTTGTCTTTTTCTCAATTTCTTACAAATCTCTCTCTTATTTCTACACAACCAAACAACTATCATAATTAATTTCTCTTTTATCTCTCTCCTATTTCTCTAATACAAAACAACCTCTATTTCTACTTAATTTCTCTACTATTTCTCTCTTCCTTATTTCTCTCTTTCTTATTTCTCTTTTCCCTATTTCTCCCATTAAACCAAACAAAGGGTAAATGATATTGTGGCTCCTTCAGAAGAGGTTAGTTCCCATGTGCATGAGTCTATGGCCCCTCCCGTAGTCCCCAGTAAACCTCCTAGTGGAGAAGGTCCATCCAAGGCCCAAAAGCCCACTTAATTCCTCCAAAAGAAAAACAAGGCCACTTGCCCTCAAGTCTGAACCAACCAGTAAACGTATTAGAAAGGCACACATTTGTTACAAACTTGAGAAAATTAGCCAAAGAACAGGGCACATCCAGCCCAACCACAGTTATTACCCACTTTGATTCAACCAACTTAACTACCCCTCAAGATATTCCCATAGCTCAGCCTATTGATATCCCCGAGGCTAAGTTTTGTCCGGCGGATATGGATATTGAAGGGGGAGTTTGTAATATGCGCCCACCAGATCCTATACCTAGAGTCAAGGCTGCTTCTGTGCTCAAAGGAGATAAAGTTTTGGTGAATGTTTCTTCAAGGGATGCAACAATTGCCATGGAAAAGGGTGGTTCTACACCCAAGTCTTGCTAGAGCAGTGTTTGTTTGCTCTTTTCTCTTGTTTCATATTATGTGTTTCTATGAATTTGCTAGTTTGGATTGTTAAGGGTGCGGGTAATAAGTTGTTCCCTCCTTTGTTTAGGGACTTGGTTAATAGAAATAAAGTTGATTTTCGTGCCATTCTTGAGCCCAGAACTAGGTTGCCTAGAAATTATCGTATTATTGCTAAGCTTGGTTTTCAGAAATTTGTCAAGGTTGAGGCTAGAGGCTTCTCTGGAGGAATATGGGTTTATTGGGATGATAACAGATGTCATTTTGATGTGTTATTTATGAATGATCAATTTATTCATGGTCTTATTTCTCAAAGGAATGGAGATCACAAATGGTTCATTACGGTGGTTTATGCTAGTCCCAGAATGCTGGATAGAAAATCTCTTTGGCAAAATTTACCTTGTGTTTGGATGGAGAATTTTAGAATTCTCAAAATTATAATAGACAATACTGAGTGAATTGTTAAAATGAGAGGAATTGACAATGACAATCTAAAAAGTTTAAACATAAAAGAGAAATGTAGAAATTCTCTCTCAATATTTGTCATTTGAAATTCCCCTATTTGTCATAAGAAATCCTCTTATTTGTCATTTAGAATTCTTTTTTCTACTATTTTAACACATGAATTCTAGTAATTTTAAATTTCTCTATCCAAACACAAGGTTAATGCTTTTAGCTGATTCTATGGTGGATCATTGGCTTGCCATTAGAGACTTTAATGCTTATCTGTGGGCGAATGAAAAATCAGGGGGTGCTGGCCCAAACTGGAGTTCAATGGATGATTTTAAAAGCTGTCTCAATTACTGTGGTCTTGAAGATCTTGGTTTTGTTGGAGCCCCCTTCACTTAGGAGGGTCATGGTGTTAGAGAACGCATCGATAGACCAATATGTAATGCTGCTTGGAGATTAAAATTCCAAGAAGCAGGAGTCTCCCATCTCCCTCCCAGTAAATCTGACCATAATCCTATTCTCCTTAATACGATGGCTTATGATCATACTTCCCAGGGTGAGAAGCCGTTTAGAGTGCAAGCTGCTTGGTTAATAGATAAAAGATTCCCTCCAGTGGTTAAGGATGCTTGGTCCCATAATAAAGATTGGTTTTCTGTTGTCCAGAGTTTCCAAAACAAGGCTTTAGATTAGAACAAAAACGTTTTTGGAAATATTTTTCAGAGGAAGAGGCATATCATGTCTAGACTTGAGGGCGTGAATAAAAGCCTTTCTATGAACCCTCATCCGGGAGATATGAAGCTTCAGCAGAATTTGTGGAAAGAGTATAATGAGATTTTGGCTCAGGAGGAATTGATGTGGTTTCAAAAAGCCAGGAGGGATTGGGTGCGGTTTTGAGACCGCAATACTAGGTTCTTTCATCTTTCTACCATTGTCAGAAGGAAACATAACAGAATTGAGAAGCTCATTGATGGTAGTGGTATTCAAACTTCTGATCCTGAGAGATTAAGTGCCATTGTCCTTGACTATTTTCATTCCATATTCACTAAACAAGGTCCTGTCTCCCCTTGGCTCCTGCAAGGGAAATTTCCTCCCTTACCTAATAATTCTTTGGCGGATATCCAATCTGTTTTCACTAACAGGGAGATTAAAGATGCTATTTTTGCCATGGGTCCTTACAAGGCGCCAGGTCCGGATGGGCTGTACCCTTTTTTCTTTCATCAATTCTGGAATGATATTGGGATTTCAATTTGTGATATTATCAAGGAAGTGTTTCTTTGCCCTGATAAAATCCAATATCTCAATGAGACCCTCTTGGTTCTAGTCCCAAAAATCTCTCATTCTACCCATATTTCTAAATATAGGCCTATCAGCCTTTGCAACACTATTTATAAGGCCATTACGAAGTTGATAGCTAGTCGTCTGAAGAGGCATATGGACTTCCTGGTGCATAATAACCAATCTAGTTTCGTCCCAGGCCGTCATACTACTGATAATATCATAGTAGCTCAAGAAGCTTTTCACTCAATGAGATCGACTGCTGGGAAGAGGGGCTTCATGGCAATCAAGATCAATTTATCCAAGGCCTATGATCGCTTGCGGTGGGAGTTCATTCAGGACACGCTCAAGGATATTGGTTTTAGTAACCATTTCACTGATTTGATCATGCATTGTATAGAAACTCCAAAAATTAATGTTCTTGTGAATGGGGCCAAGCTAGATGGATTCCTCCCTTCCTAGGGGATTAGACAGGGGGACCCCCTCTCCCCCTACATTTTTGTTCTCTGTTTAGAGAGACTTGGTCATCTTATTCAAACCAAAATTGATAATAATCAGTGGAAGGCGTTTAAATTTGCCAGAGATGGTCCTGTTCTATCGCATCTGTTTTTTGCTGACGATTTGCTCTTGTTTGCTGAGGCTTCCTCCGATCAGGTCTCTATCATTAAAGAGTGTTTGGATGAATTTTGTCATGCCTCTGGCCAACAAATTAACTCTGATAAAACAAAAAAATAATTCTCAAAGAATGTGGGTAGTTCTAGAGCTAGACAGCTTGCAAATTTAGCATACTTTTCCCTTACTAGAGACTTGGGGAGATATTTGGGAGTTCCCATCCTTCATGGTCGAGTAACTAGAAGCACTTATAATTTCCTAGTTGAAAAGGCGCAACAAAGGATGAATAGTTGGAGGTGCTCTTCTTTATCCATGGAGGGTAGAATTACTTTGACTCAGGCTGTTATTAATGCCCTCCCAACTTACACTATGCAGACGATCCTCCTTCTTGCTAGTGTTTGTCACAGATTGGAAAGAATTGCTAGAAATTTTGTTTGGGGGCAATCTTCGGAGGTTAGGAAAATGCACACAATCAGATGGGAGGAATTTTGTAAGCCGAAGAATGTGGGAGGCATGGGCTTTAAGAAACTTCATTCTTTCAACAGAGCCCTCATTATGAAACTTGGATGGAGCTTAATTACTAGAAGGGATGTTCTTTGGGTTAAGATCCTTCGCTACAAGTATGGAGCAAGAGATGGTGTTCTTCCTTCTGTCAAAAGTATAAGTAACCAATCTATAGTGTGGAAGGGAATTTCAGAAACTTGGAAATTTATTATTCAAGGCATGAGATGGAATATCGGGAATGGTACTACTACAAAATTCTAGTTGGACCCTTGGCTTAGAGATGGAACTATTTTAGCTGATGTTGTTATTCAAGAGATTCCTCAAGATATGTTGCTAGCTCATGTTTTCTGCTTTTACTAACAACAGTGGGTAATGGGATGTCCATTCCTTTCAGGATTTCCTTCCTCAACATGAGTTCCTGAAAGTGGTTGCTTGTATGCCTTGGCATCCTTCTATGGGAATGGATACCCCAATGTGGTCTTTAACCAATGATGGTTGTTTCACTTTCAAGTCTGCCTATGGAGTCATTGAAAATTACTCTCATTTGAATAACAATGGAGTTTGGGATGGATTCTGGAAATGGAAGGGTCCCCACAAAATAAAAACTTTTTGTGGTTAACTTTAAAGGGAGGCCTCAAGTCAAACTACTATCTGGCTCAGAGAGGTTTATCTATAAACCAGAATTGTCCTATTTGTAACCAAGCTGTCGAGACTACTTTGCACTCTCTTAGGGATTGTCCTAGATCCAGGGATGTTTGGTCATCTTTCTGCCATGGTAAGAACCTTATTAATTTTTTCACAAATGACCTGAAGCAGTGGATCACTAATAACTTGTTTATGCGAAACCAGCCTGGTAATGAGGAGGATTTGGGGTTTATTTTTTGAGTTATTATATGGGTTCTATGGTACCAACGTAATGATTTTGTCTTCAATAAAAAGCTCCTCACATCCCAATAGATTACTCAATTGATTTCTCACAAAATCAATTAGTTCAGGTATTCTAATTCTGATATTCGGATGCAAGTAGGGATAAGGCCCTCCTACTATCAACAACTTATTGGCTGGATTTTCCCCAGGGAAGGTTGGGTCAAATGTAATATGGATGGAGCTTTGAAATGTCAAGGTTCTCTTGCTTCCTTTGGTGGTGTTTTCAGAGACAGTTCGGGTAGAGATGGATCCTTGGCTTCTCCAATTTGCTGGGTAACACAACGATAACAATGGCTGAATTGAGAGGAATTTTACTAGCCCTGAATATTGCTAGACAACAAAACTATCCCAACATTTGGATAGAATCTGACTCTAGAGTAGCCTTATCATTGATTCAAAATGGTTGCCCCTCTTCTCACCCTTGTTGCAGCTTGGTGACAGCAATTAACAACCTTATCAAGCTTCCTTGGCAAGTCCACATTTCCCACATCTATAGAGAAGGCAATCAAGCAGCTGACTTCATGGCTTCTCATGCCTTTCTTTATCCCCTAGGTCTGCAGACCTTTACTGATCCTCCTCCTGGTCTTTCTTATTTTCTGTTTCAGGATTTGATAGGGATTTCTTATCCTAGAATTGTTCCCGTGTAGTTTCTCTTTTTGGGGTTTTTCCCCTTGATAAGTGAAAATTATATGATAAATTAGAGCACTTTTTAGTTCACTTATCAAGGATAAAATGATATTTTTGCCCCAGTTTAATCCCTTTTTATTAAATATTAGATAAATTGTATTTATTAATCTTAGATTTGAATTTGATGCTATTTTGATAGAAATATTGCTGATTTTTGCAGAATATTGCAAGGATTTGATTTGAAGGAAATATAGCATTAAATGAGGGAGATATCTGCAAGATTTGAAGTTTAATTGAAGGCATTTAATGAAGATTTGAATATTATTTTAGGGCAATTAATGAAGATATCACTGCCAATTAAACAAGGATTCTGCAGACGATCTTCCCAATTAAATCCAAGATGCTCATTAAATGCAAGATTTCATCAAGAAAAGAGAAACAAGGAAAGATAAATCAACCAAAACCAGTATCGGGGAGAGATCAAATTAAAAGAGAAAGTTTGGAGCTGCAGGACGCGTTGCGCGCTTCAACCTGCGCTGTAGCGCAAGGTGAAGCGCAGAACACGTGATTCTTGCCCTATTGTCGTTTTTAAATATATTTCTCCCCAATTTTCTTTGTCTTTCCTTAGCCTATAAATAGGACCCTCTTGCACCAGATCAGGTGTGCACGATTATTGTAATTCAGTCATATTTCAGTGATAATGCACCAGAGCTAATTTTAGAGTAGGAGAGGAGGAGCGCTTCACAAGGATTGAAGATGGTGACAACATCTTCGGTGGTTTGTATGGCTACCTTGTGTAGTTAACTCTCCATTAGGATTGAATGTAATTGATTCTATCCCCAAATGTATGTAAACTCTATATTATTATTTCCTAAGCTCTCTGTCTATAATATTGGTAATCTTATTCTGTGCTTAATTCCTAACTTTCGCGCTTGCGCCGGAGTTATAGGCTAATTTCGACTAGGATTGAGGATGGGGGAGCGGATTCTGAAGAAACCTAAACTCTGATCGAATAAGAGGACTCGGTACTCTGTGACCGACACATGAGCATTACTAATGAGCAATGGGTAGTGACAGTACTCTAGCGAAGGGCGTTTACAGGATTAGGTCTTAGTATCGATAGCAAAGGATTAGTTGATTGTCAATCCAGGATCGACACATGGATGTAACCTGATGAGTAATGGGTAGTGTGAGTACTCTAATGAAGGTGCGTCTACAGGATTAGGCCTTGTTTATCAATTAGTTCTTTTACAAATGGAATAAAGAGAACAAAATAAGCCGAGGGTAAGTCTGTCGCTTGGGAGAGCCCGCATGGATTGTCTTTGAGTGTGAGTGGCGCCTGGTAACTCAGGGTCATAAGCAATATAGTTTGTCTACAGTATTATAGAGTAAACCTAAAATAATAGATAATTTTTACATGCACAAAGGGTGTGATGATATGAAGTTCAGTCCTAATCCAAGTAAAGTGTCTCTAACTCCTCCTTTCTAATTCAATTGATTATTAATTTGCTATTTACAATTTCCGCAACAATACTCTCAAAACCGTTATTTACCTTGATAATTAGATCACGAGTATACGTGAATTGACCGTTCCCTGTGGATACGATATCTTTCTTACTATTATACTACTGGATTTTTGGTTCGCTTTCCAGAAACCCATCAAGTATTTTTGGCGCCGTTGTCGGGGAACGGTTTCCAATTCATGTAGACCTTGGCGGTCTAGTTATCAAGTTTTTATTTTAGGATTTTTTTATTTGTTTTCTTAGGAATTCTTCTATTTATTTCTCTTATTAGTTTTAGGATCTACTATTATCTCAGGAAATTTATTGTTTTTTCTATTATTATTTTCTTCCACACTTACCTTTTTCAAAGTTTATTGTTTATGCTTCTGAGAGGTCAGGCGTCCCCTAATCAATTACAGTTCGACCCGGAAATAGAAAGGACGTCGCGAAAGAACAGAGGTAGGAACGGGAGAAGAAGAAGAAGGACAATTGTTGAGGAACCCAAAAACATGGCAGAGGAACGTCCAAGAAGGACGCTAGGAGATTATATCTCCCATCAAGGACCACGTCACTTCTCAAGCATTGTGTTACCACCAAACGCAAGAGCTTTGGAGTTGAAGACTGCACATCTCAACCTCATTAGTGCACATCAATTCGCTGGATTGGATCATGAAAATCCAAATGCTCATCTCTCTAATTTTTATGAATTGATTGGTACTATGGGTTTCGAGGAAGGTAATTTAGAATCTGTTTACTTACACTTGTTTCCTTTCTCTTTGATAGGTAAAGCTAAGGAATGGCTGCAATCACGCCCAAATCAAAGCCTAACCAATTGGGGTGTGATTGAGGAGAAATTCTTGACAAGATTCTTCCCACCAGGGAAGCAGATAGAAGCCAAAGCAAATATTTCTACCTTCAGACAAGAGATTGATGAGCCACTTTGTGAAGCTTGGGAAAGATACAAGTTTATGCTGCGCAACTGTCCCAACCATGGCTATGAGGATATAGCCCAACTCAACATATTCTGCAAGGGACTTCGTTCAGATTCAAGGACATTCATAGATGTGGCAGCAGGTTGAACTCTCTTATCCGCAGAAGTCGATCGAGCGCTAGAAATCATCAACCACTTTGCACCAAATGATCAACAAGCTCAAAGTGGAAGATAGCCCACGCAATTACCAAAGAAAGGGATGCTGGAACTCAATCAAAGTGATGCTCTGTTAGCTGAGAACAAGCTCATTAAACGTCAACTAGAAGCACTCATTGAGACGTTGAAGACACTCCCTCAACAACCCAAAGCTGTCCACTCACATCCCATCCAAGCCCAACCATTGATTTGTGATTTTTGTGGAGGTGACCATCTAAATGGTCAATGTGCTAGCCAAGGAACACAACCAGAACAAGACAACTTCATGGGTAACCAGGGAAGGCAAGGGAATTACTCCAACAATAACAACAATCAATATTCATAAGGTTTGAGAAATAACCAAACCAACTCGGGTTGGAGTCAGAATGGAGGAACAAGACAACCACCTTACCAACAGCAGCCTTCAACATATGATAAACTGAACACTTTGGAAGGTAAAATTGATGACCTTGTGCAAAGATTTAGTGGATTCAAGAAAACTACTGAGGCATCAATCAAGACTCTAGAGAGTCAAGTGGGTCAGTTAGCGACTGAGATGGCAGAGCACAGGCAACAACACTTCTCAAATGTGACCCAAACCAATCCAAAGGAACAATGCAACTTGATTACTACTGATGGCAACAAGTCAGAGGAGGAGGAACTTGATGAGGAAGAAGAAATCATCTTTGAAGAACATTTGCTTCAAGAGGAAGTTGTTCAACAAGATGAAGAAGCAGCACAAAAGGAACATCATGAAGAGAAGGTCTTAGTCACAAGTAAGTCACTTGACCCAGGTAGGTTTACTATACCCATCTCTATTGGTAATCTACCTCCTACTCATGCTTTATTAGATCTTGGAGCGAGCATCAATTTGATGCCGCTATCGTATTTTAACAAGTTGAGTAATGTGAAGGCCAAGCCTGCAATGGTGAAGTTACTTCTTGCAGATAAATCCGCTCAATACCCTTATTGGATAATAGAAGATATTCAAATCAAAGTGGATAAATTTGCATATGTTGTAGACTTCTACATTGCAGAGACAGAGGAGGAGGATACTGATGTCCCCCTAATTTTAGGAAGACCCTTCATGAAAGCTGCTAAAATGATCATTGATGTTGATCGAGGAAAATATGAATTGAGCTCAAAAGATGAAAGTATTGCTTTTCATATTGACAGAGGTATTCCAAAATTACAACAAACTGATGCCATTTTCAAAAATCAAACAAAGCTGCCAGGCTCCGAATTTCTGAGGAAGCCTAGGATGAGGGTAAAGAAGCTAGATTCAATATATGAATTCAAATTCAAGAGAAGGAAAGGATCAACATCTTATACTGAGGAAGACAGTGACAGTGATGGAAGAATAAAAAATTGGCATGGAGGATGGGAGCTCAAAGGAATAACTGGTATGGAGTCAAACATCATCCTCCACTTGAGGCCACCATAAAAGGGTTGAGTAACCAGGCGTCGAGCTAAAAGACGTTAAACAAGCGCTTCCTGGGAGGCAACCCAGTCTTTGTAAGTTTTAGATCTTCATTTAATTTTCATTTTGGTAATTTTTAGTTTTAGGATTTACCTGTTTAAATAGGAGATTGTTAAAATGAAGAATCTAAATCTAAAAGGATGGCATGGAATCAATTAGGAGTAGCAGAAGTAGAGAGAATACTGCAGATCTGCGCTTCAACCTGCGCTGTAGCGCAGGTGAAGCGCAGAATTAAAATTAAAAACCTGACTCTCTGACTTTTGCACCTCACTCTGCGCTGTAACGCAGGGTGAAGCGCAGCGGAACGCTTCAACTTCTGAAGCAGTACGCGCTCCACTCTGCGTTGTAGCGCAGGGTGTAGTGCAGGAAGCGGGATATTTATATCCCCATTTTGAACGTAGGAGTTCATTTCGAACTTCCTTTCGTTCTCTCCCTTGCCTTTTCTTTGATATTCCTAACCTTTGTTTTGCCTTTTCTCACTCATATAGCATTCATTTTCAGTTTCTGAGCTTATACCAGGTAGGTTTTTATAGTTTTGTTTCTTTTCAACGGACTGAAATTTTGATTTCTTATTTTATTTGAGCATAACCTTAGGATAGGAAATCTTAGGATTCTAGGAACTTTTAGGAAAGAAATAATTGTTCATAGTGCTTTAAATTAGATTGCATGTGGTTAGGAATCTTTGTGAGTTATTCATGTTTGCTTAGGTGGTAGTTTTTGAGTGTTCAGTGATTTCTGCAAATTATTTTGTTGGTGCATGTATGCTTAATTAATTTCTCTAATATTTTTGCATGCCCATACATAAATAATTGTGCATTATTTCATGTTACTGATTACATGAATTTTGAGCATGAGTTTAGTTCTCACTTTGCCTGTTTAGAATTGTTTAGGACTTGCTTTAACTTATCACTTTAGCATGTCTTAATTAATTATTTGGCAATATTTAAAATCAAAATTTTAATGCTCAATTTTTTGGTTAATTGATTGCACTAATTATTGAAATTAATTGGTCATTTATTTCATAATTATGAGCAATTAAATATTATGATGCATAAATAATTTTGAGTTGCTTTTGCTTTGCAGATGGTTCGCACGAAGAATGTCAGTGGTGCTAGTTCCTCTAGGAGGGGCACAGGGGGTGCCAAGAGGAAGGCCTCCCAGTGGGAACCTGAGTTCGACCCCCATCGCTGCAAGGACCTCAAGTCCTTTGAAGCATACGCTGACATTGCTGATTGCAAGTTCATCCTGGAGCGACAAGTCATCCTCCAGGAGGGGGAATATGAAGAGTTCTCTGCTGAGATTCATAGGAGGTGATGGGACCGCCTCAGTCGCCCTGACAACTATTTTGATCCAGACATCGTCAGAGAATTCTATGCTAACGCCATTGGGGAACACGGCGTTAACTGCAGAAGGGAGTCCTATGTTCGAGGACAGATTATCAGATTTGATTGTGATGCAATCAATGCACTTCTAGGATATCCCATAGAGGAGGACAGAGACCTCGTGGTGTGCCAATACCACGAGAGGATGAATGTTGTGGGGCTTCATGGCAATGATCCCCTTGACATTGAGACTCCTCAGCTGCTATGCTTACCAGGGCGTTCCTTTGAAAGGAATGCATATCAGGAGGCTGCTAGGATCTACAGGAAAGATATGAGAAGCATAGCTCAGATGTGGACAGTGTTGATACTGGCCAACATTCATCCTACCGGGCATGTTTCTGATGTAGTTATGCCCATGGCCCACCTCATCTACATTATCCTCACCGACGCCGTTATCGATGTCTCACAAGTCATCACCCAGAAGATATCAGACTTTGCATCTGTTGTGGGGCGCCGGATTCCTAACTCCAAGATGAGGCTTGGCTTCCCTTCTCTCATCACCTCACTCTGCAAATCTAGGGGTGTAGAGGTGAACCCCAGGGTTCGCATCGCACTACCTATGACTAGAGCATATATTGAAGCCAATTGTATCCCGATTGAGGAGTTACAGGTTGAGGAGAAGCAGCAGCAGACAGGCACCACCACCACCGCCAGCAGACATGGATGCTCCTGTCTGGGCCCAGCGTCTTGAGGCCCAGCACACTCATTTGATGGCTCAGACGTCCACTATTCACCAAGCAGCTGTTCATTTTCAGAGTAGACATTATCAGGCTCGTGTGGACCCCATGGACCCTTGCACAGTTTCATGATTACTTACAGTGGCTTGGGGATAGACCTATTTTCCTAGGGGGGATGGAACAGCCGGAGCTGAGGATGGAGCAGCTTACATGGATCAGGACCAGGATGAGGACTGATTATTTTCTTTCCTATTTGGTGCTTTTCCTTCTTTTTCTTTTTTCTTTTTCATTTTATTTTCTTATTTTGCTTCTTATTTTCTTTTGATATGTACTGTATACCACTAATACATCATCTAAATTAGGAAGTACTTATTTTGTTATTTTCTGTTTTTCTGTTAAATTTTTAAATTTTTAGGACTTTTTAGGACCTTAGAAAATTAGGAATTAAGGCAACTTTTTCAAAATTCTCTGTAATTAAGTAGTTTAACTAACCAGATTAGGAAAGATGATAGGATTTTGTGATTAATTCCATAATCAGTTAGGATTGGGATACTTCTCAAGAGAACCTATCAGGATAGTTAATTAAAACCAGTAAGTGCTTTATCAAGGAATTTTAGCCAATAACCGGTGAGCTGAGAGCCCAAACACTGAAATTGAGAGCTTTTCACCGCTGCTTGTCAACTGTCATTGCTTGAGTTTCTTAATTTTGTCTTTCTAGTAGAAGATATGGAAGTGACAAAGGCATATTTTGTGATTATAATATTTTGCTCAGTGCCAAACAGCCAACCTTGATTAAATGTTTCCCTTTATTGATTGCCCATTTTGAGCCTTTAATGTTTCTTTTGATGCACCCTAGCCATACTCAATGATTATATCCTGTCCCTCAACACTAGGGATAGAGAGCAAGGTGCAACACAACAAGATGGGACAAAAGGTTGGTGGATTGAAGGATCAAAGAATTTTCAAAAAGCAGACACAAGAAATCAAAAAGAAGAGTACTCCCTCATAAATAAATTCTCTATGTTATTGTTTAAAAAAAAATCTTCACAAAGGTGTGAAAATTGAATAAGTTGGGGGGAGTACTTCTTCAAACAAAGAGGCCAGCTAAAAAAGGGTGACAGTTCAAGAATAACTTGGTGAATTGAGAGAAGTTCCAAAGCACAACCACAAGATGCTCTCTATTCAAAGTGTTCATTGCATATCTAGAAAAACCATGATTTCTTGATAGCCCAGCCTCATTACAACCAAAGAAAAGACCTTTTGATCCATATTAACTATTTGCAGGTTTAGATGTTGGAAACGACTATCAATTATAGTTATTCAATGGTGGTGAAAAAGATTGAGGGAAACACTTACCCGTGAGAATGAGAGATTTCCTTGGTTTATCACTTACTGCTTTAATTGCTATTTTTGAGAAGTTTGACTGATGTTTATGTTCTATTCTGATTAAGGATTGGTAACATCTCTTGATCTTGATTTTTTTCTTATGTTTGGAAAGTGACTGTTGCTTAACAAGGGGATGATGAAGAGTTCCTTGAATTTGTTTTTGAATTGTTTGAATTACACAGGGGATAGAATTGATTTTTTTATTGCAAATAGGTCTCTTTCTTGAGGACAAGCAAGAAGTTAAGTTGGTGGGTATTTTGATAAGTGAAAATTATATGATATATTAGAGCACTTTTTAGTTCACTTATCAAGGATAAAATGGTATTTTTGCCCCAATTTAATCCCTTTTTATTAAATATTAGATAAATTGTATTTATTAATCTTAGATTTGAATTTGATGCTATTTTGATAGAAATATTGCTGATTTTTGCAGAATATTGCAAGGATTTGATTTGAAGGAAAGATAGCATTAAATAAGGGAGATATCTGCAAGATTTGAAGTTTAATTGAAGGCATTTAATGAAGATTTGAAGATTATTTGAGGGCAATTAATGAAGATATCACTGCCAATTAAACAAGGATTCTGCAGATGACCTTCCCAATTAAATCCAAGATGCTCAATAAATGCAATATTTCATCAAGAAAAGGGAAACAAGGAAATACAAATCAACCAAAACCAGTCTCGGGGAGAGATCAAATTAAAAAGAGAAAGTTTGGAGCTGCAGGACGCGTTGTGCGCTTCAACCTACGCTGTAGCGCAAGGTGAAGCGCGGCTCTATGGATCCTGCGCTGCAACCTGCGCTGTAGCGCAGGGTGAAGCGCAGAACACGTGATTCTTGCCCTATTGCCGTTTTTAGATAGATTTCTCCCCAATTTTCTTTGTCTTTCCTTAGCCTATAAATAGGACCCTCTTGCACCAGATCAGGTGTGCACGATTATTGTAATTCAGTCATATTTCAGTGATAATGCACCAGAGCTAATTTTAGAGTAGGAGAGGAGGAGCGCTTCACAAGGATTGAAGATGGTGACAACATCTTCGGTGGTTTGTATGGCTACCTTGTGTAGTTAACTCTCCATTAGGATTGAATGTAATTGATTCTATCCCCAAGTGTATGTAAACTCTATATTATTATTTCCTGAGCTCTCTGTCTATAATATTGGTAATCTTATTCTGTGCTTAATTCCTAACTTCCGCGCTTGCGCCAGAGTTATAGGCTAGTTTTGACTAGGATTGAGGATGGGGGAGCGGATTCTGAAGAAACCCAAACTCTGATTGAATAACAGAACTCGGTACTCTGTGACCGACACATGAGCGTTACTAATGAGAGATGGGTAGTGACAGTACTCTAGCGAAGGGCGTTTACAGGATTAGGCCTTAGTATCGATAGTAAAGGATTAGTTGATTGTCAATCCAGGACCGACACATTGATGTATCCTGATGAGTAATGGATAGTGTGAGTAATCTAATGAAGGTGCGTCTACAGGATTAGGCCTCGTTTATCAATTAGTTCTTTTACAAACGGAATAAAGAGAACAAAATAAGTTGAGGGTAAGTCTGTCGCTTGGGAGAGCCCGCATGGATTATCTTTGAGTGTGAGTGGCACCTGGTAACTCGGGGTCATAAGCACTATAGTTTGTCTACAGTATTATAGAGTAAACCTAAAATAATAGATAGTTTTTACATGCACAAAGGGTGTGATGATATGAAGTTCAATCCTAATCCAAGTAAAGTGTCTCTAACTCCTCCTTATTAATTCAATTGATTATTAATTTGCTATTTACAATTTCTGCAACAATACTCTCAAAACCGTTATTTACCTTGATAATTAGATCACGAGTATACGTGAATTGATCGTTCCCTGTGGATACGATATCTTTTTTTACTATTATACTGCTGAATTTTTGGTTCGCTTTCTAGAAACCCATCACCCCTCCCCTTAACCAAAAAAATGGTCCTCTTGGAAATTCAACTAATCAACTTAATGTGCTAGTAGAATGGACTAATCAACTGAGTGAGGTTGTGTATTGAACTGATCCAGTTAATTGGACTAATCAACTTGGTGTGCCTAGTGATACAATAATGAATGGATCTTCTAATTATGGTACAAATTTTCATGTGTTAGAAAAGGATGGAATTAAAGATAAACCAAACTCCTCCTCAATTTGCAATTACAATGGAGGTGAGCAATTAATGCAGCCTTGTAACTTTGATCCTACATGGCAGAATATTGGTTCTCAATCTGAGAATGTGCAGCAAGAAGCAGCTCTGCATACCCTGCCATCACCTATCGATGAATTTCACAATGACTACAACAATAAGCTTCAAGCTCAGTTCTTCAACCACATCAATTAGAAAAGCCATCACTTGGATCATTCATGTCTCTTAGTTACTTGTTAATCTGCATACCCGGCCATCACCTGTCGATGAATTTCACACAGATGACTACAACAATAAGCTTCAAGCTCAGTTCTTCAACGACATCAACTAGAAGAGTCATCACTCGGATCGTTCACGTCTCTTAGTTACTTGTTATCATCAGTTAGTTGAATTTATATCTCCTCAGTACCTTTTTTATGTCATGTCTTCTTTTTAATTGAACAAAAAATCAAAATTAGAGAAATTTTTCTTGATAATTTTTCAATTGGAGAGAAAGGGAAAGGGACACACAAAAAGGGCAGTGATTCCTATCCCAAGTTGTTTTCGCTTCTGATTTAGTTCATACTAATTTGTCAATAGTAAATTTTATCGAATATTTTTAATATTTTATCATAACTAATTTATTCAATTATGGATTTTTTTAGATGACTTTTAATTATGGAAAATTAGTTTGTTATTTTTATTTCAATATATGAACAATATCTTATAATATTTTAATTGTATCTTAGACCACCTTATTGTATATCAAACTATCTAATTAGTTATCAAAGAGTCATGACTTTATTGACAACACAGACTAAAATTGTGGGAAAAGCTTTCGGATTCGATCCCAAACACACTTTTAGAGAAGAGTGAGTAGTCTTATTTGTGACTATGCCCCAAACATTATTGCATGTGATTATATGAGATATATGTGCTTAACAAAAAAAAACTATCTAATTAGTTTCTACTATATTTTAGTATAATTATTTTTTTGTTTCCATATTTGATTTGGCTATTATGAGTGTACTATTAATACAAACTAGATATAAACTCACGCAACCTTTAAAATATTTTTAAAATAATTAAATAAATTAAAAGTAAATAATAGTAAAATTTATAATTAATGTAATGAAAATATTGAATATATTGAAAAATATTAGATTTAATATGTATGCTTGTAATATTCATTTACATGTAAATGAATACATTGAGTGAAAGCATATAGATAAAAAAAGTTATCAGTGGTATAAATTTATTTGTCCTTAGAAAACAAGTGTGTGTGTCTATATATATATATATAGCAATACACATTCAAATGTATAAATAAAGAGTTTTTTCAGAATATAATTAAACCTAATTTATACAAGTGTAATTGAACAATATTGACAACAATATCATGCTTGTAATATTCATTGAGATTTTTTAAATATAATTATTAATGATTAAAAAATAGTTCAAAGTATTAAGAATTTAAAATTATTTAATAGGATTTAATTGATATACACTGTGGTGTGATGCCACATCATTCAAGAAATATGACACCTCATGTATTATTAAATTTAATAAATGATGTGACAATACATCATTAGATGTTTGTGTAAAACTTATTTACACTGACAGTGTATATATATTAAACTCTATTCAATAAAAATAATTCAAAAATGCATAGTTTCCTAATAGGCCGTAAGCATTAAAATATCATTCAATTATCAATTAGTTTCACAAAATATTAAAAGTTTAAGAATTTTTAAAATATTTTTTAAAGATAAATAAATAAATTAAAAGTAAATATAGTAAATAAAAATTCAAGAGTTCACATTTCAGTTTTTTATAAATTAATAGATAATAGATGTATGAAAATTAATTGAGCATTTTAAAAAAAATAAACTTATAGCTATAGAAAAAATGTATTTACTAACATCTTTTATGTAATATATTAATGCTTTGATATAAATTATAAGCCATTTTATAGATTTTTCCAATAATAATATTGTGTCAGGTGAATAATAATTGTGTGAGTGCAATGCAATATCGGTGAAATATCTTTTATTTTATTATTTTTAAAATTTCATACAAACAATATATTGAAATACATGAAATCATGAAAAAATGATTGGATTATATGTAAGCCATAGAAAAATAAACTTATAGCTATAAAAAAATTGTATTTACTAACATCTTTGATGTAATATATTAATGCTTTGATACAAACTGTAAGTCATTTTATAGATTTTTTCAATAATAATCTTGTGTCACGTGAATGATAATTGTGTGAGTGCAGTGCAATTTCGGTGAAATATCTTTTATTTTATTATTTTTAAAATTTTATACAAACAATATACTGAAATACATGAAATCATGAAAGAATGATTGGATTATATGTAAGCCATAGAAAAATAAACTTATAGCTATAGAAAAATTGTATTTACTAACATCTTTGATGTAATATATTAGTGCTTTGATACAAATTGTAAGTCATTTTATAGATTTTTTTAATAATAATCTTGTGTCAAGTGAATGAAAGTCGTGTGAGTGCACTGCAATTTTGGTGAAATCTTTTATTTTATTATTTTTAAAATTTTATACAAATAATATATTGAAATACATGAAATCATGAAAGAATGATGGAATTATATGAATTATTCTCGTTTTACTTTGTGCTTTTATATATATATGTGAAAAAATGCACATTTTACTGAAATGGTGTTGGAAAAAATATAATAATAATTATCTAAAATTATTTAGAAAAGCAAAAGCTTCAATACTTTTTAATAAATTAGAAATAACTTCTTGAAAAAAATTTAATATAAAAATAGGGTAAAATGCGTTTTTAGTCCCTACAAATGAACCGAGTTTTGTTTTTAGTCCTCGTAAATGTTTTTTTTTCTTTTACGTCCTTACAAATGCAAATTTTTTTAAATACATCCCTGCCATTAAAACTCTGTTAATAACTAACAATTTGACTTTTGTTTTTAGTCCTCGTAAATGAATTTCCTTTTTTATTACATCCTTACAAATGAACTTTTTTTAAATGCATCCCTATCATTACAACTATTGTTCATTCTTCTCCTCCTCATTCTTCTTCCTTCTCCTTTTGCTACTCCATCTCTTTCTTATTCTCCTTCTCCTTTTGCTACTCATTCTCCTTCTCCTATTTCAGGTGTAATTTAATTTGAACTCATTTTAGAGTTGTGACTATATGAGAATGTCTTATTTTAGTTCCTCTAACTATATACCTGTGCAAGAAATTGTTAATTTCAGAAAAAGTGTGATATAGATGGAGGAGGAGGAGGAGGACAATAAGAGGGAGGAGGAGTAGATGAGGAGGAGGAGGAGAGGGAGGGAGGGAGAAGGAGTAGATGAGGAGGAGGAGGAGGAGGAGGATGAGGAGAAAAAGAAGAACCGTTAAAGTTAACACAGTATTTAACGGCAAGGACCAGTTTAAAAAAAATTACCTTTGTGAGGATGTAAAAGAAAAAAAAAACATTTACGAGGACTAAAACAAAACGCGGTCCATTTACAGAGACTAAAAACACATTTTACCCATAAAAATATATAGCAAAGGTTCTTTTAATGTTTAAACAAACGTATACTTAAGTTACATAATTACAATAAAATGATGGCATAATAACATGAATGTTAATTGTAACTATCATTTGAGATAAATATTAATTGTGTGAGTAGTTTTAAGAGATGGATTGCAAGCAAAGAATATAAATGTGACACCTCATTTTTTTTTGACATGACAAATATAGAGTTATGTGGCATTAAGTGAGGTGGAGTGTCAAGATATGATTACGCAGAGGTGGAAAAATTGGGCTACCGGGCCTGATGCGGGCCTGCCAGATACGGGTCGCGGGCCAAAAAGCCCAAATTTAATTAGGACTCAAAAAATGGTGCACAAGCCCTATAAAATGCGGGCTAACCCGGTATTTAGATAAAACGGGCTGGGCTAGAAAAGCCCTATATTAATTCGGGCTCAATTTTTAAAAATCAAGCCCTACAAATGTCTTACCATATTCGAGCATGATTGCCTCCGCTCAAAAATACCCATGGTGTTGCGTAAAAAAAATCACATCCTTACATAATACAAATAGTATTAAATTTAAAATCTTTATTTCAGTATTATAACTTCTCTTAATTCATTTTTATTTTGAACGCATCACTTTTGTTCTGAACGCATCACGTGATTTCTTTTATATCAAATAAATTATTATTTATATTTTTTATTATTTTAAAATATCAGTGTTTAAATTAAGTCAACCGTATATTTTTAAAATGTCAACGTCAAAACTTTTCATATATTTAAGACTTATTATCATATTAATTTAACTATTTTTTTAACATGTGTAATATTGCATATGATAATATATCAAAAGTGAAAAAATTTTACTAAAAATTACAACTATCACAACATTTAATGCATTGGTAGTGTGAAATGTTATATTTTTCAATAAAATCTTATCACTTTTAATTTATTATCTTGTGTAACATTACACATGTTTAGAAAAACCGTTAAATCTTCTATAATTATACAAAGCAGTAGGTTTTTCAATATTTCTTTTACTATTCATTCAACTTTAATAATATTTTATTAGTTATTTTATTAGTATTATTATTTTTTATTATCAAAATTTGTGTCATTTCTTTAATTCAAAGTAAAGTTGTTTAATTAGTAGATATTAATACACATGAGTACAAATATATTTGTTAATATTGAGACTAAGTTTGAATGTGGTAATATAATAAAATGTGTTGATTTACACCAAATTTATTGTGTATTTTCCTAATATATTATTATTTATATTAAAATTATTTAAATTGTAGATATTGATACACATAAGTACAAATATATTTGTTGAGATATTGTTTTATTAGTAGATATTGATGCACATGAGTACAGAAATATTTGTTGAGATTGATATTAAAGTTTGGATGTGGTAATATAATAAAATGTGTTGATTTACATTAAATTTATTGTGTATTTTTCTGATATATTATTTACATTAAAATGGTTTAAATTGTGGGTATCGATACACATGAGTACAAATATATTTGTTGAAATATTGTTTAATTTGTAGATATTGATACACATGAGTACATATATATTTGTTGAGATTTATTGTGTATTTCTAAATAATATTTTATGATTGTTACTACTACTTTTTATTATTGACGTAAAAAAATACTATTACTTTTTATTATCAAAAGTCGTGTAATTTCTTTTGTTCAAAGTAAAATTGTTTAATTAGTAGATATTGATACACATGAGTACAAATATATTTGTTGAGATTGATACTAAGTTTGGATGTGGTAATATAATAAAATGTGTTGATTTACACCAAATTTATTGTGTATTTTCCTAATATATTATTTATATTAAAATTATTTAAATTGTAAATATTGATACATATGAGTTCAAATATATTTGTTGAGATATTATTTTATTAGTAGATATTGATATACATGAGTACAGGTATATTTGTTGAGATTGATATTAAAGTTTGGATGTGGTAATATAATAAAATGTGTTGATTTACTTCAAATTTATTGTGTATTTTTCTAATATATTATTTACATTAAAATGGTTTAAATTGTAGATATTGATACACATGAATACAAATATATTTGTTGAGATATTCTTTAATTTGTAGATATTGATACACATGAGTACATATATATTTGTTGAGATTTATTGTGTATTTCCTAATAATATTTTATTAGTTATTTTATTATTACTACTATTTTTTGTTATCAAAAGTCATGTCATTTCTTTTATTCAAAGTAAAATTGTTTAATTAGTAGATATTGATACACATGAGTACAAATATATTTGTTGAGATTGATACTAAGTTTGGATGTGGTAATATAATAAAATGTGTTGATTTATATCAAATTTATTGTGTATTTTCCTAATATATTATTTACATTAAAATTATTTAAATTGTAGATATTGATACACATGAGTTCAAATATATTTTTTGAGATATTGTTTTATTAGTAGATATTGATACACATGAGTACAAGTATATTTGTTGAAATTGATATTAAAGTTTGGATGTGGTAATATAATAAAATGTGTTGATTTACATCAAATTTATTGTGTATTTTTCTAATATATTATTTACATTAAAATTATTTAAATTGTAGATATTGATACACATGAGTTCAAATATATTTGTTGAGATATTGTTTTATTAGTATATATTGATACACTTGAGTACAGATATATTTGTTGAGGTTAATATTAAAGTTTGGATGTGGTAATATAATAAAATGTGTTGATATATATCAAACTTATTGTGTAATTTCTTAATATATTATTTAGATTAAAATTATTTAATTTATAGATTTATAGATATTGATACACATGAATACAAATATATTTGTTTAGATTGATATTAAAGTTTGGATGTGGTAATATAATAGGTTTATATTATTATTTTTACTATTCATTCAATTTAACATAATATTTTATTTGTTATATTATTATTATTATTATTATTATTATTATCATTATTATTATTATTCTTGCTTTTTGTTATCAAAATTTGTGCCATCTCTTTCATTTAAAGTAAAGTTATTTATTTATAGATATAAATACACATGAGTACATATATATTTATTGAGATTGATGCTAAAGTTTGGATGTGGAAATATAATAAAATATGTTGATTTAAATCAAATTTATTGTTTATTTTCATAATATATTATTTATATTAAAATTTTTTAATTTATAGATATTGAAACACATGAGTACAAATATGTTTGTTTAGATTGATACTAATGTTTGGATGTGGTAATACAATAAAATTTGTTGATATATATCAAACTTATTGTGTATTTTCTTAATATGTTATTTACATTAAAATTGTTTAATTTATAGATATTGATACACATAAATACAAATATATTTGTTTTAATTGATACTAAAGTTTGGATGTGGTAATATATTAAGTTTTTTATTATTACTTTCATCATTCATTCAATTTAACGTAATATTTTATTTGTTATTTTATTATTTTAATTACTTTTTGTTATCAAAATTTCTGTCATCTCTTTTATTTAAAGTATAGTTGTTTAATTTATAGATGTACATACACATGAGTACAAATATATTTATTGAGATTGATAATAATGTTTGGATGTGGTAATATAATAAAATCTGTTTATTTATATTAAATTTATTGTGTATTTTTATAATATTTTATTAGTTATTATTATTATTATTATTATTATTATTATTATTAGTTTTTGTTATCAAAAGTCTGTGTCATCTCTTTCATTTAAAGTTAAGTTGTTTAATTTATAGATATAAATACACATGAATACATATATATTTATTGAGATTGATACTAAAGTTTCGATGTGGTAATATAATAAAATGTGTTAATTTACATCAAATTTATTGTGTATTATTAATCTTTGGGGACCGAAGTCCATTATCTCTTTCTTAGTCTCTAGGGACTAAAGCCCAAGTGTCTTATTAATCTTTATCACATACATAGCATAATCATCATGTGGAAAGTACATTGCAATAGAACTATGGTAAGGGAAAAATCCCAAAATCAAACTCTAGGATACTTTTCTAAGTAAAACCCTAACATAATCTTCATACATTAACTACCAACACGAGTAATCACACAAACATTCACATACAAGCTCTAGAAAGGGAAGATAAGAGGTATGGTTCATTAGGGAGAACATACAAGGAATGAAGTGAAGGTGTGTGAGCTTTACTCGCCTCAAGGGAAGCTCAAAGGAAGGGAGGAAGGTTGGAGAAAGTTGGAAGGAGAAGAGGTTGGCCTTGAAATCTTTGCTTCAAGCTTCAATGGAGTCCCTTCTCTCTAGAATCTCTCTATCTCTCTCTAGGACCGAAAAGAAGGAGGAGAAAAAGTGATGAGTTTGGTGGCCTAATTAATGTTTTTATTCTGGTACGCGTGTTCTCGCTCAAGTGAGATATTCTCGCTTGAGCGAAAGGGATGGGATTCCTCAGCTTTCGTGTTCTCACTCAAGCGAGACTCTTCTCACTTGAGCGAGGCCATTCTCGCTTAAGCGAAATTCTTCCAGAGAGCACTCCAAAATCTCCCCTGCTTCTCGCTTGAGCGAGACCATTCTCGCTCAAGCGAGAAAACCAGAAAAGATTTTGCAAGTTTTTACTGATATATGTACTTGCTCAGGCGAGCCATTCTTGCTTGAGCGAGAATACCGGAATTTTATTTTATGATTTTCTCTTCTCTATAATCCTAATCTAATTCCTTTCCACCTAAGTCGTACCTCTTTTATCAAATTCTTATATTATACCTTTAATTCTAAAAAAAATAAGTCTGAATTATTGGGATGTTACACAAGGGACAAAGACTTGGGGCCATGGATGTGAGCATCACAATTTGGTAGAAAATTGCACATTGGAGGAAAATAAGATGCGCGTAGACAGAAGGAGAATAGGGAGCAACAAAAGAAATATTCATTCTCAACTGATGTTATCGAGAAACTTTCCTCCTTGTCAGTGCATAAGGACACATGTGCTCATGATGGTAGCAGCATAACATGTCACGTGGACCCCCTGCCAAATAAAGCTGAAGTAATGGAGACTGGTCACGTTGAACATGTATTGGAAGCGACAAAAAATACCAAAGCAGACTCTGTTGCTGACAGCGAGGCTTAACAATCCCCAAATAATAACAGCCCATCCAAGGAAGTGGTGGACCCAGGGGTACATGACTTATCCCCCTTGACATGTATCACCAATATCTCTGCTAAGTCTTCTTTATCTAACACCCAAAGATGGAAACGAAGTCAACAAGTTGAGAGAAACAAACCCGAGGCACATAAAATACAAATCCTGGAGGAACCGAAAATAAAGTTTGATGTTGACATGGTTGACCAAGAGAATGAAAATGCTCCACTGACCAAAAAGGCTCTTTTCTCTGATCACTAAGCGGCGGGCCTGCAGAGCCATGCTTGCCGGTCACAATGAAAATAATTTTTTGGAACTGTCGTGGGTTTGGGAACCCACAGTCAATTAGAGCTTTGAAGAAGCTCTTATCAACAAAGTTCCCCAAGGTGGTCTTTTTATGGAAACTAGGAAAAAAGACCAAGAGATGATGCAGACGAGAAACATTGGAGGTTTGCAAAATATTTATGCAGTAAGCTATAGAGGATAGGCTAGACAACGAGGGGGTGGGCTTGCTCTTTTGTGGAGAAATGATATCCAGATTGAAATTATTTCCTCATTCCTGAATCTTATAGACTTCCTGGTATCTTTGGATGGTGGGGCTTTAAAATGGTGGGCAACAGGAGTTTATGGATTCCCAGAGTTGGTAAACAAGCACAAAACTTATGAGTTGATGGCTAATCTATCTCAACCACTTTTGTATCCAAATTGGATTTGCTTTGGTGACTTTAATTTGGTTCTCTCTCCCCAGGAAAAAAGTGGTGGTAACCCTCTTCATAGTCAACTCCTGTCACTCTTTAGAAATACTCTCCAAGAATACACTTTGTTGGACCTTGGTTTTGAAGGCCACAACTTTACATGGTGAAATCGAGTAGAAGGAAGTGCCTTGATCCAGGCTCGGCTTGATCGTGTGCTTGCCTCATTTGAATGGAGCTTATCTTTCGTAGAGGCAAAAGTGTTTCACATGGTGAGCTCCCAATCTGACCATTTTCCAATTTTACTTGATTTGTTTCCTGATCACCCTCGCAGGAGAAAGCTTGGTAGAATCATCAGGTTTGAAGAAGTGTGGACTAAAGAAGAAGAGCTTCCTGAAAAGGTTATGCAGGCCTGGAATAACCATAGTGAGGACCTCTCATCTAGAATTCGTCGCTGACTCAAATTCCTTGACAACTGAGGCGAAGATAAATATGGTGATGTACCAAAACAAATCAAGGAGTGCCAAAATAATTTGCTCAAGCTTTCCCATCAAAGAGATGTCCCAGGCACAACGAAAAAAATTCGGGGAGAGGAAATTAAATTAGACAATCTTTTGGAAGCTGAAGAAATTTTCTGGCACCAAAGAAGCAGGGTGGATTGGATCAGGCATGGAGACAAAAACTCTAAATTTTATCACAGGAAAGCTAGCCAAAGGAAAGATCGTGACTGGGTGGAAGAGATTCTTGATGATGATGGCCTCAGACATAAAGACGAATCTAACATTGGACATGTTATGACACAATATTTTACCAACCTTTTCTCCTCCAGTGATGTTGCTCGCATTCAAGAGGCAACACGTGTAGTGCAAGGCCGAGTGTTAGCTCCCATGTATCAATTGCTAACAGAACCTTACACTGAAGAGGAAGTTTATTCCACCCTTAAATAAATGAAACCTTGGGCAACTCCAGGCCCTGATGGTGTCCCAACTTATTTTTATAAAAAATTCTGGAATATGGTTGGTCCAGAATGCCTTGAGACTGTTTTGCAAGTTTTAAATCACAATGTTGACCCGAGTCCTCTGAACATGACTCGCATATGCATGATTCCCAAAGTCAAGAAGCCCAAACACTCTCGGGAGTTTCGCCCCATTTCTTTGTGTAACGTGATCCTCAAAATCATCTCCAAGACTATTGCAAATCATTTGAAATTGGTTCTCCCGGATATTATTAGCCCTTATCAAAATGCATTTGTCCCCGGCATGTTGATTACAAATAATGCTCTAATAACTTTTGATACCTTTCACTATATGAGGAAAAAAAGAAGTGGAAATAAGGGATACATTGGTCTTAAGCTTGACATGACCAGGGCTTATGATAGAATAGAATGGGCTTTCCTAGAGGCTACTCTTCTATCTATGGGCTTCCGTGGGAATTTTATGGAGTTAGTCATGAGATGTGTCTCTTCTGTATCTTTTGCAGTACTTCTTAATGGTTTCCCTTGTGAAAATTTCAAACCGCAAAGGGGTTTAAGATAGGGAGATCCCCTTTCTCCCTATCTTTTTATTTGTGTGCTGAAGTATTCTCAGGGTTACTGTTACAAGCTCAGCAGTCTTCTTCTTTTCATGGTATTAGAATTGCTCGCCGAGTGCCTGAAATTTCTCATCTCTTTTTTGCTGATGACAATATCTTATTCTTTCAAAGTTCTGATCAAGAGGTTGCTGTTATTCTCCATATCCTTGAGTTATGTTAGAACCACAGGAAACACTAGAAGGGGGGTTGAATAGTATTTTAAGCTTTTCGTGTCAATCTTGTAAATCTTTTATTTAAATCGTGAAGATGAATAATGTTTAAAATGAATCTTAAGATCAAAGATAATTAAAACGTGCGGAAGATAAGAAAAATAAAGTTTCTTTTAATTCTTAAGATTATTTTAAACAGATACTTCTCAAGATATCTTCTGAAGATTATTACATTGAATGTTTTTCAAAACTGTTTCTGAAATACTTCAGATGACTATAGGTTGTCTGAAGTCTGTTCCAGATTTCTGTACTGAGGTCTTTCCAGACTCACTTCAGATAATTGTTTCAGAAGTAATTCAAAAGACATTCTTTGTAATGCTTCAAGTGATATGAGAAACATCTCATGTTTTGTTCTTATGAAAGATCATTTTATTGAAATCGTTGTGTTAAGTTTGTTATGAAAATAAATTTTCAATCCCCAACATAAATATGAAAACTGTAAATAAAGAGATTAAGGGAAAGAGAACTTAGGCACATAATTTATCCTGGTTCACCCACAAACCCGTGAGCTACATTCAGTCCCAGAGGCAAACCACCACTGGATTTTCCACTATCTGAATCCACAGATACAAGTATTATTCACAGCCTCTTCAGGCCAACACAAGTATTACTTTGTTTTCAACTGCCTCTCCAGGCAACTCAATGAGTATTCTTTGCTTATCAACTGCCTCCCCAGGCAACTCAATGGGTATTCTTTGCTTATCAACTGCCTCTCCAGGCAACTCAATGAGTATTCTTTGCTTATCAACTACCTCTCTAGGCAACTCAATGAGTATTCTTTTGCAGGCAGCCTCTCCAGGCGCAATGAGTACAGTCTCTCCAGACATCACGAGTACAGTCTCTCCATACAACACGAGTACAGTCTCTCCAGACAATAGGAGTACAGTCTCTCCAGATAACACGAGTACAATCTCTCTAGACAACACGAGTACAGTCTCTCCAAACATCACCAAGTATTCCTTTGTTTTCAACTGCCTCTCCAGGCAACATATGCAGTATTCTTTTTCAGTCTAGCCTCTCCAGGCTTTGCAACTAAGTATTCTTTCTTCCACCAAGCTTCTCCAGGCTCTCAGACACTAACCACAATAGTGTAAGAGTATTCTTTCTTCCACCAAGCCTCTCCAGGCTCTCTCACACATAAAGTGTTTACAATTTGAACTAAGTTTAAGTTTCTACGAAACATAAACTTAATTTCTTCTTGTACTAGAGGTTAACTGAGTACTACTCAGGATACAAAGGTTGAATTCTAAGTACAAGGTTAATACAGTGATACAAGTATATAAATTAGGTACAATCCTGTCTCTGATGTGAGGAATGACCTCCTCTGAGAATTGGCTAGATAGATACTGGATTTGAGCTTCAGCCTTATTCTCCAACCAATGGTTTCCATGGGCTACATTCTCATCCGTATCATTGGAATAACCAAGGTATACTTGCGGCTACAAACCATTCTTGGTTCATTTGAGATTAAGCACAGCCTGGTTGGTTGTTCAACTGAACAACTACAACTTTTACTAACTGATCAATAGATCAACAACATGGTTGATTCTTTTTCTACTCTCTCAACTTGGTTGATTCAAGTAAGCACGATCAACAACCAATGAGGTTTTTCTGATACATCTTGATCAACTGATTGAACCAAGTGAAAATGAGTTCAACATCTTCAAATTCTTCCTTGAGGCTATTTATATGTTCTGTTGAAATATAGCCGTTTGAAAATGATTCATAATACCGTTGAGATAATTGATGATGTGGCTCATATAGCCGTTGTGTAATAGGGTCTCAAACGGTTGCTTCTCCTTAAGCAAATAAGTGTTCAGACAGTCCTGTTCTGACACTTCTGTAGATGAGCTCTTTAGAGAGATTTTCTTGATATTGTTTTGCATGTTCTCTCTCGTGATTTCCTTTTGCTTTTCTTCAGTTGTCTTCTGATTTCTTCTGCGTTCCTCAGCTGACTTCTGATTTCTTCTGCTTTTCTTAGGAGTGTATATGAGGAGATATCCGTTGGATTTGTCCTTTTGCTTATTTTGTATATGCTACTTTTCTGTTTGCTCCTGACACAATTTCTTCTTTCTTCTTTGAGTGAGGTGTCTTGTCGAATAGCTGTTGTTGCAGTTTCTTCTTTGAATAAAGACATATGATATTATAGTCGTTGAATCATATAGTCTTAGCTTCTATATTGATTTCTTCAATGTTGAAATTTGTTCCATGCACTTAGAGAGTTCACATATACTCAAATGCTTGTTTTTATCTCATCAGCTTCAATATGTGCTCATCTTATATAATTCAGGCTTTTCTCAATTCTTCAGCTTGAATATTATATCATATTAATTCCAGCTTTTCTTCTACTTCAGCTGATTGCTATTCTGTTCTTCTTTGCATTTCCTTCTTCTGAGATATAGATGAATAAAGATGTTGAATCAATTGTATTTTATTCAAACATCTTTCTGGTTGCTTTTTCTCAGTCTTCTGATCACCTTTGTATGGCAGCAGTCGCAGGTGCAGGTATGCGCACGCAGATCCCTTATGTTGTAGGTGCAGCATGCGTTGCCGAAAGTCTTTGCCGAGTTTCCTTATTTGTGAAAGACTTTGGTCGAGGTATAAAAGTATGTTTAGCTTTTATACTGAAATACCTTTTGTTGCAGGTGCAACAGTCATTAGAGAAAGTCATTGCAGAATTTCCTCATTTGTGCAAGACTTTGATCGAGGCATAAAAGCATGTTTAGCTTTTATACTGATATAAGTGTACTCCATTTTGGTAGAGTGTGCTTTACACTTTAGCAACGTCTTCAAGAGATAAATTCTTGATTCTGTTTTTAGGCTTCTTCAGATAGTCTTCACGTCTTCAGATGGCTTGCGCACTTCAGACAGCTTCAGCACTTCAGACGGCTTCAACACTTCAGACAACTTCAGCACTTCAGACGGCTTCAGCACTTCAGACGGCTTCTATGCTTTAGACGAGTTGCGTTCTTCAGACAACTTCTATGCTTCAGACGAGTTGCGTTCTTCAGACAGCTTCTATGCTTCAGACGAGTTGCTTACTTCAGACAGCTTCTGTATTAAATCCTGCATTTGTTCTTCTGATCCTTATCTTCTTATTCTGATTCTGTTCATCAAATCTTCTTCTTCTTCTAATGAATATTTCAACCTGAAACACAATCAACAAACCAATACCTTTCTCAGTAGAATCTGTTTATATAATCTTATTATGTTCTTATATGTTCTTTATATACTTTTTATATACTCTTATTTGTTAATCATTAAAACTAAAGGATATTAAGTCTTTGAGTCAAGTTTCAATGCTCAAACTGATTAATAGACTTCACAAGTTATACCAAGTAGCCTATGGCCAACTAATTAACCTGGACAAATCTGAACCATCTTTTAACCGAAATGTCCCTTTTGACAGACAAACTCTGCTCCAAGGATGGATCCATGTTAAGGCTGTGGATAGTCATTCAAAATATTTGGGATTACCTACTTTTGTGGGTCGCTTGTGACACCCTTCTACCCCAGCTCTTATACAATTAATAAGTCGAAATATTTTTCAAAAGCAGTATCCCTCAACGGGTAAAAAGGTTCGCATATCTCTTCATTTAAAACATCATTCATTTTAAAACAACTTAATTAAAATAAAAGTAGAACTCAAAGGTTTTCAAACTACACAAGCAGCGAAATCTCCAAATTATCAATGATTTAAATATCCTACTCGCCATGTAAGGCATTTAAAAGTGTTTACGAAATGCTTCCTAACTAGAAACATAAAGAAAAGAACCCTCAATAATATGCCCTGATGTCACATGTACCAGCTCCCTTTACTCAAAACTCGACACCAGTCGTGTCATCATCAATACCTGTAAAAATATCCACAGTATAACAGTGAGGAAAAGAATACTACTCATCATTATTATCATTATCATTATCATCATACTAATCATTATCATTATCATCATATCATCATACTCATCATTATCATTATCATCATACTCATCACAATCATCAATATCATCATTTCATCATAATCATCGTATCATCATCACCATCATGCACCTCCCTGAGTTGTATTTCACCCACTCTAGGTTTGTACACCTCAGGTACCATAATCACCAACATAATCAATACTCACCTCCCTGAGTTACACCCCACCCCTCACTGGGCTTGTGTATCTCAAGTACAATCACCTCCCTGAGCTACACCCCACCCCTTACTGGGCTTGTGTATCTCAAGTACAATCACCTCCCTGAGCTACACCTCACCCCTCACTGGGCTTGTGTATCTCAAGTACAATCACTCCTAGGTTGCACCCCCTCCATGTGCCCGTGCATCGAACGCCCCATCTTGATCCCCTGAGTTGTACCCCCTCTATGGGCACGCACAACCCAGTTCACCTCTCGAGTTGTACCCCCTCTATGGGCCCGCACAATTCAGGTCTCATCACACATGCTCAAGGCATCTCTCTTAAGTTGTACCCCCTCTATGGGCCCGCACAACTCAAGTAACATCATCTTTTATTATATCGCATGTTCACCAACCACATGCATTCTAAATAACATCAATTACATAGCATATTAACCAACCATATGCATTCCAAATAACATCAATTACATAACATATTAACCAACCATATGCATTCCAAATAACATCAATTACATAGCATATTAACCAACCATATGCATTCCAAATAACATCAATTACATAGCATATTAACCAATCATATGCACACCCAATCATCATCAATCACATGGCATATTCACCAATCAATATGCACACCAAATCACCATCAACATCATTAATCATCAACACCATAATCATAATAAAGCATTATCATACAACGTCAATCATCATCAAGCACTTAGGATCTCAAAATCCACTCTGGTAATCGATTACCAACCTCTAGTAATCGATTACCTGCAAACAAGGTCTTTTGTGATTGATTACAACCACCTTGTAATCGATTACCTGCGACCAAGCACTCCGGTAATCGATTACAGCACCCTGTAATCGATTACCTGCAAACAAACTCTCTGGTAATCGATTACCACAAACTTGTAATCGATTACCAGTAACAAACAACACTCATGGGTTGCCCAGAACACCCTGGTAATCGATTACCACACCTGGTAATCGATTACCCACGACACAGATCGCAGATTTCACGATTTCTAACATCTCTAAACCCTTCCAATCAATCTCTAATCAATCCATTTCGATTAAACATCATTCATAATCATTAATATCATCCGAAAATCAACAAAACAACAATCTTTTACAGATTATACAACCAAATCATCAAACCCCCAATCCTCAAATCCCTAATCATCCCTTTTTCATCATTCTCAATATCATATTTAATCTCATCCAATAAATCATTAATATACATCCAATCAATCATAAATCAATAGTTTATATCATTCATTCACAGTTATACATACATCAATACAATTATACTCTTAGGCTACTACCCAAGCACCCCTACATGCATATACAAGCAGTACCTCTCCCCCACCGTACCTTGAACGAAGCTTGATTACAGCAAGGAAGTCTTTCTTCGATTCTTGAAGCTTACTACGCAGCCACTCTCTCTTGAGACATAGTTTCTCCCCTCCTTAACGTTTCGCTCTCTGAAGATCATACGAATAAGGATTAGGGTGACCTGTTAACCCCTCCTTACTAGAATGTCTAATTGGGCTTGGGCCCACTCTCCACCCTTATCCTCTTTTAAATTAAAATTATCTTTACGAAATAAAACTAATAATAAAAGTTGTCCTATTATTTATTTCCTATTTAATTAATTATTTCCTTTCCTTATTTATTTGATTTAATTAATATTTATCCTAATAAAATTCAGGATGTTACAACGCTCAAAACCCAATTTTTTTATTTTGTTCGGGATAGAGTATGGAAAAAAACTTAAAGGTTGGAAAGAGAAATTATTGTCATCAGCTGGTAGAGAGGTTCTAATCAAGTCGGTGGCCCAGTCAATTCCAAGCTACATAATGGGATGTTTTCTGTTACCACAAGGCCTATGTGATGATATAAAAAAATGGTCAATAAGTTCAGGTGGGGCAGCAGGAATGATAACCGTAAAATTCATTGGATATCTTGGTCAAAACTATCAGTATCCAAAAAGAAAGGTGGCATGGGTTTTTGGCATTTTCGCAGTTTCAACAAAGCTTTTTTGGCAAAGCAAGGCTGGAGATTAATGATGAATAAACACTCATTGCTTTCCCAATGTTTCAGCGCAAAGTACTATCCAAGAACAAACTTTCTTCATGCTAAGGTGGGTCATAACCCAAGCTACACGTGGAGGAGCATCTTCAACACTCAATGGGTTCTCCGAAGAGGAGCTTTCTGGTCAGTAGGTGATGGAAAATCAATTAACATATGGTTAGATAGTTGGCTCCTTCTACAACCAGGTCATCACATCTGGTCACCGAATCATAGACATCTTGAAAGTGATTTAGTGGAAATTCTCATCAACCTGGAGACAAATGATTGGAATAAGGAGCTCATTCGTTCCAATTTCTTAGATTATGAAGCCGAGCAAATTCTATTAATTCCACTGCCACACTTTCCTAGAGAAGATAAGTTTTGCTGGAGCTACACAAAAAATGGAATTTATTTCGTTCGGTCAGGCTACCATTTCATAGTTGAACAAAGTGAAGCTGAAACCTCTCAAACTAGTGAAGTATTTGCTGAAGAACAATCTTGCTGGCAGAAACCGTGGAAGATTGACGCTGCACCCAGATAAAAACATCTTTTATGGCGAATCAGGAAATGTTTCCTCCTAGCTCGAATTCAGCTAGTGAAACGAGGAATTCAAATTGATCCCTACTGTCCAAGATGTTTGATCTAGGACGAGTCAATTGAGCATATTTTCTTTGAGTGCAATTGGACCCAAAGGCTGTGGAGAGCATCTCCCCTGGGAACAAAGGTAAATTTGGCATCTGTCTTCGATGTATCGATCTAAATGGATAGATGATGCACTGAAGGCGCTGGAGGGAGAGGAGGACACTCTTTTTGCCACTATTCTGTATGAGATTTGGCGCAGCCGCAACTTGCTGATCTTTGAAGGATAAGAAACTCCTATAGCTGCTCTGTTCTTCTTGGCCAATAAGCAGGCATCCCAATTTGTAGAAGCACTTCGAAGATCAAGAAAGGTATCTATACCTCATCGTGCAACGCGTCAAGATCGGTGACAACCTCCTCTTGTTGGGCTTTTCAAGCTCAATACTAATGTTGTATTAATAAATGAAAATTCTTGGGGAGTGACAACAATTGTGCGAGACCATGGAGGAATGGTATTAGGCGCAACAACATGGACTATTCAAGGAGTAGGCATGGCATCGGGGAGGGGCGGGTTTAGCCTTCCCCTTCCCCTTCCCCATCCCCGACCCCGACACCCCCCAAAATCCGCGACCCCAACCCCAAAACCTGACAGGGATACAAAAAAGACTCCTATCCCTGACCCCATTGGGGTTCGGGTTTCCCTGCCCCGACCCCGACCCCGCTGCAAGAACTTAGTTTTTCACCTTGATGGGGTTGGGTTTGGGGAAAGCCCGGACCGAACCCGCCCCGACCCCAAACCCGAACCCAACCCCGTTTCTGTTATGCTATAAATTCAATTTTTCTGTTGTAAAACCAAGATGCAATCCAGAAAAATTAATAATAAGATTTGTTTCTAAACCAATGTCATCTCAACATAGGCATTTTTAAACATGAAATTCTCAACATTGCCAAACAAAAATGACAATTTCATGAACATAAAAAACTGCAACTCCAATACTCCATAATCTAAACCTACATGAAATTTATATCATAAAATCCAACAATGACAACATATTAAGAAATTACAACATTAAATCATTAAATCCAACAACTCCATAACATAAACACAAAGTTCATTTCTTAAAACAAATTTCAATCCACCAGCCAACATCTATGAATCTTGGAAAGAGTGAGCAGCACTACTAGCCAACAATTCACCTATATTAAGAAAAAAAGTTAATTAAATATGAACATTAAAAATAAATATTTCAAAGAAAATAAAAGATACCTTCATCTTCAGATCCAATTTCATTGAGTAATATAGCATATTCTTGAATTGCTTTAGAATAGCCTACAAACATCAAATATAAAATAACACAAAATGATAAGTTGAAATATATAACAATTCTTAACATGTTTAAATAAGGAGTTCAAAGTTTTACCTCCATTCTTTACACTCCATAACCAACTCTTAGCACACGTCAAGGCCTCTAAGGTAGTCTAATGAAGTCGGCTACGATGAGGGCTTGATATTTGACCACTGGTACTAAATGCAGATTCTGAAGCTACTGTAGAAATAGGAATAGCCAATACATCCTTTGCAATTGCTTGAAGCGTTGGATACTTAACTCCATTTAATTTCCACCACAACAAAATGTCAAAATCATTAGATCTTGGTAAAACCTCCTCATCCAAGTAGAGATCCAGCTCTGTTTTAACACTTGTAGTTCTAGCCTTTTTCTTTTTCCCAATATACTTATCATACTCACTCAAATGCATCATCAACAACATTACCCGCATCCACTGATGGAGAGTCATTACCAGAGTCTTTATTCATTTGCATTTGATAATCAGACAACAAATCATAACATAAATGTCGAATCCTGTTAACTTCTCTAAAAGAGTCAACTTGAAAAATTTTATCAAAATAATATTCAAGTAACTCCATTTTGTATCTGGGGTCCAAAACAGTAGCAACTCCCATTATATCATGAATCACACTCCAGTAACTATCAAATTTACCCATCATCTTTTGTGCCATCTTTTGAATCACTTCATTAGGGGAGTTCATCCATTGAGATATAGCCAATTTGATTTCACAAATCTTTGGAAAATCAATATTAGCAGTTGGATATTTAGTTCCAGAAATCAATTTTGTGATGCTATTAAACAACTTTAATCCCTCACAAACTTCTTTTGAAAATTCCCATTTTTCATCAGTTGGCAAACAAGTATATCGAGACTCACGTTGCTTCAACCGGCGAAACACATACTTATATGATATAGCAATTTCAAGCATCTTATAAGTTGAATTCCATCTAGTTGGGCAATCTAGAATTAAACTTTTAGTGCATTCAATTCGCAGTTGTCTAGCAGTTTCCTCAAACTTTTCCTTCCTTTTAGGAGTTCCACTCCAATATATTACACTATCCCGAATGTTTTCCACCCCTTCTTTCATAACTTCCAACCCATCTTTTACAATCAAATTCAAGATATGTGCACAACAACGCATGTGAAGTAAGGATCCATCCCGTAATAAAGACCCTACCCGCAACTTATCCCTGATTTTATTAATCATATAATCATTTGTGCTACAATTATCCAAAGTGATAGTCGATAACTTGGTGTCAATGTTCCAATCCAACAAGCAGTCAACCAATAGATTACTAAGTCTATCACTTGTGTGAGGAGCCGGAACATAAATGAACCTAACATATTAATGCTCACAATCAATAGTTTATCACAAAAAAAAAAAATGCAACATTGAATACAAAGGCAAGTTATAAGTGTATTAAAAAAGTTCTTATTATTCGTACCTCAGAACAAAACTTTGTAAAGTCCAAGAGCCATCAATATAGTGTGCAGTGACTGCAATATATCCCTTCTTCTAATTGCTTGCTGTCCACATATCTGATGTAATAGCCACTTTTCCATCATTAGTATCCAACATCTTTGAAACAGCTGATTTCTCAAATTCATAAACTTTCAATATCTCTTTCTTGATAGTGTTTCGACAAGGAACTTGAAACACTGGTTGGAGTGCAGCTGAGTATTTCCTAAAGCTAATATGTTCCACAATTGAAAGTGGATAATCATGCATGATAATCGCACATCCAAGCTCCTTCCTTGCATTGTCTGGATCATAAGAAGCAGCAACCAACTCTTGTCTACCTTGCGTCATCTTAGTCAAAAGAACTGGCTGCCCTTTATTTTGCCCTCTCATGGAAATCTTGCGTTGTACTCGTATATGCATGTGTTGGTGCAAGTTTTTTGTTCCATTCTTTGAGCTCCTACTAAGAAGCTTCTTACAATAATTGCATTTAGCTTTATCCACTCCATTAACAACTTTTTTAGTAAAATGCTCCCACACCACACTTTTGAGCCTTTTGCCTCCTTCTATTATATCAGCATTATCAGCTGTCTGAGTCTCTACATTTGTAGTTGGAACTTCGGTACTAGGGGTATGACTCGGTTTGAATGAACTTTGTGCTGGACTTGCTTGGATCAAACTTTGTGTTGGGATAGATGGTTGAGAATTACCTTCCTTTTCCATTTGCACCTAAAAAACAAAGAGTGAATAATAAAAACATTTTCAGGTTAAGTAATAAATATACAAACACTAGGTGAATTAAATATAGGTGAATTGTCATGTTAAGAGTTCATTGTCTATCATTGAATGATTGAAACTTTTCAAAATTCCAAAACTAAACTTGAACGTTTTCATTATCTAATCTAACATAAGCACTAAAAATTGTCAACCAAGATTAGTGACTGCAGTAGTTGGAACTTCACACACCCACCATTAATTGGTTAGACTAGAAACAAAAATTAACTAGGCATGCTGATCAATATATATGACAGAGAGGGAAAGGGAGTTGATGTATTCTAACCATTAATGCATAATTACATTCTTCTAACCAAACCTAACCTTAGTTAGTGGTTATTACTATTGGATCTAAAAACTATCATGTAGTTTGTTTAATTTATGTTTTCATGGTTTGAAATATTTGCAGAAAGAATAACATAAATTCTGTTTTCACGGTTTAAAATGAGGAAGAAACATAAAACATTGAACTAATACCAAATTATGTTAACACTGACTAACTGGTATACTAAATGCAAAAGCAATTGAATCAAAATTTGAAAAGAGAATCAATTGCAATTGAAATCACTGAGTAAGGCACATATCCAACCCAAATAAACAGATAATACAATCTAAGAATTAATCGACCTATTTGGTTTGATAAAACATTTTATTTTAACTGTTTTCTATATTAAAAAAATCTTAAATACAGAAAGCTAATTGAAAACAAGATGAGACTTTCATGATTATTGGTGAAAATAGAAAATATTTTCTCAAACCAAAAATATCCTAAGGTTCAATGGTTCTTGTACCCCTGTATGGCAAAGTGAATACAACAACTTATCTCAAGAAATAACTCAGCATTCAGAAGAAAAACAATAAAGGGTAGGCATTGAAAACCAAAAACATTGATGGGTGATTCAGTGTTTGATAATATAGACCTTGAACAGAATAGCGCTGGGAGCAGAACGGTTGCGACTTGCGAGAAGAACAACGCTGGCCGCTAGGAGCAGAAGATGGCTAGGAGAAGAACAGGGCGGCGGTGCAGAAGACGACTTGCGAGAAGAACAGGTCCGCTGGGAGCAGAAGATGACTTGTGACTTACGAGAAGAACAGGGCCGCTGGGAGGCGGGAATAGAAGACGGCTGCGAGAAGAACAGGGTCGCTGGGAGTAAAAGACGACTGGAGAAGCGAACACGAGCAGGAAATTGGGGATGAGGGGTGGCGCAGCTAGGGCTAAGAAAAGTGGGAGTGAAAATTGGGGAAGGGATTCTGAAAGAGAAAGTAACCTACTACTCTCCAAGGAAAGAATATATATAAGGGCATTTATGTAAAATCCTATATTTTGGGGCGGGTTCGGGGACGGGGGCGGGCGGGTATCATCATCCCCGACCCCCAGTTTTTTAAATCGGGGAAAACCCGAACTCGAACCCAGTTAACTCGGTTTTTCCCCGTCAAACTCGGGGCGGGTTCGGGTGGGTTTTGGGGGTTTTTTTGCTATGCCTATCAAGGAGGCTATGAGGCTAACATCGCAGAAGCTTTGGGTCTAAGGAAAGGTCTTCAACTTGCATTAGAAATGAGTTTCCTTAACTTGTTGGCCGAGTTTGATTACCGAGTTCTCATCGAATCCATTAATGGCCCCCAATGGGCCTTTCTATTCTGAATTTACTTGCTCATGATTGTCTTTGTTTTAAACAAGAATTCCATAGTTTATCATTTATTCATTTAATAAGGAGTTGCAATCAGGTAGCTCAATCTCTGGCCAAGTTTGCTTGTAATAATCCAAATTGTGTTTGGCTGGAGGAAACTCCTATCTGTATTGATTTTTTGGTGGCTCGGGACTCTCCCCAAAACCTACCTTAAGGGTCCGTTTGGTTTACAATTAAGTAGAATTGATTCTAGAAATGAATGATTGGGATGGATGATGCACACTTTACGAAGTACGTTGGACAGAAATGATTTAAAATTAATTTTCAAAATTATGGTTTTGTTCAATTAAAATTTAAAACAAACACGGTATTAATGAAATTCTTGGTATTTTCGTAAAAAAAAAAAGCTACCTCTTGGGAAACAAAAGATTTAACTTTAATATAATATGCTATTATTATACAAATTTAAACGTATTATAATTATAATAATATAACTTTAAATGTCTAACAACTGAACTTAAATATCTACTCGAAAGAAATGATTAAAAATACAGAGATTCTATCGTTTACAATTGTAACCTTTCATGTCTTTTAAATGTTAGTATTTTTTTAAATATAAAATAAGGATATACCTATTTTTAGATTTTCTTATTTACTATTATAACTTTTTTTATTCGCAAACTCATTTTAGAAAGAGCTTTGTCTCCTATCCTTCGTACCATTACCATACTCCATAAAAAACGTAAAGGGTATTTTCAAGCTCGGATGAGTACGCTTCTTCCCCCACTGTCCTGGCACATCTATATGTGTACGCGTGTGCCCTTATCTTTCAACAGCCATCTGCAATAAATTTTTGGGTTACTTATTAAACAATTTTTAATAAAATACTATTATATTATTATTATTTGACAGGATAATATAATATAATATAATATAATATAATATAATATAATATAATATAATATAATATAATATAATATAATATAATATAATATAATATAATATAATATTATAATATATTATATTCTATTGTATAATCAAGTTTGAGGTTATTATAAACGAATTTTTTTTTATGATTATAAACGAGATTTAAAATCTATGTTAACATATTTGATACTTTTACAACAAAATTAATCTTGTAATAACAATATTGTTAATTTTTATGTAAAAAAAACAATATTGTTAATTTTATAACGTGAATATTTTGTCGCTTAATTGTAAGAATATATTTTATTATTTATATAATGGAGAAAAATTTATTTTGTATTAGCAAAAACAATTTTATAACTTAATATTATTAATAAAATAGTATTTAAATAATAGTATTTATTATTTTCACATTAATATTTAAAAAAATTAATTTTAATTAAAAGATTAACACAATTTTTAAAAATTAAAAATTTAAACAATCAAACCTTATTTTTTAATTATGAAATTACTCCATTAACTACTTGTTCCCACACTGACAACGCCTCCAAAATGCATCCTTTCACAAATCAACCATAACGCCAGCAAGTGTCACCGCTGGCGGAACTTCATTCGTCAGGTCAGGTGACGGAGCCTCATTCCTCGCTTGTCATGGTGTTCGGAGTTCTGACACGCGCCTTGTACTGACCACGGGCAGAGCGTAAGGTCCACGCAAGTTATATAACCTAACCTTCATGTCGTTACTCACTTCCACATTCCACATGGGTTTCGTTCGTTAATTATTTTCATTAATTAGGGGTGTGTCTCTGACGCTCCTTCAAACCGGCGTGAGGTTCGGTAGTGCAAGAAAAAGATCCCCAACGGTGAAGTCCTCAATAACTCCCAAGACTCGCCCAATCCAAGTGCAGCAAAATCAAGATCACTAGAAGGATCAAAGAAAAGGCCGAAGCTCACGTGAGTCTCGTCGTATATAAACATTCCCCCTTTTCCTTTACCACCAGAATTAAATAAAGCTCTTTCTTCAACATCCTGCTTCTTCTCCCTAATTCCATTCGATCTTTCACCCCGCGCGTCTCTGTGAGAGATTTCTAGGGTTTTCACTGAGATTGAAATTCCGTACGCACGCAGAGACTAGGGTTTCTTTTTTTACATGGTGACCGCCACGGTCATTGCATTGGTTTCTGAATCAAATTTCACTTCCGAAATCCGAATCTCAGTTCCTCCAATGTGATGACTCCTCTTGCCGCCGGTGAATGGCTCGATTTCGTTTCCGGCGCCTCCGTTTCTTCGCCATCTTCGCACTCGCTGTCGTCGTCTTCGCGAGGCAGTGTGTGTGTGACGAATCGACGAGAAATGAGTTGGAGCGCGATTTTTCGATAACTGATTTGGATTGGAACCTTTTTCACCAGGATTACTCGCCGCCGGCTCCTCCTCCTCCTCCTCCGCATCCGCCGTCGGTGTCTTGCGTGGACGATCTCGGCGGGGTTGGGTCTCTGGACACGACGTGCAAGATAGCGGATGATGCGAACCTCACCCGCGACGTGTACATAGCAGGGAAGGGCAATTTTAACATCCTACCTGGGGTGAGGTTCCATTGTGAGATTCCCGGGTGCATGATAACCGTTAATGTTACTGGTAATTTTAGTTTAGGTAATAACTCATCGATTGTCACCGGAGCTTTTGAATTGGAGGCAGAGAATGCTGGTTTTGGGAATGGTTCGGTGGTGAACACGACGGGTATGGCGGGGCAGCCTCCTCCTCAGACGAGTGGCACTCCGCAAGGGGTTGATGGGGGTGGCGGCGGCCACGGCGGGAGGGGTGCCGGCTGTCTGGCGGATACATCGAAGCTCCCGGAGGATGTTTGGGGAGGGGATGCATATTCATGGGCTTCGCTGCAGAACCCATATAGTTATGGTAGCCGTGGTGCGTCGACAAGCAAGGAGAGTGACTATGGTGGGTTGGGAGGGGGGCTTGTGAGGATGGTTATTCATAAAGTTGTTGAGATGAATGCAAGTATTTTGGCTGATGGGGGCGATGGAGGGACCAAGGGTGGAGGTGGCTCGGGAGGTAGCATCTACATCAAGGGTTACAGAATGTAATAGTTTTTATCTATTTATTTTTATCTTATTTGGTTAGCACAAGCATAATCTTCCTTAATCAGAACTGTTTTAATTGTCATCTTTCTATTCTAGTAGCTCTGGCTGGACGATATCTTGTTTGCTGTTGTTATATTCATCTTGGAATCTTCATTCTTGCTGTGTTCGCTGTCTTTTCCTCTTTCCATTTTTGCCCAAACTCTTTCTATATGTTTCATTCTAATTTTAATCATGATTTAAATCACTATTTCTTTTTGTGAAGATAAGAGTTAAGACACTTACGATCAAGGCGTTTTGTTAACTTTTTGTAAGTCAGCACAGGATGTTGTGTGGTTAAATAAAGGGACATTACTCATAGAAGTTACTATGTTTCTTTTCGTTGAAATCTTGTGCCTGACAGTTTTTTTTTTTCTTTTTGCTTGTTAAGAATTGTTAATTGTTAATGCAGTTTCCATATTGCTCCATTCCATAATGTGGTTGTCTGTATTAACATCAACAGCTCATCATCATTATCACAATGAATATAGTATATGTTTAAATTCTCAGCTATCACTTACATTTGTGTAAGAATCTTTTACTGAAACCTAAAACCACATCATAGTCGGTTGGGAAATGTATCTACAAGTTTTCATTGGAAGGTCTCTTTCTCTATATTTCTATGCCTAGATTTATATAGCCAATATGGAATGTTTTAAATTAGCCTTGTGCTTGATTGCAATTAAAATGTAATGTACTTTTCATGAATGTAGTTTATATGCCTTTTCATTGATCTGTTCCTTCTTTTAAAGAGCAGGACTGGTAGTGGGATGATAAGTGCTTGCGGAGGTAATGGTTTTGCTGGTGGTGGCGGTGGTAGAGTTTCAGTTGATGTTTTCAGTAGGCATGATGAGCCCAAAATATATGTGCATGGTGAGGATATTATGTTTTTGCTCTAGTTAGCTGTTCTTACTTTATATATATACTTTACAGAAGGCCTTCCCTCATATGCCATGCTCTTAATATATAGGATGTAATAGTACTTTTTATTCCTCGTGTGTATGTGCTCATCCTTATAGTTGCTAGTTACATGTGCTCAACCTTATAGTTGCTAATTAAGTGCTGATAATGGAAATGTTTAGAATGATTCTTTAACTTTGTCAGCATCTTAAAATGAAGCTTAGGTTGCTCTCTAGTGTTAACTTGTGTTTGATATAAACAAATAGGACTTGAAAGGATCTCATCTATACTCTATTGGCTTTTCATATCATCTACTATCCTATTTTTTGGACAACTCTGGTAGGAATAGATCATCAATTAATTGAATGGAGTCCATCCCTTTGGTCCATCATTAATGATTTGACATTCTCCATATTTTATTGTTGTGTTTTGCTATGTTGGGACCCCAAACTTATCATTATTTATGCTGACTGCACACTTGATTTCTTTATTTCAGGTGGTAGTAGCTATGCGTGTCCTGAAAATGCTGGTGCTGCTGGGACTCTTTATGATGCGGTTCCTCGAAGTCTTATAGTTGACAACTATAACATGACAACTGATACAGAGACACTTCTCTTGGAGTTTCCTAATCAACCTCTTTGGACTAATGTTTATATTCGTAATAAGGCTAGGGCTACTGTTCCATTGCTTTGGAGTCGTGTACAGGTTCGTAGAATGCAGATCTATAAATTAATTGTATAATACCAATGCTTATTTTCTGTTAATCAATCCCTTTCCCTCTCTACCTTGTCTTCTGACAGCCTTTTTTTCCTCCTCTGATTTTGCTTATATGTTTTGTCAAGATCTTTTATATCAAATTTGAATTTCATTGGTGAACTTAAAACATGAGTACATGAACATATATGAGTACCTCCAATGAAACATTTGGAGAAGGAAAAAAAGAATTCAGGCAATTAAATGATGTGTTTGAACCAGAAAAGCTTTGAAAAAGAGAATTTAATGTTATTTTTCCAAGTTATATCTCTGCTAAATTCTTATCATTCTTCTCTCATTCAATGTAATGAATGAGGCATGGGTTCAGAATTATATATTGTCATTATTGTGCTCGCCAAACCCCAGTATAGGTTTGGATTTTTAATTAACTTCTGAACCAGAATACTCCCACCCATGGTAGTCAAAATCGCGATTCAACACGGAAAATCGTTCAATTTTACGATTTAGGGGACCCTGAGCGATGCAAAACGTTACCCGAATCGGAATCTGGTAAAATTGAAGCAAAATCGCTTCCTGGAGCGGTGAAAACGGTGAAATTGTGTGATTTCACCGTGGCAGCCAGTTGCTGCCTTGCTGAGTTTTTGCGCGGCCCATAACCCAACTCAGATTTAAGTGAACCCTAAATCAAAACTCCTATGTTCTGCGAATGGAAACTATTCCCCTTCCTCCTCCTGCTCTGTTCTGCGGCTGCTCTGCTGTTCTGTGAACCCTAAATGTGACACCTCCTTCCTCCTCCGCCGGCTCTGTTCTGCGACGTTGCCTTCTTGTCTGTTCTGCGGCTGCGCTCATCTCCTGAGTGCTGTCTTTCTCTGTTACTATCCTCTCTTGTTGTTCCTTGCTGTGTCCTCTTGGCTGGAACAAACATGG